>WNGS01066681.1:14386292-14403844 GCA_020271785.1 Procambarus virginalis | reverse complement strand
CAAGCAAATGTTAAATCCTGCGTTGGTGATGCTGCACAAGATCTTCTTAGGGAACTAACAATGTTCGTTAACATGTGCCTGGCTGTGATATACCTGAGTCATCAGGCCTCTCTTTTTCGGTGCCTCCCTTGTGCTCTCAAAAAGAAGGACGATGGAATCAGGCCAATAGCTGTTGGCAACACTCTCCGACGCCTGATTGCCAAGGTGCTACTAGAGGGTTTGTCAGCCAGCAAGCGGCTGAATTACTGAAACCAATCCAGCTAGGATTTGGAATCCCCCAAGGCTGTGAAGCGGCTGCCCATGCAGCACGAGCATACATCACCAACATTTCTGATGAAAGGCCCTGCTCAAACTGGATTTTAAGAATGCTTCAACATGGTCAGAAGAGATGCAGTACTTTGTGCCGTACATCGCCATTTCCGGCCCCTCTACCCGTTCATACTATCGTGCTACAGTGGTGAGTCAAAACTGCTCTTTGGTGAACATGAAATCAGATCATGTGAAGGCGTTCAGCAAGGTGATCCTCTTGCTCCCCTTCTTTTCTGCTTAGTCTTAAAAGAAATCACCAAAAGCTTGTCCAGCGAGTTCAACATCTGGTTTTTGGATGATGGCACTATACCTGGCACCGTAGACGACCTCTTGGCAGACATCAGGAAAATAAGGGAGCAAGAAGTAAGCCTGGGTCTTGTCCTGAACCCTTCCAAGTGTGAAGTAGTCTCCTCCAACCCAGACATCGTAGCTAGAATAAGGTCTGCCTTGCCTGGAGCCCATGTCATTAGGGCCGAGAACAGCACCCTCCTTGGAGCCCCCCTCGGGTCTAATGCCATTGAGGAGATCCTTGACAAGAAAATCGCAGACCTTAGGAGGATGGAAGACAGAATAGGTGACATCGATGCCCACGATGCTTTTTATCTCCTCACCAAATGCCTATCCCTTCCGAGGCTAACCTACTTTCTGAGGTGCGCCCCATCTTACGACAACCGAAAGCTTGAAGAGTATGACCTCTTACTGAAGACCATGCTGGAAAAAGTTGTTAATCTCTCCCTCAACGAGTGCCAGTGGAAACAAGCCACTCTTCCTGTTAGGCTCGGTGGCTTGGGTGTCCGCACCGCCACCCAAATTGCTGTCCCAGCCTTCCTGTCTTCCTCCTCAGCATCAGATGACCTGGTTAAGGAAATTCTACCTGACACCCTCAGTGATGTAGCGGGGATACAGGACCCCCACTACACGGAATGCGACACGAAATGGGGTGCCATGGCAGACCCAGCACTCAGACCAGCCATGCCGAAAGCCAAGAAACAATCCAGTTGGGACAGCCCCATTGCAGACAAAGAAGCCACAACTTTGCTGGAGGCAGCAACAACCCCCAGTGATCGTGCACGCCTCACAGCTGTGCAGGCTCCCCATGCAGGGGACTTCCTTTTGGCAGTCCCTATGTCTGCGACAGGCACACGTCTTGATCCGCAGGAGCTCCGTATTGCAGTCGCTCTCCGTCTTGCTGCCCCTATCCACACTGTTCATAGGTGTATTTGCGGCGAGGCAGATGCTGACGAATATGGATTGCATGGCCTGCACTGTGGAAAATCTGGTGGTTGGCACACTAGACACGACGAAGTCAACGACATCATTAAAAGAAGCCTTGCCTCTGCCCAGTGTCCAGCGGAGAGAGAGCCCCGCAACCTTCTGAACCGTGACTCTGTTAGCTTTGCCGGCCTACCAGACGGAATCACACTGCGTCCGTGGAAGGGTGGCAGACAGTTGGCATGGGACTATACTTGCGTATCCACCCTGGCAGCCACGTACATCAACCTCTCTGCCGGCACAGCAGGAGCCGCGGCGACACACAGAGAAAGAGACAAGTCAGCCAAGTATAGGCAATTAGATCATCGGTACAACTTCGTTCCAATAGGGTCTGAGACCCTAGGCCCATGGGGAGAGAGTGCAAGAAGGTTTCTAAAGGATCTTGGTTCCAAGCTCATTGACACCACAAGAGACCCTAGAGCGGCAAGTTTTCTCTTTCAGCGCCTCAGTGTCGCGATCCAGAGGGGGAATGCTCGCTGCATCCTCGGTTCCTGCCCAACGTCGGAGGAGTTCGAGGAAATCTACAGCCTCTAGGAAGCGAACTATTTTTGTGTCCTCTTAATGCTCATTTTTTTGTATACAATCAGATATGTAACTGTATAACCTTGCTTAATAAAGTGTACACCATAAAAAAGGGGGGTGGTAGGAGAAGCGAACACCCTCATGTATTCAGAGTTAAATGGCAAGTTTTTCCCTGAATGCTCTGTGTTCCCTTCTCTGAGGCTGTGGGTCCCTATAATTGCACCAGAGGTGGTACCCCCCTATATATATATATATATATATATATATATATATATATATATATATATATATATATATATATATATATATATATATATATATATATGGTAAGCTCGGAAGAAAATTAACCTCTAGAATTTAATAAATATTAATAATAATAATAATAATAATAATAAATAATAATAATAATAATAATAATAATAATAAATGAAGTCCATTTAAACATTTTAGCAGAAATATTGTTACAAAAAACCCTAACATTCAATTTGGAAATGATTAAGATCTAAACTTACAGCAAAAAAGACCTGACAGTGCTCCTAAATATTAAAAACTTAACAAGAAAATATTATACATAATACTTCGCATATACAAGAACTAAATCATGGGTTCGATTCCCGTGTGGAAAAGCAATAATGGCGCGTTTCCATTCACCAAATACGCCTGTTCACCTAGCAGTAAATAGTTCTCTGGAGTAAGGCAACTGTAACCAGATTGCATCCTGGTGGGGTGTCAATAGTTAGGCCATAGGAATGCCTCGATACATGCCTTATATATATATATATATATATATATATATATATATATATATATATATATATATATATATATATATATATATATATATATATATATATATATAATATGCGAAGAAGCCTGAATGGTCGCCAGGACGCTTACGATTAAGGCGTCTTGTACATACCAGCTGCGTTGCTCCTGGCAGTATTGGTTCGAGTCACTTCGTGGGTGTGAGTTTTCAGTTATATATATATTTATATATATATATATATATATATATATATATATATATATATATATATATATATATATATATAAATATATATATATATATATATATTTAAATATATATATATATATATATATATATATATATATATATATATATATATATATATATATATATGTCGTACCTAGTAGCCAGAACGCACTTCTCAGCCTACTATGCAAGGCCCAATTTGCCTAATAAGCCAAGTTTTCATGAATTAATATATTTTCACTATTTTTTTTCTTATGAAATGATAAAGCTACCCATTTCAGTATGTATGAGGTCAATTTTTTTTTATTTGAGTTAAAATTAACGTAGATATATGGCCGAACCTAACCAACCCTACCTAACCTAACCTAACCTATCTTTATAGGTTAGGTTAGGTTAGGTAGCCGAAAAAGTTAGGTTAGGTTAGGTTAGGTAGGTTAGGTAGTCGAAAAACAATTATTCATGAAAACTTGGCTTATTATGCAAATTGGGCATTGCATAGTAGGCTGAGAAGTGCGTTCTGGCTACTAGGTACGACATATATATATATATATATATATATATATATATATATATATATATATATATATATATATATATATATATATATATTTCACTTATTCACGACGAACTCATACACGTTTTCACTTATTTTATATATTTGAGTTTAGTTATTTCCAAACGCTTTGAGAACGTTCGTAGTCTTCACAAAGCAATATCTTTTAATTAACATGCTTCTCATTCAAAAAAAGAATTTCTATAATATAAATTAATGTTATTGTATATTAGCATGTTTCGCATATTTAGGCATTGGATAGGTTATATTAGATTAGGTTAGGTTCTGTTGGCGATTATTTGTATTCGTAGTAAGTCGGTGAAGCATTTACAGCGTTGGTTCGAACAAAAGTCGTCAGTGAAGCACTTGTTCGAGAAGTGTTCGGACGTCAACAGTTGTGAGTCGTGCGTAAACCGTTTCTCATTCATAACCAGGGGGTTTGGCGGGTGGATGGAATGGACTTTGGCCTTTGTTTAGGAGGACGGACTGAACTATAACATTATGAAACCCAAGTGACAACGTTTGAGTCTGTCCAAGACCTTGTCAAGCTTAAATTTTCAGGAAAACCTGAAACGTAGTTTTTATATATTTCTCATGTGCAGGTTGGATTATGAACGTATGAGCGCACAATGGGATATATTAGCACATAATGGGATATATGAGCGCACAATGGGTTATATGAGCAAACAATGGGATATATGAGCGCACAATGGGATATATGAACAAACAATGGGATATATGAGCGCACATAGGTATATATGAGCAAACAATGGGATATATGAGCGCACAATGGGATATATAAGCACACAATGGGATATATGTGCGTACAATGGGATATATGAGCGCACAATGGGATATATGAGCGCACAATTGGATATATGTGCGTACAATGGTATATATGAGCGACCAATGGGATATATGATGGAACAATGGGATATATGTGCGCACAATGGGATATATGAGCACACAATTAGATATATGTGAAAGCACACCTGACTATCACTACATATGGAGAACGGTTTGCATCCAGTTGTCCCATTTACAAACCAATGAACACTAATATAAAAAACCGCTCAGGTTTACTGCCAAACTACACGCTTTGGTGTCTGTAATTCCATGAATTACGCAATTAAACTACATGTACCAATCAATTCATATAGAAGAATCCCAGACTGCATTTATTGCCAGTTATAAATTTAATGCACTCTGTATAACAATGAAATAAAAAAATATATGTATATACATAAATTATTTCAAATAAAAAATAAAACAATGAACTACGCCTGATAACATATCAAAGAACTTTGCATGGAAATGAATAGGCAGAACCTAACTAACCAACCACCCCTTTCCCCCTCCCCCTCACCCACCTAATTCAAAAAAATAATTATACATTAAATCAACGAAAAAAAACACTGTAACCATCCTCCCATTCACCAGTTACGTCGCAATTTTTTTTTACGAACCTGTACAACGCCAAACTCTGTAATTAGGGAATAATTAGGGAATAATACCAATCATGAGCCTCGATTGGTTAAACGTGTTGATTGAAATTGTACGTTTCTCGTTGGGTAAAAAAATAGTTGAATTTTCTCACTGAGAAGAAAACCGAGAGAACTGGTTGATTATATTATCCAGGTCCAGACAAACAATTAAGAAGGGCCAGAGAGGTCAAGACAAACACAAAAATACACCAAGAAATCAAGCACAAACAAAGCAAGCAATCCACAAATGGTCAATCACACTCAAGACGAGAAAAATAGTGGAAGGTAATATTAGCGAAATTACTCTTGAAACACACGACTCTGCCTCTGAGGGCAGGCCAGATCCACGCAGACAGGCCCGGTCCACGCAGACAGGCCCGGTCCACGCAGACAGGCCAGATCCACGCAGACAGGCCAGGTCCACGCAGACAGGCCAGGTTTACGCAGACAGACCAGGTCCACACAGACAGGCCAGATCCACACAGACAGACCAGGTCTCCACGCAGACAGGCCAGATCCACGCAGACAGGCCAGGTCCACGCAGACAGGCCAGGTCCACGCAGACAGACCAGGTCCACGCAGACAGGCCAGGTCCACGCAGACAGACCAGGTCCACGCAGACAGACCAGATCCACGCAGACAGACCAGGTCCACGCAGACAGGCCAGATCCACGCAGACAGGCCCGGTCCACGCAGACAGGCCAGATCCACGCAGACAGGCCAGGTCCACGCAGACAGACCAGGTCCACGCAGACAGGCCAGATCCACACAGACAGACCAGGTCCACACAGACAGGCCAGATCCACACAGACAGACCAGGTCTCCACGCAGACAGGCCAGATCCACGCAGACAGGCCAGGTCCACGCAGACAGGCCAGGTCCACGCAGACAGTCCAGGTCCACGCAGACAGGCCAGGTCCACGCAGACAGACCAAGTCCACGCAGACAGACCAGATCCACGCAGACAGACCAGGTCCACGCAGACAGACCAGGTCCACGCAGACAGGCCAGGTCCACGCAGACAGACCAGGTCCACGCAGACAGACCAGGTCCACGCAGACAGACCAGGTCCACGCAGACAGGCCAGATCCACACAGAGAGACCAGGTCCACGCAGACAAGCCAGATCCACAGACCAGACAGAGACCAGGTCCACGCAGACAGACCAGGTCCACGCAGACAGACCAGGTCCACGCAGACAGACCAGGTCCACGCAGACAGACCAGGTCCACGCAGACAGACCAGGTCCACGCAGACAGACCAGGTCCACGCAGACAGACCAGGTCCACGCAGACAGACCAGGTCCACGCAGACAGACCAGGTCCACGCAGACAGGCCAGGTCCACACAGACAGATCAGGTCCACGCAGACAGACCAGGTCCACGCAGACAAACCCGGTCCACGCAGACAGGCCAGATCCACGCAGACAGGCCAAATCCACGCAGTCAGACCAGGTCCACGCAGACAGACCAGATCCACGCAGACAGACCAGATCCACGCAGACAGGCCAGATCCACGCAGACAGGCCAGGTCCACGCAGACAGACCAGGTCACCACTCACAGACCAAACCCATTTATTAACAAGTTCAATTAATTAATGAAATGAATGACTGTTTTGTCACCTCCAATTAGCATCGTTATGATACAGTAATTATCATAGATGAGATACAATAAATACAACAATTGTATTATTATGAATTTTGATATCTTTTTCATATCACTGGTCATATTTCTTCGGTTATCTTGACGTTATCTTGAGATGATTTCGCGTCTTAGCGTCCCCGCGGCCCAGTCCTCGACCAGGCCTCAATTTTGTTACAAACCCCCAGGAAGCAGCCCATAGCAGCTGTCTGACTCCCAGGTACCTATTTACTGCTAGGTGAACAGGTGCAACATGGTGAAAGAAACTTTCCGATCCCCCACCTCCGCTGGGGATCGAACCCGGACCCATAGGATTACGAACCCCGAGCGCTATCCACTCAGCCGTCAGGCCACTAAATGAGATGTATGTATAATTGGAACTGTCTAATAATCACTGAAATGGACAGGAAGACCAGGAACGCATTCAGGCAGCAGCAACAATCACTACACCGAGTTAGCGCGAGTCTGTGGACAGTTCTGAACTCCCTAAAAAAATTTTGAACCATGGCAGGGAAGTGGAAGCATGATACACAGTGAAAGTGCATGATACACAGTGCATGATACACAAGTGGAAGCATGATACACTGCTCACCTGTCAGGGCGTCGGATGCAATATTCCGTGGGAGGTGCCCGACCTGTCGCTCTAGAGAATATATATATATGTATGTATATATATGTATATAAATATATATATAAGGTGATATCTAGCCATGAAACACCCTTGTATATTGGCCAATATTTTTAGCGCTTGTGCCTCCACTGGAGCTCTGCTCACTGTCGAAATAGGAGAAAAAATACAGAGATATGATTTTGCTCCTGTGAGTAAACTTTGTCATCTTTTTTCTAGGAAAATGCAACAAGAGTGTGTGTGTGTGTGTGTGTGTGTGTGTGTGTGTGTGTGTGTGTGTGTGTGTGTGTGTGTGTGTGTGGTGTGTGTGTGGCGAGAGGAGTGTAATGAGTTTGAATAAAGTGAAGTGAAAGTAGCAGTGTAACAAGAGGTTTTGACCTGTATCAGGGAAATTGAGGAAAAGTACACCTGCTTGAACATGAGAAAATGCTTCGTGAAATAAATAATATATACCAGACGAAGAAATCTAGATGATAGACGATCTATTAAGAACACAGATCATTGTACCCGAACATATATGATAATCATTTGCCATTAGAGAATCCGCGTTTTTCCAGTTGATACCAACTTGTGAGGATGGAGACACCCCCTAAAAGGTACGGGACAATTATGACTCTTGACTACTGAATAATGTCATTGCAATATCAATACTTGACACTAACGAGTCCTTAGACTACCTCACAGGAATAGTTTCAGTTAAAACCACCAATGAATTGTATTAGCAGTCAATAACGGCTTAACGGTGAGCAACAGGAGAGTCAAAGAGCACTACGAGGACGACACCCTGGCAACTGCGAGCATAGTTCTGAAAGGTGGTTAAATAAGCAGGTAAAACGGGTGCAGAGATTTATGGAAGATTTTTACTTCCCTAAAATTGAGTGGAAAGGAAGATACCTCCCCACAGAAGTCGAGAAACAACTACCAAAGAATTGGTGGAAGTTGTTCAGAAAACTTTGGAACTCAACATATAGATGAAACGTCCAGGATTAGCAGAGGCGACATATTATGAAGACTAAACCAAATTCTATCGTTCATTCGGAACACACAAAGATATACCAGAGAGTTCTGGTTAAGAAAGATTGACTGGGCGCCAAATTCTTAACTGTTCACCCCTGTTTGACCATATAGTCTTTTGTCTATGAAATGAAGCCAAAAACCAGCGGAATCCATTCACTAGTGAACACTGTTTTGTGAACACATACAATAGCTTAAGGCAAAAATACTAAAATTAACGAAGACATGGAGGAGTAAAAAAAAATATACATATATTGAAAGGAGCAAGACAGCGAAAGTTAATATAGAATTTCTACACGAAAATTTCCTTTGTATAGACTGTAATCTCCCCCTCCACCCAAAAAATAATAGCGAATAAAATCATAAAGACATTTCCTGGCACAATAGACAGTTATCAGAAGTTTGACTGTAAGGAAGAGAACATTGAAATATGAACTGAAAATCTGGTCAGGTAAATCGAGAATGGAGCTGAAGAGCAAGGAATAAAAAGCCATGATAAGAGGAAAAAGGAGGTACGATTATGTGCGAATACAAATGGAATCAATAACCATGCCATAGCCTGTTGGACCACGTTATTGCAAGTCAAACCTGATCCCAGGCCGGGCTTGGGGGTAGTAGAAGAACTCTCAGAACCCACTCTAGGTACACTCCAGGTAACGTAAAACAATCAGTATGGCAAATCTTTCCAAGCAAGTAAAGAGATAATGTTAGCTGATAACGAAGTCGCATCTGCAACGAGTTTAGCGAATAGTGTTAACATAGCCAGATCACAGAAGCAAAGTCCCGTGTTTAATTCTCGCAGAGGAACTATAAGAGATTCGGAAACGTTTCTCTTCGCCTGGTGCCAGTGGTAACCAAGCAATATACGGTGTTGGAATGATTAAAGCCTATGGAATCAGCTTGACACTTATCCTGGAGTCTCTGAGTTCCTGCACCTTATACCTCAATGTGAAGCCTTTTCTACCCTGTCTTAACTTGTTCCGTAACAGCAAAACTAATTACAAAAAAAAAGTTGAAGCTTAAGAAGCCTCAGTAGTGGGCTCAGGGACTGAACCCCACAATTCATTTAGCTAAGCAAGTTACAATCTTGATGAGCTAGTTACAAAATTCAATATAAGTCGTCACATCAACAATGGGGTCGAGATCGACCTCAAATACAGGTTCTAAATTAAGCAACTGACATATGTGGAGAGCTAGTGTCATAATTTATATGTTTGTCCTGCACACCGCCCCCCATCCAGTGGGTAGCGGTGGATAGGTTACAATCACTCAGTTACTACCTACAGTTAGCAAACTGGGGATATTTGGCTAGAATTTCTGGTAGCAGATCATTTTAAATGAAATATTTACACATCGCTGGAACATTGGTTATAGAATTGTCTCTAAATTCACGTATGTTTTCGCACTCCATCACATAGTGACGGAGGGTGTGGGAATAATTTTGTTGACACAGTTTACATTTGGTTAGGTCTACATCAGCAGATAATGGGAATTTTCAGAGATACTTGTAACCGAGTCTAAGCCGAGCAGTAGTAACATCTAGAAGCTAGTGAGGCTTATAGTTGAGACAAATTTCTTTGATTTATATGTTAGTGTCCCATTCTCGATCACTGATGGAGAGCTCATGTCCCATTCCGTTCTTCTGGCAGTGACTTTTTTGGTCTCTTGTGTGGGTTTTGATTAGAGTCACTGGGCACCATATAATGTTTATTATACTCAGCACTAGCATAAGGAAACAACATGGATGACGTTTAACATGACGAAAAGAAAAATTAATATTTAGGAAGCACTCATAATGTTAAGGCATTTGGTGGAATGAATTTTAAAGGGTTTATATCACCAAGGAGCCAGGGATCATATCATCAAGCGATTGATTATCCAATAGAAAGGTGTTTAACAGACCTTATGTGGTTGATTGTTCAATAAATCCCTGAACTATAAGTTTAACAAATCTGTCACCCTGTCCATGGAGGACAGAAGAAAATGTATATATGCTGTTTAGCATTGTAAATGTGTGGCCAAGTCTGTGGTAGAAAAAAAAAGTACATTTAAAAATATTGGAGGAGGATTAATATTTTATGATTCAAAGTTTGTTCTTCAAGCAATCGAAAACTTCTCCTGGAAGATCGACTGCAAGAACCTCATACTACCAATTATAAATGACCTAATCACTGCACAGAGTAAAGGGTTTCGAATCTCCTTTGTATGGATACCTTCACACATAAATATCACCCATCATAATGAGACAGACATTGCAGCCAAATTAGCGTGTAGCGAAGATGAAGTTGAATTACATCTAGGTATCCCCATCTCTGCTGTCGAAACTATATTGTTCCAAACACTCAGGTCTGATAGGAATGAAATTACTGACTCCCAACGACCTGAAAGCATCAGTATAAACAGCTATGATTTCATCAGATCTGAAACCTATATATATGGGCAGCACAAAATGTGGACCAGACTGTGCGACACAGTGGTTGCCAGGATCAGGTTGGGTTACCGTTATCTGTGGCAGGTGGCTACGGGTGACGGATCTCCCAATCCTGACCACTCCAGTTGCAAACTCTGTGAGCAGGAACTGCGGCATGATCTCCCACACTACATCACCGAATGCCCAGTTATTAAACTATTCAGACCCGTTGACATGATGTACCTGGAGCATGGCAATTACCTTATTCACTCTCATGTTCTTGAAGATATCCTCATATTGCACCCAACATTTGCCAGTGCAGACTACTTATCACATGCCTCTGTATGACTAACCATCCTGTGTGGTTAGGATTTTTAAGCACCACGTAGCCAGCTTTTTGATACACACTGTACTCCCTTTCATATAGTCTAGGGTAGCTGCACAAATACACATGTATGTAATGTATTATAAAAAATGGACATTTGCATTTAAGGGGAAAAAATTTAAGGTAAAATGGTTACACTGATGGTATCGTAGATGGCACCCGGTTAGTCTACGCACGAAACAATCCAGTGACCCCACGCGCGCGTTATATTTTACCCCATTGAGATGGCGATAGTCCATGTGATAGGCACAGTTTGCAGAGTGAAAGGTGTTGCCATTTGGACGGCGCAACTGTGCAACAGCTCTGGACGAGTTATGGAGGAAAGAAAATTAATGTTTTATATTTTCCTACTGAAGTTTTCTGAAAGCACTCGCTGGATCAGAGTCTTGCATCTCAGCAAGTAAATAGGCAACCAATAGTTGAGACATTTGTTGAATGCCGGCTGTAGCGATCCCATTTTGTAGATTTTGATGAAGAATTGCGTTCCCTGGTGAATTTTGCTTCCTTAATTTAGCCAGGGACGACTAGTCTATCAAACTATAAATTACTAATGCCAGTTTTTCCCTTTCGTTGACTACTTCATGTTGAGGGAGAGAGTGAGGGTTAGAAAGACAGAGACCGAGAGCCTAACGATAGCCTTCTGACATTCTTTGACAAGATTGTCTGTGAAATTTTACCGTGTGAGTAGAGTAGTGGTTTTCCATTCCTCTTAGAGCCTTTTATTCATTTTCCGCTGCTGTATGGATTTAATAGCAATATTAATGATTTGTCGTTAGAGAGGAGAAACTAGACGTGAGTTGTGAAGAAATTGCCATGACGTTTCACCACACTGAAAATTGGTGACCCGTTCAATAGCTGTTAATCTCCGAACATAAAAGTGGGCAATCATCTCATTCCTCACTGCCAGGTTGTTAGTTGTTTAGTTACCCCCGGGCTATTCCAACAGACAAAATAGTAAGTTAGAGTCTGTTAAAGATGGAATGACTTGCCTCAGGTCAGAAGCCAAGCGTTGGAACAAGTTAATCATGGATCGTTTTTAAGAATAAAAGTGGCTTGTTGTTAAGAGAAAATATATTACAGTAGCTCCGTTATTTTCAGATTCCCAATATCCATCGTCACCTGCTTTGAATTTGCAGCCGCACTCCAATGGTTTTCAGAACAATAACGAAAACAAAATTTAATCTATACAGCTCCCTTAACCCCTGAAGTAACCGATGGTGCTTGGTTAGTGGGTTCGTGCGGAATTGATGTTATAATTCCTCAAAATCGTGTAATGAGATGGCACTGAGTGATTTGGCCTGCTAAATCGCACGAATTGAATTAAAACAAGTTCTCAAAGAATGCTTGACAAGTCGAGGTACGTATGACATGAACCTTTATCAGCTCTCGTATGCTTGGCATGCTGTTGTGTACATGACATCAACATAGGACCTGTATACATGACATCAACAAAGGACCTGTATACATGACATCAACAAAGGACCTGTATACATGACATCAACAAAGGACCTGTATACATGACATCAACAAAGGACCTGTTTACATGACATCAACAGAGGACCTGTATACATGACATCAACAGAGGACCTGTATACATGACATCAACAGATGACCTGTATACATGACTTCAACAAAGGACTTATATACATCATGTCCTCTGTCAAACATCATCCTGGGATCCTTCCCTATAGGAGGCATGGCTACTGAACCTACCAGCTATCTACCTACTCATAGCATTCGTAATTATCACAGATTAGAATCTTGATAAGGGGAAACAAAGCAAAATTATAATCTTTGATAAAAGCAAAACAGAACGCCCTTTATAAATGTTGATAGAGGCCAATTGTATTACAAACTATCAATGCTATTGGATAGAAGGCAAATATAACAGTTTATCACTGTTTTATTAAAGCCACTGTGAAGGCTGACTATCACTGTTGCTTTATTGCAGCCCATAGAAACATTGTTTATCGCCTTTGTTGCTTTTAATTACCAGATCATTTTATTTGGATAGCAACAAATTCATGCTTTCATTCGGGTTTATAAATGTCATATTCATAATTTACGGATTAGGTCCAGTAATTATACTAATGTTACATGATACACCCATTACGTGTTTATTGTGTTCGCTGACATGATAATCAGTGCATGCAATCTATTGCAGTACTAATGAAATTAACAGGAGGGAATGACATGCGTATGAATTTTTATATGGAGCTCTAGCCGGAGGTTTGTTATTGTTGTTGTTGTAGGGTTAGGGGTGGCTACAGCACCGGGCTGAGCTTTGTTAGTGTTGTAGGGTTAGGGGTGGCTACAACACCAGGCCAACCTTTTAAAGTGGAATGACTCGTGTGTTGGTATAGCAACATGCCCTCTCAACTAATAGGTTGCGTTTTTCACGTTATCTTAAAAAAACTGCATTTATAAATGCAACGTAGTAAGAGCAATAATAGCTAACAAATATGTACGTTTTCTATGCATCAGACTCGATATGTTAGGGGTTGGGGGTGGCGTGCGTGTGTAGGCAGGCTGAAACACTGAATATTTTTAGTGAAGCAAATCAAAAGCACAGACACAGTGAGGAACCTCATACGTCAAGACTAATATAGTCTTGACGTTCTGTGTTTCTTTAGTATAGTCATATAGTATTGAGTACTTTTAGTATAAATGTTACCTGTTATCTTCCTGTTGATGGTGGGGGGGGGGGGGATCAATGTCCCCGAGACCCGATTTCTGACCAGGCCTCGATATAGCATTATATATATATACATATATATATATATATATATATATATATATATATATATATATATATATATATTTATATATATATATTTATATATATATATATATATATATATATATATATGTGTGTGTGTGTGTGTGTGTGTGTGTGTGTGTGTGTGTGTGTGTGTGTGTGTGTGTGTGTGTGTGTGTGTGTGTGTGTGTGTGTGTATAAAGCCCCCGGGTGTGGCATAACCTCTAACATATATATATATATATATATATATATATATTTTTTATTATTTTTTTTTTTTTTTTTTATTTTTTATTTTTTTTATTTATATATATGTAATATATATAAATATTATTATAAATATTATTATAAATATAAATATTATTATAAATATTATTATAAATAAATAAATATTATTTATATATATATGTAATATATATATATATATAATGTATATATATATATATATATATATATATATATATATATATATATATATATATATATATATAATTTATTATCAGTTTGTCGTATGCATTGCGTTAAACGATTTATTTCCCACTTTTAACCCGTTCTACCAGAGGGGCGGTTCTATGATTAACTGCTTAATTAAACGATTAGAAAGTAATTAGAGCCCATAATTGAATGTAATCAGGCGAAGTATTTTCGATTTTCACTTTTATGTAGAGAGAGCGTTAAAAGAAAGCCGTGAATATTTTTTTAAATACAAAGTAATTTTCTGCGGAACAGGTAATGTATTGAAGGTCAGACAAGAATAAATTATAGAAAAATATATATTACATACATAAAATTATACATTCATTCGTACTTAAACATGCGTGCGTGTTTGTATTACTGAAAATTGTTGTCTTAGAATAACAATTCATAAAAGTATTTTTTCTATATTTTCTCATACTCTTTCACTGGTGAAGAAAGTTGACAATTATTTCTACAAATCTTAATTTGCTATTTAATTGGGCCTGATAAGTGTTGCTGAAGGACACTCGTTACGCTGATGTACTCTTCAGCATATTCGGAGACAAAGAGGAGGTCGAATATAAATACAAAAGAGGGTTCTGGGTAATCTTGGCCTGTATTCTCATTGGTCGCCTTAAACAGCAGGTCTAAATTGATGGTTCTGCCTCTGACTTTTAGACCGTGAGATGATCCATGATGCGAGTCGGCTATTGATAATTGGTCAACCATGAATGATTGCTTGATAGCAAGTACATGCGCTATGTCTTACTTCTTATTGTCGCCTAATCTGACGATTATTTGTGTTGCTGTTCAGGATATTGCTGGTGGTGGAGGTTTGACTGAGACTAGCAGTTATATGATCTCTGAGGGATCACAATTATTTTTTTAATGAAGTTGGTTTCAGTTCGTTATTACTCACCGTTCTATAATAAAGCACACCTTTCCTCTTGTTGTGGTTTGATAAATACATTCTTATTTAATAATATTTATATTAAAAATGTGAATAAATATTAGTTATAACAGTATAACATAGCTACCAACAAGCATCCATTATTATTATTATTATTATTATTATTATTATTATTATTATTATTATTATTATTATTATTATTATTATTTACTAAGTATCCAATTGGAAATGCGAAGGTCGCGGGTTCGCGCCCACCTCACAGCCCCTAGTGGGATTTCTCTCATTGATATACATCAAGTTAATGTGATTTCTGTGGGATTATTGTTAGTATTATTTTATTCCTCAGTATAACCATGTCACGATGAAAACAAATTGTCAGTCGCCATAAATGCACACAAGTTGCAACTGCAAGGGGGAGTTTGCTGTGTTGCAGCTTCATTGATTACTGCTCGTGTCTGGCTCAGCCGCAAAGTTGGCTGTCCAACTTTGTCTGTGAACAACTTCCATGTCTGTGATCAACTTTTCCCTAACTCAAACTACCTCTGACATTACACGTGTTCCTGACATTAATCACGAGAGCTTAGACGGTCAGTTGGAAAAGCTTGCTTCTCTCGGTTCATTCCTGATCGTTCTTTCAAGCATTTGGAGACGTAAAATTTCTTTACATGATTTAATTCGAAGATTTAGTAAATATGTATATGCATTTAAGAGCTAGTGTTCAATCTATCGAAGCTATTTATCTCTCAATATTCCTACTTTGAGAGGGACTACACTATTATTGATATGCAGTAGGCATCCATCAGTCTCGGGAGACTATGGAGTTGCGCTCTGGTTGTCGGTCTGGAGTGGGCTCTCCAGGGCGCAAAGCCAGGGTAGGTTGGTATGGAAGAGAAGCTGTTACCCATGCAGCTTTATGTAGTGTACTACATATCAAACAAACTCAATCAGCTATCGACAGGCAGCTAGCACTTCACTTTGAGAGGAACATCCAACTACACTTTAAGAAACGTAATGACTAACTCATCGGTGGGTTATCGTTAGGTTAGTGAATTACTCCCTAATCTGCTACTATTTTGAATCTCCTTATACATGCAAACTGTCGTTAGCCAGTTCGATACTGTGTTCGTTGGATGGTTGTGATCGTTATACCCTTTCGTTAGCAACTCTTCCAATCGTCAGTCGTTTGTTATATCCCTTGTTTATTACATTAGTCTACTGGTTATAACTACCGAGTGTCCTATCCCCCTCATTCATTTAACTTATCGTCATTTCACCCATTTGTATGTTCCGAATGGCGTTTCTCGACCCATTTGCATGTATCCCATATCATGCCATAATCCCATTCGCAGGCGATAAGTCACAATAACGTGGCTAAAGTAAGTTGACCAGACCACACACTAGAAGGTGAAGGGATGACGACGTTTCGGTCCGTCCTGGACCACAATCGACTTGAGAATGGTCCAGGACGGACCGAAACGTCGTCGTCCCTTCACCTTCTAGTGTGTGGTCTGGTCAACTAATCCCATTCGTTTGTATTCCATTTATCATTCCTTAATTCATTAATACGAAATTCGTATTACTCCTTAACCCATTAATGTGTATCCCATATCACCCCTTTGCCTATTTTATTTTATTTTTCTAAAATTGTCCTATTACTCGCTGTCTTAATCACCAGGTTATCTGTTAATTGGTGTTCAATACCGTCCCTCCGATTGTTCATTTTTTGCTGTAATTGTTGGTTTGTTGTTCATTTTTTACGTTCTGAGTTCTCTGGTTTGTTTTTTTGTTCTTCTCTGTACTAGATGGTTAGTACATCTCCTTTTGATGTCTGAGTTTCCAACGGTCAAAATATGATGCACTGGGAATCATGGATGGGCTCTCCCGTTTTCTATCTGTGGGTCTTAGGTTAGATTTGGTTCGGGCATTTTAGTACATCACTTTTGTGACGTTGTCAACGCTCGAGAAGACGGACTGCTTTGCCAGCTGAAGTCCGTCAGTCAAATCGTCAGTTCTTCCAGCAAATTCGTTCGCCCATCAATCGTCTTCGAAATTCGTCAACCCAATTATAAATTTCTCGGCATTTGAAGTTTGTTGGAAAGTTTACTAATCCGCCTACTAATCAACTCGTTCATCCATCCGTCAATTGTCACGTTGGTCTAACAATCAACCCATTCATCAATCAATTTGCCCATCTATTAGTCCGGCCTGTCCATCATC
>WNGS01066681.1:14368646-14379361 GCA_020271785.1 Procambarus virginalis | reverse complement strand
ATATTTGATATCAGGCTTGTATTCGGTTGATTTGAAAGCTATGCATGCAACACTACTTTCTTCAGGAAGTCTATTTCTATAACCTTGATAGCGTTCATCACTCAAAACTCTGACTTGCAAGAATATGTCGATGAAGATAATGATTATACCGTTATAGCGAGATTTTCCAGACAGTCAAAAGTTTCAGGAATGAAATTCCAGAGTTTCAGAACCTCATTTTCTGCAGTTTCCTCCTTTAACGAAGGAGGAAACTGCAGGAAAACTGTCACGAAGAAATCTCTTTCAATATTTTTCTAGTTTCTTTTGTCGGGAAATTTTGCCTCCAAGTTGAGTTTTTTGTAAATCAATGAATTGCATCTTAAAATTATCCAAATTACTCCATTGCACATTTTCAAATTTAGTTTGCCTAATACAACAATGTCAGTACACGTCATAAATTTTGCAGTTTCTTCAAATGATCTGAATATAGTGAAACAAAACAATAATTATCATTAGTTGAATTGATGCTCGAAAATTTCATTTGAAGGCTTTCAAGACCTGCCATGAATTTTTTATTTGGGGAAAAAATATAGTTGCCATTGTCGACCTTACATTTACACATTTTCAGTTTAACTTCAAAGGTTTTTATATTATCAATCATAACATCGTGTTTTCATAGATTCCTGCAATTTGGTGTTGATGTCATTGAATTGTCAGAAGAAATCTGGAAAAATTTATCTGAAAATCCACACGACAGATAATTCTTGATTAATTTTTTTAATTTGTCAACAACACAAATTGCATCCAGACATTCAAGAATTTTTTAAGGAGAGAACATCTACTAAACCAATAAAAAAATTTGTATACTGGTAGATTGCGTCCACTGAATTCACCTTGCTCAATAAACTCTAAAATTGTCTTTTTTACAAAGCATTCGCAGGAATATAATTAACTTTCTTGGTTACAATTCTTTCCCGTGTTCAAGTTCCTTAATTCCAGCTTTGGCACAAAAGGCATACTCGTGTGCAGGTCAGTGTAAGCCTACCAGTGGATTTTCAACATATTTGGCAAACACATTTATGAAACCTGGTTCTTCACCAATCATGCTGGGTGTGGCATCATCAGTTGTCACAACAACAACTATTTTAAAAAAGGTCAACCTGTTGATTAGCAAATTTGTTTACTTCTGCCTTCATTACTTCAGCCCTTGTGGTGTGTTCAGGTAAAATGACCAAGTTAACCAGTTTTCTCACATATTTCAACACCCCTAGAAAATCGAGCAATAGTGTCTAGCCGAAGTGATGTTGATAACATCACGACACATAGAAAGGAATCTTAGTGAACTTATATCTTTTGTTTGATGTTATGCTATGTTTGTTCCCAGCTTTAATATTCTATCATGTACTGTGTTTCTTCTCACCGAAAATTTTCAATGCGCTGAATAATATTTTACTTGTCAGGCAAACCGGCCAAAACGAAAGGTGCTAATTCTAGTCGTGATTCTTTAATATATTTCCCATCACTGAGTGGTGTTCCGTGTTGAACATTAATCTTTGAAATCTCAAGCCAGCAGCAACTAAGCTGAAATGAGATTTATCAAAACATTTGACAATTTTTTTTCTCTGTGACCGCTTTCTCGACATATGAGGTTTTTTATATATCCATGCTCACTTTTATCGCAAGGGCATTTATGGATAATTTCACAAAGGCACTTTATAGATGAAGTTCTGAACATTACTATTTATGAACAAGGATTGAACAACTTTTTATAACCTTTTTTATCATATCAGATCTCTCTCTCCAATTTTTTATATCCCTGCTTCAGCGTTCTTTATTTGAACTGTTTTTCTCTGTAACTTGAGCAGAGATTCCAAATAATCTGAAAATAGTAAATACGCTAATTAAAATAATTTTACTGATGTAGTAAGGATTAGCCAGTTACTGTTGTATGGAAATCTTAAAATAAAAAATAATATTATGACAAAAAAAGGAAAAAAAAAGAAAATACATATTCCGAGTGTCACTAGAGTACATATTTACTGTTATTATTGCTAAATATCAAGTGTTCGCCCACAAACAACAGAATAATAATATAAGCAGACAGAGGCCCATGCCAACTGTTTCCTTGTATCTGAACACAGTCTGCGACGAGTTCAGAACATGTCTTCCGACGTCAAATGTTCTCACCACCACCTGATTGGCGTCAAGCCGTCGCGAGGCGTCTGGGAACAGTTCTTATTGTTCCAAGTTTGCAAAAAAATAATAATTTGCTGCTTCAAGTGGCAGTAATGGTATTTTGTAATTTTCGTAGGTGGAGTTATAAGAATCGAGAATTGCCACTGCATATTTCATGCGAGCAAAATTTTCCACTAGTGCCACCAAAGGCACGCATGCCATAGGTTCGTCTCCCCTGCCCCAGGCTAACTACTGACCTTCCTCGGGATGCAACCCCCACAACAATTGCCAAAAATCCGTGGGTACCTATTAACTATCAGGTGAACAGTGGAACCAGATAAGAGGAGATGTGCCCAACTGCTTCTCACCAGTGTGTGGGGGATTGAACCCGCATCTCTCGATTATAAGCTGAAGATGTAGACCACTGTCCCGAAGGACTCTAAACACAGTAGGAAGTGAAAACAGACCTATCTTGAGGTTGTCTTGAGATGATTTCGGGGCTTTTTAGTGTCCCCACGTCCCGGCCCGCGACCCGGCCCGCGTCCCGGCCCGCGGCCCCGATACTACAGGTAATTACCTGTAGTAGTTAAACACCTAAAAATTCAAAAACACACTAGAAGGGGAGCCAGCGCTATCCTAATCTTGCTTCCGTACCTCACCCTTTCTACCCCTCTATGCTCTAACCAAATATTTTCCTCTCTCCACTCCCCTTCTCTCAATTCTTCCCATTTACTTCCCTATCTTTCATTCTCCACTACTCTTTCCCTATTCCTTCCAGATGTAGCCTTTTCCTCCTATCTCCAATCTCTCCCTCCCCTCAACTTTCACCCCATTTCTCTCTTTTCACCCCTCTCCTTCATCCTCCTCCTTCTCCTCTCCTTGCTCTCGCTTCTCCTCCCTCCCTCCCTATATATTCCCCCCTCTCCCTCTCTCAATTTCTTTATCTCTCTCCCCTCGTCTATTAATAAATATTTTGTAGATATCTAGTAAACTGGTTTTATATATATGTTAAGTAAACATGAGGTTTATAGCTTTTTAAAAGTCTAGTTGTTCCCAAAATCGCTTGAAGGTTCCTAGGGATCCTTATGGAACCATGCCAAACTGTACTCGTAGTAATGATGGCGACACGGCAATGTTGGGCACGTACCAGGTTCAGAGGAAAATGTTGTGCAAATTTCTGAAGGATAGACGGACGTTTGCCAGTATGGCACTTGCTGCCCTCTTTATTCTACTTTATTCTACTTCGGGAATCGAACCCGACTCATTAGGACTACGACCCCCGAGCGCTGTCCACTCAGCCGTGAGACCCCCTGTGTATTTGAGTTGTACTCAATTGTGCTTCCGGGAGTTGAGCTCTGGCTCTTTGGTCCCGCCTCTCAACTGTAAATCAACAGGTATTTTGTGTGTGTGTGTGTGTGTACTCACCTAATTGTACTCACCTAATTGTGCTTGCGGGGGTTGAGCTTTCGCTCTTTGGTCCCGCCTCTCAACTGTCAATCAACTGGTGTACAGATTCCTGAGCCTATTGGGCTCTATCATATCTACATTTGAAACTGTGTATGGAGTCAGCCTCCACCACATCACTTCCTAGTGCATTCCATTTACTAACTACTCTGACACTGAAAAAGTTCTTTCTAATGTCTCTGTGGCTCATTTGGGTACTCAGCTTCCACCTGTGTCCCCTTGTTCGCGTCCCTCCAGTGTTGAATAGTTTATCCTTGTTTACCCGGTCGATTCCCCTGAGGATTTTGTAGGTTGTGATCATGTCCCCCTTTACTCTTCTGTCTTCCAGTGTCGTAAGTTGCATTTCCCGCAGCCTTTCCTCATAACTCATGCCTCTTAGTTCTAGGACTAGTCTAGTAGCATACCTTTGGACTTTTTCCAGCTTCGTCTTGTGCTTGACAAGGTACGGGCTCCATGCTGGGGCCGCGTACTCCAGGATTGGTCTTACATATGTGGTGTACAAGATTCTGAATGATTCCTTACACAGGTTCCTGAACGCCGTTCTGATGTTAGCCAGCCTCGAATATGCCGCAGACGTTATTCTCTTTATGTGGGCTTCAGGAGACAGGTTTGGTGTGATATCAACTCCTAGATCTTTCTCTCTGTCTGTTTCATTAAGTACTTCATCACCTATTCTGTATCCTGTGTCTGGCCTCCTGTTTCCACTGCCTAGTTTCATTACTTTGCATTTACTTGGGTTGAACTTCAACAGCCATTTGTTGGACCATTCACTCAGTCTATCTAGGTCATCTTGTAGCCTCCTACTATCATCCTCTGTTTCAATCCTCCTCATAATTTTTGCATCGTCGGCAAACATTGAGAGGAACGAATCTATACCCTCTGGGAGATCATTTACATATACCAGAAACAGTATAGGTCCAAGGACTGACCCCTGCGGGACTATACTTGTAACGCCTCACCAATCTGAGACTTCACCCCTCACACAGACTCGTTGTCTCCTGTTGCTTAGATACTCCTCTATCCACCGGAGTACCTTCCCTTTCACTCCAGCCTGCATCTCCAACTTTCGCACTAGCCTCTTGTGTGGCACTGTATCAAAGGCTTTCTGACAATCCAAAAATATGCAGTCTGCCCACCCTTCTCTTTCTTGCCGTATTTTTGTTGCCTGGTTGTAGAATTCAAGTAACCCTGTGAGGCAGGACCTGCCATCCCTGAACCCATGTTGATGCTGTGTACAAAGTTCCTTCGCTCCAGATGCTCCACTAGCTTTTTCGCACAATCTTCTCCATCAGCTTGCATGGTATGCAGGTTAGGGACACTGGCCTGTAGTTCAGTGCCTCCTGTCTATCCCCTTTCTTGTATATCGGGACTACGTTAGCTGCTTTCCAAATATCTGGCAGTTCCCCTGTTGCCAGTGATTTGTTATACACTATGGAGAGTGGTAGGCACAGTTCTCTTGCTCCTTCCTTTAAAACCCATGGGGAGATTCCATCTGGGCCTATAGCCTTTGTCACATCCAACTCTAGTAAACACTTCCTTACTGTGTGTGTGTGTGTGTGTGTGTGTGTATGTGTGTGTGTGTGTGTGTGTGTGGTGTGTGTGTGGTGTGTGTGTGTGTTGAGCAGGTGACTGATGTTGGGTAGGAGAAGGGGGTTGAGCTGGACGTTGATGTTGGTGGAGAGGAGTTTCGGGGTAAGAGGTTGGTGCAAGGTACAAAGAAGTTGGTGTTCTAGATGTTGGGGCGGGTGAAGGAGGGACTAGGCGGGGGTGGGGGGAAGGTTGGACATCCCCCCCCCCACCCCCCACCCCCACCCCTGCTTCAGGCCATTAATCATCACATCAAATATCCCCGACGAAGGGAAGATGAAAGTCCTGTTTGTCTTGCGAGCTTTTATGTTAAGTATATATTAATGACCGCATCATATACGGTGTATAATCCTTGAGTGAATAAAGGATAATTACTATAATTATTTTTTTCCGCTCAGCGTCTCTATAATGAAGTAAAATTGGACTTGAGAGCTTTCGTTATCAATCGTTTGAGTTGGCTAGGTCGAAAAAAAAACTCACAGAACCTATCACAGGGAAGATATACTGTGAAAGAGGGTAGTCTTAGGTTGGCTCAGGTCATGGAGAGCTATACTAATGGAGGCAGTTATAAGAAATTTTCTACTCTCACGTATCAGATTCAGAGGAAATCCAATCGAGATGACCTTGTTAGGCTATTTGGTTACAGTTAAAATCCAGTCTACGGGTTGCTGAGGAGAGAGCGGAGGTGAAATCCGTGTGAGCGGGACGGCTTCAGGGCCGAGTGCCTGGGGGTGCATGACCGTCTGATCTGTTAGACCAACACTGTCCTCCTTCTAAGAGACGTCCGACTCTTTGACGCTCGTATGCAGTTACAGAGGGGACCACAAATCGGTCGTACTAGAACACGGAAAGCGGCTGGCGAAGGTGACGAAACTGTCCCGTTTTCTGTTTGGGTTCCTCTGGTCGGCTTAGGAGAAGGTCCACTGTAACTTGACCGTTATTTCTCTGACTTTGGGACAGAACTAGGTGGAACGGGACTCTGCTCGTGTCCTGGAACCCCCGCCCCTCACAACCACCATACCCACCCACAGACTAGGTGTGTTGTAAAGTCAGTTAGCGACCTGCTTTATGAGGAAAATGAGGCGCAGGGGAAAGGTTACCGAGGAGATGTTCTGACTATAGTGCAGGTGAGGTGCTAGCTGAGTACCATGGTGTGGAGGACCATGGTTAGGCAGTCGAGAGTGGTGTAGGAGACCACGACACAGATACACCTCACACCTCCTACACAAGTTACACACCAGGTGCGACAAATTAATCAACCATGCAGGTCAGTCGATCATATTAGAGGAGCCAAAGAACTACGAGGTCAAATGCAGGCTAAGTAAATAAATGCAATGTATGGCGCATGCGCACACTCCACCTGTACCCTATTTATTCTTGGTGTTTTTCTTCTGTGGGAGCGCCAGGGGGTATGTTGTCGGCTTGGTCTACCCTACTGTGAGTTCACACCTTGGGCGAGTAGTACTGTATGTATCTGGTGGCACCCCATGGCCAGGGGGCAGTAGGTCCGGAAGACGAGTCTTAGTATCGAGTGGCGGCCGTGGCACGGAAGGGGTCTTAGTTTGGTGGGGACAGTGGGTCCGGACGAGGGTGTAGTTGCACGTGGTGTGCCAGTGACCGGACGGGGTCTTAGTTGGTGGTCGGGCAGTGGCGGACGGGGTCTTAGTTTGGTCGGTCAGCAGTGGCACGGACGGGTCTTAGTTGGCAGGTGGCAGTGGCCGGCCGGGGTTTGTGTGCAGGACCCGGGTCTTGTGTAGGTGGCCAGTTGGACCGGACTGGGGTCATAGTTGATTGGTCGGCAGGAGTGGCCCGGCTAGTTGGTGTCGGCAGATGGCCGGACGGGTCGTAGTTTGGGGTGGCGGTGGCCGGACGGGTCTTAGTTGGTGGGGGCAGTGGCCGGATCGGGTCTTAGTTGGTGGGGTGGACAGTGGCCGGACGGGTCATTACGTTGGAGGGTCCGAGGGGCAGTGGCCGGACCGGGTCTTAGTTGGTGGTTGCAGTGGCCGGACGGTCTTAGTGGTCGGTGGCAGGTGGGCTTCACGGACCGGGATCTGGTAGAGTTAGGTGGGCGAGATGGCCGGACGGGTCCTTATTGTGGGTGGTGGCAGTGGTTGTAGATGGCAGTGGTTG
Organism: Procambarus virginalis; assembly: GCA_020271785.1. Taxonomy (NCBI): domain Eukaryota; kingdom Metazoa; phylum Arthropoda; class Malacostraca; order Decapoda; family Cambaridae; genus Procambarus; species Procambarus virginalis. The sequence continues at coordinate 14,372,026 of WNGS01066681.1, read as the reverse complement.
TAGGTGGCAGTGGTTGTAGCTGAAGTGGTGGTAGTGGTTGAAGGTGGTGGTGGTGGCATTGGGGGGGGGCCGGACGGGGTCTTAGTTGGTGGTGGCAGTATGAGGCCGGACGGGTCTTAGTTGGTGGTGGCAGTGGCCGGAACGGGTCTTATGATGGTGTGGGGGAAGGGTCTTAGGTCGGTGGCAGGCCGGACGGGGTCTTAGTTGGTTGGTGGCAGTGGCCGACCAAATTTGTTGGATTCTATATAAATGAAAATGCTTGTGTCGAGGTATGGAGGTCCCGACGGCTTGGGGCTAGGCCCTCGCCTAAATGTAGTACAGTAATGGTATCTGTGGTCTATGTATGCTGGAGTATGGTGTCAGGTCAGGGTGGACCATCGCATCACGGATCCATTAAGTGACTTCACGATGCCACTTGGCAATATACCAATTGGACTCCTAAAAATAAATCTTGCAATATTAACTGGGCTGAATTATTTGTTTTCATGTTTCTATTTGTAATTGTCTTACTATTATGTAATATGCACTGAAGTATGCAGATTTACAAATAATCATATTATTATCATTTCCCTGTATCATCCCAGTGAAACTGTTGAGGAGTTTACCTGTTGTTTACCCACTGTTCCTCCACTGGCTCTGGCCGCCATAAATACGTGTAGTGACGACCTCGATCTATAGCCCAAATATTCACCAAAGGAACAACGAATAAGCACAGGTATAATTCTCTCTATGTCATTTTAACTGGTTTGAAACAACACTTCACCAAACTGATGATTGTTGATGATGCCAGATGCTGTCTTCAAGAAGCTGATTCAAGGATAGTCGACCATATCAACTCCTGGGGCTGCAAGCCGTTGTTGGGAGCAACAAAGTACAAGAAGGTGGCCAGGGCTGGAACAGCACCATGTGCTTGAGGTGTGTACATGGATGGCCACCATGGCCACTATGCCAGACGGGCTAAGGAATTAACCTTGTCAAAGGCCTCCGTACGATCTGGGAAAGAAGAGCCTGTTAACGGAGGGGGACCAAGAACTCGAGCCCGGAACCGCTTTGTCTGTCGCCGCCACCCAACACCCGGCTCTATTACTATGTTACATCAAGCTTCTGTTGTGATTAGAGAATGTAGCCTGAGCCTCATTGCTAGCGAAGTGGGTCGACACTACTAGTATGCCGTAAAGCTGTATGAACAGAGACGTGGAGCATTGAGGCTCAGCAGCTCCGCTCCTCGCCCCGCCCCGCCCCGCAAGGTCAGTGCCTTTCGCCCAAACTCCGCCTCAGGTACTCGTCACACGGACTCACGCATGCGTCACATCACCCGGAAGTACAGAAGAAGAGCACGGACACACCGGGCGGTGAGTGAGCGTTTAAGTGAACTGGGCCTCCACACTCGGGGACCAGACTCACGTCCATCAACAGCCCGGCCAGAAATTTTCCTATTACCCGTACACAGAGTTTACAGAAAAGTTTACAAAGCAAAATATTTATCTTGGAAAGAAATTTCTTCTCAAAGAATAATTAATGTAAGACAATGCTCCCAAGAAAAATCATAGAGGGGTGTGTGAATGAGCGCGAGCTTCACGGTCGATCCAGCAAGAGGGAAAAAGAGCACTTGTCTGAGCAAGACAATATTGAGGACACTGTGCAAGAAACTATTCACACTCTCACCGGGATAAAACTGACGTGGCTTATTTCAGGACATGTATGACTTCCTTTACTGTGTTCATGTCTTGTTAATTCAATGTCTTCAATGTCCGTCTGTTATTATGCACCCCCTGATATCACCATCCCCGTGGGCGGTGGTAAGAAAGGGTTACAGAGGAGGCACATAATTGGGTTCAGGAACTGAACCCTCTAGTTTCTTTAGCTAAGCTAAGCAAGTGACAATCTTATGACGCTAGTTACACAATTATTATAGTTGTAGCTATATATAATATATAGTATTTAATGATAGACTATATTATATATATATTTTTTTTTTTTTTTTTAAACTTTGGTTTTTATGTTTTTTTTTGTTTATGTATATATATATTGATAGATATATATATATATATATATATATATATATATATAGAAAAAAAATAACAAAAAAAAAAACCTTTATATATATATATATTATCTACTAATATAATAATATAGTATATAATATATATAATATATATATATATATATATTAAGATATATATATAGATTATATAGATAGTAGATATATATTATATATATATAATAGTTATATTTAATATATATATAATATATTTATTAAATACTAATCTATATATTATATAAAGCACTTTATAACTATATGATCTTATAGGCTATATAATAATACTCGACCTCTATTATACTATATACATCCTATTATCTATATTATCTATATCTAATATATCTCTATTATATATATATAGCTATATATCTTTATGTAATCTGATAATATCAGATCATATTCTTTATATATATCATTAATTATATATATATATATCGCTATAATTATATATATATACTATATCATATCCATAAGATATATCATTTGTTATCCTAAAGAAAACTTGGTCCATAAAATGACGAGAGAGGAAGAACAATGTTAGGGGGGTGGGGGGCACGCTTGAGAGGGCCGGCGTTGCCCCCCCCCCCCTGCCCCATCTTCAATCTCCACACCACTGCGTATTTCAGATTTTTTAACTTGAAACCGTGACAGTAATAAATTTCTCAATTTTAACAATTTATTTGATATAAAACGGGCCAAACTTACTCTTAGTAACTCTTGTCAGCGTTGTTATGGGTGTGCCTCTTCTACAGATATACATAACCCTGTTCGAATGCATGACACAAATGTAAAATGTAAAAAATGTTACAATTCCAAATTTAATTTAATTGAGAATGTTATATGCGAAAATCTTCACAGAATTGAAGTCTATCAAAATCTATCAAAAATCACAATCAATCAAAATCTATCACACAACTGTGATAACTTAGCTTTGACAAGGTCAAGGGTGATAGCTAGGGGTTAACACTGAATTATTCTGAACTCTTTAAATGCGAAAACTTTTTATTTTTAATTCGTATTTTGTTGGAGCCCTTTGGAAATGAATTTAGTTTTGTTTACTTTTTTACTTTTATTATTGTTATATTTAAAGTAACTTTTATGAAGAGCAAGAGCAAAGATGATGGTTATTGTTAGATGAACAAACAGAGTTTGTTATTGTGAATGTTCGTGGGGTGCAATAGTTTTTAAGATTATGATGTGGTGTTTATGTGTGTGTGGTGTGATGGTGTGTGTGGTGTTGTGTGTGTGTGTGTGGTGTGTGTGTGTGATAGGGTTGTTGGTGGTGTGAGTGGTTGTGAGTGTGTGGTGTATGTGTGTTGCGTGGTGTGTTGTTTCCTCG
>WNGS01066681.1:14336983-14359233 GCA_020271785.1 Procambarus virginalis | reverse complement strand
CTTCAACATCATTTAGGACGATAATAGTGCTCCACTAATCAACTCGTCAGAGAATATCAAGAGTTGTTTCGAGATGACCCCCAAGAGTGTACTGTGACTCGGCACGACATCCAACTGCTACCTGACACCCAGCCGATTCGCCAACCATTCTACCGAATCAGCCCGAGCAAAACGGAAGTCATGCGGGCTGAGGTACAGTATCTCTTGGACCATGGACTGGCTAGCCCCTGTGAGTCCCCCTGGGCCTCACCATGCATCCTGGTACCCAAACCTCACGGCAAAATCCGTCTGTGTACGGATTATAGGAAGTTGAACCAGGTCACAGTGAAGGACGCCTACCCAATACCCAGAGTAGACGACATTTTGGATGCCATTGGTAATGCCCGCTACCTGTCTCAGGTAGACCTACTAAAGGGCTACTACCAGGTGAGTTTAACGGAGCGAGCTAAGGTACTGTCAGCCTTTATAACCCCCTTTGGTCTCTACAGGTACCATCGCCTTCCCTTTGGACTCTGCAATGCCCCAGCCACCTTTCAGAGAGCTGTCAACCGCGTCATCCAGGGCTTGGAAAACACCTATGCCTATCTGGACGACATGTGATAGCATCCGACACCTGGAGCGAACACCTGCTCCAGCTACAACGATTGTTCTACAAGCTCCTGAAAGCCGGCCTCACCATCAATTTGGGCAAGTCCACCTTCGCGAAAGGTAAAGTGCGGTACCTGGGTCATGTTATAGGGAGTGGCAACCTGGCTCCGTTAAACATTCACATTCAAGCAATCCAACAGTATCCACAGCCTACTACCAGGAAGCAGCTCCTGCGCTTCCTTGGTCTTGCTTCCTATTACCGTAGGTTTGTGAAGAATTTTAGCACTGTTGCAACCCCATTAATCACCTTAACCAGTCCCAAGCAACGGTATAATTGGACCAGAGAGCAAACCGTTGCATTCGAACAACTCAAATTCCTCCTCTGTTCTAATCCCATTCTCGCCTCACCAGATATCAAGAAGCCTTTCATCCTCCATGTCGACGCCAGTGGTACCGGCATCGGAAGTGTCTTAATGCAGCAGCGAGGCGAGGAGGTTCTACCTGTCAGCTACTACAGTTACAAGTTGAAGCCTCATCAGAAGAACTACAGTACTATAGAGAAGGAACTCCTGTCCATCGTCCTGAGCTTACAACACTTTGCACCATATCTGCACGGTGCTAGGTCCACTACCATCTATTCGGACCACAACCCTCTGAGATTTTTACATCAAGCCCAATTTAATAACCAACGTCTGCTGCGATGGGCTTTATATCTTCAAGGCTTCAACTTAAAGATCTGCTACATCAAGGGGCCTGATAACATCATCGCTGATGCCCTCTCCAGAGTGCATGAGGTGGAGGCAGCTCCACCTCCCACTCTACCTCCAGTGGACGTGATTCACCCGAAACGGCAGGCTTCGGGGGAGAGTTGTGACGATAATCTCTTATCAGAGATTTAGCCTGCTCATTCTGCGAATCACCCTGTCCTCATCAACATAAAGATACGTTTGTAGTGGCTAAACGTATTATAAGCTCGCCACACGTACCAGCAACTCCCTCCTTCCCCCCACTGCTGCACCTGGTCGACGCGCCGAACCCTGCAACGGCCTAACTAGCGACTGCGACCATCCAGCTTCCTCATTGGCCGCCAACCAACACTCCACTCCGGCTCCCCGCCAATCACAAGACCTCACCAGTTATTGTTGGAGTCCCTTACGTTTCTGCCAGCCAGAATATTGTGTGCTCGCAAGCTGTGAACTCCTAAGTGACTCACTCTGTGTGGTCAAATAGAGGTTCATAGTTAGTGCATATATTCCAGCATTCATATTTTGCTTACTTTTGTATGTCAATTCTCCTCCCCATTAACGTAATCTATTTTCATGTTTATATTGTTTATTGTTTTTGCCAGTAAGCCAAGTTTTTGCATTTATTTCAATTTGTGTTTTCTTATTGTTATTAAAATCCATATTTTTATTATGCTTTTCGTCTTTACAACCTTACCACAGATTACCAAATCACGCAGTCATTCTTTTTTTCTCTTTTTTTTTCCTTTTCTTTTTTTTATATATTATATGTGCCCAGCAATGACAACTGCTAGTTGGAAGACTGCCGACCACCATTTCCAGCTCGTTACCGTCACAATATATATATATATATTATATATATTATATATATATATATATATATTATATATATATATATATATAATATAAAAAGTTTGTGAGGGTACCACCTCTGGTGCCAATGTGGGGACCCATAGCCTCGGAGAAGAAAATAAAACGTATTCAGAGGAGACCTTGTGGTTTCTCACTGAACACTAATATTTTCTTCTCCTACCACCCCCATTCTTTTGTATGTACACATATATATTTGCTTTATTTGAACTGTGTTACAAAAAGGAGTTACATATAGGTTACAAAGATGGTTATCATAGGTTGTCGAGTTCCTCCAGCTCCTCAGATGGCGGGCAGGAACCCTGGATGCAGTGCGCATTTCCCCTCTGTATCGCCACGCTGAGGCGCTGGAAAAGAAAGCTGGCAGCTCTAGGGTCCCTTGTTGTTTCAATGAGCCTAGAACCCAGTTCCTTCAAAAAACTGGTAGCACTTTTACCCCAGGCGCCGAGTGTCTCAGAAGCAATGGGGACAAAATTGTAGTGGTGATCAAGTTCTCTATACTTACGGGATTTGGCTGCTTCCCTGTGGGTGGCAGCGCCACCTGGTTGTGCAACACTGAGGTCAATGTAGGTGTTAGCCAGGGTTGATACGCACGTGTAGTCCCATACCAACTGCTTGCCATTCTTCCAGGGGTTCACTGTGATACCATCCGGGCGACCAATAAGAGCATCAGAGTTACGGGGCGTTAGGTAACGAGGCTCTCTCTCGGCTGGGCATCCAGCTGTGGTGAGGCTCCTCTTGATGATGTCGTTAACTTCACTGTGCCTCGAGTGCCATCCTCCCGTGCTTTGGCAGAGTAGGCCATGGTGGCCGTACCTGTCAGCCACCACCTCGCCGCAAATACACCTATATCTGGTGTGGATTGGGGCAGCAAGGCGGAGGGCCACAGCAATTCGGAGGGCGTGTGGTGTGAGACGCGTGCCAGTTGCCGACATTGGGGTTGCTAACAGGAAATCCCCTGCATGAGGGGCTGCTACTGCTGTGAGGCGAGCAATGTCGTGCTGTGTTGATGCAGCACCCAGGCACTCTGCAGCAACTTTGTCTACAATGGGGCCATCCCAGCTGGATTGCCTGTGGGCTTTTGGGGATGGTGGTTGAGGTGATGGGCCTGCACGAGAGGCCCACTCTGTGGCACAGCGTGTAAAATTGGGATCATGTACACCTGCCAGCTGATGTAAGTGGGCAGGTAGAATTTCCTTCACAAGGTCGTCGGATGCTGATAAGGAGGACAGGAAGGCTGGAACAGCGATTTGCGTTGCTGTTCGAACTCCGAGGCCCCCAAGTCTTACGGGAAGAGAGGCTTGTTTCCACTGCAGGTCATCAAAAGAGAGGTTAAGGGCTTTTTCTAGCATTGATTTCAGTAACCGGTCATACTCACTTAGTTTTTGGCTACTGTAAGATGGTGAACACCTCAGAAAGTAGGTTAACCTGGGGAGGGACAGACATCTGGTGATGAGGTAGAGTGCATCATGAGCATCAATATCCTCAATCCTCCCATCCATCCTCTTAAGGTCGGCGATTTTCTTATCAAGGACCTCATCGATGGCTTTCAACCCCAGGGGAGCTCCTAGGAGTGTGCTGTCTTCAGGTTTAGTTTTATGGATGTTTGGCAGAAGACCCTCTATTCTCTCTACGATGCCCTGGTTGGAACATATTATTTCACATTTAGAAGGGTTCAGGGTGAGGCCTAAAACTGCACCTTGCTCCTGGATTTTTCTGATGTCCTCCAGGAGGGAGTCTTGGGAACCAGCTAGGGTACCATCATCCAAGAACCAGATGTTAAGCTCGCTGGACAGGACCTCTGTGACTTGTTTGATGACTAAGCAGAAAAGGAGAGGAGCAAGGGGGTCACCCTGTTGGACGCCTTCCCGCGAGTCAATTTCATGTTCGCCAAAAAGTAGCTTAAGATCCATACTGTAGCATGAATGTACGAAAGGGTAGAGGGAAGGGAAATGACTATGAACCGCACGGAGTACAGCATCCCTCCGCACCAAATTGAAGGCATTTTTGAAATCTAGCTTGATAAGGGCCTTTTCGTCTGTGATATTGGCGATGAAGGCTCGAGCTGCATGGGCTGCCGCCTCACACCCTTGTGGAATGCCAAACCCAAGCTGTTTTGGCTTCAGCATGTTGGCCGCTGCATCACTAACTGTTCTTGCGGCTGCCTTTGCGACGAGACGCCGGAGAGAATTGCCCACAGCTATTGGCCTGATCCCTCCATCCTTTTTCTTTAGAGCACAGAGGGATGCTCCAAAAAAAATAGGTCTTATGGACGGTGGTATGTTGCCAGCTAGACATGTGTTGGTGAATCTGGTTAGTTCCACCAAGAGGTTCTTTGCAATGTCACCCAGTGCAGGGTTGAGCATTTGCTTGAGGTGGTTGGGTTTTAGTCCTGTGAACCCACCTGCTGATCCGGTTGGGAAGGACATGGCTGCTTTATGGACCACAGATTCAGCCACCCAGAGAGGTTCTGCTCCGGTAGCCCCCACTTGTACAATGTCGTCCTCACTCGGAGCCCTGGCAGGGTGTTTCTCCCTTAGGGCTTGAGCTGTTGCGGCATCTCTATCGGCAATTGAGTCCTCACTGGTGATGACTCTTATTGCGCCAATAGTGTTTCCTTCTTCTATTTTCTTGGTGACTGATGTTCTGATTTTTGATGTCTCGGATATGGCACTGTTGCTCTTCCTGCCGTGGGTGTTTCTCGCGCGAGTGGAAAGGCGCACCTGGTTGTCCTCCCTGGGAAAATCATTTATAGCTTTGATGATTGAGTCAGCTAAGGTTTTGTCTCTCCTTGCAGGGGTGGCTAGACATATGTTGCCAAACATTAGGAGGTTGTGCCATGCTTGGGTCGCTCCAGGAGAGTCGTTGACCTTTCTCAGGAGGGCAGATAATTTGGCTGCTGCGTGGGGGCGGGCTGCTTTAGGGATGTGTTGCAAGGTTCTGGCTGATGTTGCTTTGATAGCCTCTAATAAATTTTCCGTGGGAATGAAGGTCTGGGAGGTGTTTTGCCTGACGGGCGGTGTGGGCTGTTGATTGGTGTTCTCCCTGGGAGGGCGCCCAGAACCCAAACACCTGGCTCCGTTGTGGTAATGATTGCGCACATTACCGTCACTCGACCGGATAAAGCATACCCTGTCACACGTCTGACATCTGCCTTGTCTACCCCTGCTTGGTGGCTCATCTTGGCTTGGAGAAGCCTGGCTGGCTATTGAGAGCTGCGACATGGGCGGGCGCTGGGCGGGCACTAGGCGGGAGGGTGGACGGCGGGTGGAGACTGGAGGGTGGGCGGCGGTTGGAGGCTGGGGGCATGATCAGCTGGCCGTGGCACGTACTACTCAGATGAGTGGTAATACATATACCACCCACTACACAATATGTGGGTATACAATGGGTGGGTGGGTGGCGTAGACACACATGGGAGCCTCCCTTCATCTATGGGCGGGTGGCAAGGTGGCCTCGTGGGTGGGGAGGCGACGTGGTGGGGTGGGGAAGGAGGGGGAGAGCAGGTACTTCCCGGCCTGGGCGCTGGGTGGGGGCGGGGTCAGGGCGACACTAACACTGGTATAATTCCCCGTATATCACTGCACAATGATGAATGAATCATACACTTGTAATCTGACTCACTGCACGTGTGATGTACTCACAATATGATAGATATGTTGCGCCAATTATCGCTGACAACGTAACTTGTTCAACAAAACTTTCAAAACTTTCAAAAAAGAAAAACACAAAACACTATTTGGCACACACGTAACCCGCACCTCTCTCCTGACCACACAACACCCCTCACTCACCCCCCACCTCCCCTCACTATGGGAGGCCTACAGGGTCCATCCTGGCTCCTCACTCCAGCCTCCATGACTCCACACTGCCAACCCACCTGTTTTGATAAGTTTTCACATAGATGGTACACCGTAGGCACTTCCGGCCACTCCCACGTCTGCTTGGTGTATTCACGGTGAATATGGTTGAGTCTTGGTACGGTGAGGCCAAGATGTCTCAGGGTAATGGCTGAGAAAGCAGCAGCTCCTCCGCCACACGTCCGTCCCCTATCCCTCTCCCTCCTATATATATATATATATATATATATATATATATATATATATATATATATATATATATATATATATATATATATATATATATATATAATATATATATATATATATATATATATATATATATATATATATATATATATATATATATATATATATATATATATATATATATATATATATATATATATATATATATATATATATATATTCAATTGACGATCACTAAACACTGATCATTTGTATGCGGAAAAACCACAAAGAATTGGAGAAAGGGGGGTGAACGTTTCGGCTTCTCAAGGCCTTTGTCAACACCAGACTGACTCAACTGACTGAGGTCAGTCTGGTGTTGAAAAAGGCCTTGAGAAGCCGAAACGTTCACCCCTTTTCTCCAATTCTTTCTGGTTTTTCCGCATATATATATATATATATATATATATATATATGTATATATATATATATATATATATATATATATATATATATCTTTCAGTTTTCAACTGGCGCTCGTGTCCTTACTGCTCTTCTCCGGGGGGTCCAATGCGCCGGAATAAAGCTTCACACAGACGTAACTTCGCGTAGCTTCACACAATCTATAGCTATACAGACGTAGCTTTTGACAATCTCTCTCTCTCTCTCTCTCTCTCTCTCTCTCTCTCTCTCTATATATATATATATATATATATATATATATATATATATATATATATATATATATATATATTATATATATATATATATATAAATTTGACGACATCGTCCTTTAATTTAAGTGGCATATTTCCCCGTTAAATCTAAAATTAATGATATAATTATGAGGAAATAAATTCGGTACTATCTTACAACTAGACCATCACCTGTTTTCTACAGACACATCTTGTGTATAAGGCCCTTAACTCTCTCCTTATCTCTACCTTAAATCCTAATCCTTGCTCAATATTTCCTGTATCCTTATCCTTCCTCTTTCCACCCCTTCTCTGCTTACAGGATCTTAAGTTATCAGATCGCTATGTTCTTTCGTAAACATTATAGCACGAAAAAAGATAAAAAATTTATACGCGTGCCATAGAAGGGAAGGGAACTATCAGGGGGAAAGCGCAAAGCAAATACGACTATATAGCACTGGGAAGGGGTCAGGATAAGGATTTGAAATAAAACCTCCAGAAAACAGTAACTCTGAGGACATCCAAGGAAGTCACTGCGACAAGAGAAGGTTAACTTTACATGAGGTAACCAATTGACTCTTCCTACATTTGGAACCATCGTTAGTTATATGACTGTTGATGATATGCAAACTCTGATTGATTAAATTTCCTCTCTTTTTTTTTGCGGTTTCTTATGAGAGGAGATACTTGGAAAGTACGTTCCATTCCTTGGGGTTGTGGGGGTTTGAGTTGGACCTCCAACTCGACCAACAACCTGTTTGTCCAGCAAGAATTGGACCTTTTGTGGGTGACTCCACTCAATGTCTCTAAGTTTGTGTTGCTTCTGACTACGAGACGAGATTAAAACACTAATCCAGACTTTATATAAATATATGATTTACACAGTGCAAAGAACCTCGTATTTGCAGCACCAAAGAACTTGTGTTAATTAACTTTGAATACTAACATGATACATGCATTATACCACTTTAATTTTGTGATGAAAAAACCTGTTCATATATTTTTTACATCATCGAAAATGTAATTAATAAGTAATATAACAACACAATATCATCTGTTCTAAATTTAATTAAACGTGTTATTTCCTTGCTCAGTACAAGCAAATACGCGATGCATAATATAAGTTATGAACGCTAGATGAAATATTCAAAGTGCATCCTGAATATGCCTTTTGATTTCAAGATATCCAGTTAATTGCAGTGACCTGAAATTTCAGTATAAGTAACAAGGGGTGCATATATTTACAACTATATTAACTAATGGAAAGTTTTTGTCACTATATTCAGATTAATTAGAAACTGCATATTAACAGCAAATGGAAATGTTGACGTCACTTATCTATCCTCAGTGGAAACAAGACATGTGATGAATCAATTAAGGGAAAACAGTTAATAGGAGAGCGCCGCGACTTATCTCTAATTACATCAGCATCTTGTTATCTCATCACGTCATCAGCATCCCGCTATCAGCCTCCGTTTATCTCAGAGACTCAGACTGAGGCAAGTCAGAGAGCTGCTTTTTCTCAAGTGTTCGTGTTTTAAATTAAGTTTTTCATCCTCTAATTATTTTCACGCACTGTCACCAGTAGTTCATAATATATATACTTGTGCGCATATTCCTGTCCTCTTTGTTCATACACACACATACACACACCCACAAAAAAAAAGTAAGTAGTTAGTAAACAGTTGATTGACAGTTGAGAGGCGGCCCGAAAGAGCAAAGCTCAACCCCCGCAAACACAACTAGGTGAATACACACACACACACACACACACACACACACACACACACACACACACACACACACACACACACACACACACACACGCTATAGGTATACACACACACGAATACATGGCTATATATAGACGCTCTTACCTTAGAGGTATTATTAAAGAGAATATATCGTACGTAAATGCAATAACTTTTAATTGCAATTTTTTTCTTTTAGCATAATATGGGATTAAAATATATATACTGGGTATCCTCTACAGGAGGGAGTGTTTATCACATTATAAGATACTTTTAGGGGGAAATATTATGTGATGAAATTATGGTAAAACAATAAAATGTCGCTTGTATTTAACTTCGTCTCCGCATTATTAGTTCACCGGATTGAATACCGCACTTATAACCCCTTTTGTGGTGATATCACTGTCAGGTAACTTATAATACCTTACAGAAATGGTTTTGAAATACCTTTTCCGTCCACGAACGTGATTTTTTTTCTTTTCACGATGTTCACGTCTATGTAGAGTTCACCCATTAGTATTAAATTGATTGGATATTACGTACGTGACAATATGAAATTAGAACAATATACTTAATGAAGATAATTGAGGTATCGAACGAAAGTAGTTTCAGCAAACCAGTTCAAACAGTGTTGAGAGAGAGAGAGAGAGAGAGAGAGAGAGAGAGAGAGAGAGAGGGAGAGAGAGAGAGAGAGAGAGAGAGAGACAGACGAACGAGCGAACGAACTTTCTAATAAAACTAATCATAAACGTAAAATGATTGAGAAATTCCCCGCGTATTCTCGTCTCCAGTTTAAGACATCTTGGCGCACACGTAAACGCACCTAAACAACCCCGTAAAACCACCACCACCACCACAACAACCTCCCTCCTCCTCCCCCCCATACCCCCACCCCATACCCCCCACCCCATAACCCCACCCCATACCCCCACCCCATACCCCCACCCCATACCCCCCCCAATACCCCCCCCAATACCCCCACCCCATACCCCCACCCCATACCCCCCCCAATACCCCCACCCCATACCCCCACCTCATACCCCCTACTCCTTGAGTGTAGCATCGAATCGTGAGGTTTTATTTCGCTTGTGGCCGCTTGGGTCCAGATGCGACGGGGTGGAGGGTGGGGGAAGGGGGAGAATTTTACGGGTCCTAAGCCACTAAAGATCCACTTAGAGTGTAGAGTCTGCCGTTATAAAGCCCGCCACTAACGACGGCAGGAGACATTGATTACAGCTAGGACGAAACGCGCAATGTATCAGCCTCTCGTAAAGCAAGATGGCGGAGTTAGAACGTCAGATTACAGACGTTGATGGGTAATATAAGTTTACGATGGGCCACTGTTTTTTTTGGGGGGAGGGGGTTGATGGGAAGGGGGGGAGGGGTAAGAGGCTACTATGACCAACGTACTAATTCAGGTACTTCCTCAATATACAATATTGACTGAGGTACTTCCTAAGTCAGGGAATAGGTACTCTCAGTCACTATAGGTACTAAGAGTGACACTTTTTTCAGAGACAAGATTTTTTAGGAACTTTATTGACAGATGACACACTCTGAGTGCCAACCACTCTTCGTTGTCGGCACCAATGGGCACCTTTTGTGGGTGGCACTGATGGCCCAGGCTTCATGGTTGGCACTGAGAGATGCAGTGATCAAGGGCATCGCTGCCATAATAACACCTCATCGTGCCCCAGCTTATTTCGGACGATAATTAACTATGGCCAATGACTGTTAACACATTGGACATTGACAGATCCGCAGAATATCCTGAAGTAACTCGAGGCACTTTCTACGCTGAGGCTGGGACACTTTCTTTCGAGATAACGGCAGTTTATGGTGATGATGCAGACCAACTCTAGTGTCAGGAATCAGTGACATACGATATACTGTTCTCCGACTAACAGTAATGACATGGGAAGGTTCGCAATAACCAGTACTGTGCTCGTGCCAGGGAAAGTACTGTGCTCGTGCCAGGGAAAGTACTGTGCTGGTGCCAGTAACAGACTGTCGCACTATCGATGCCATTCAGAGTGCCGGTGCCACTGTCTGCCCTCTTTCTTTAACTGGCTGGACTGGGTGTAGCATGTGCCATTTCGCTTCCTTTTATGACCAACTAGTTATTTTGTTCTGAGTTGACTGCCAGGCTAAATGGTTGGGAGTACGTGCTGGCTGCGATAGAGAGATTCGCAGGGCAGGGCAGGGCGAGACAGGGCTAAGGCAGGGCAGGGCACGGCAGGGCAGGGCAGGGCAGGGCGGAGCAGGGCAGGGCACGGCAGGGAAGGGCAGGGCAGGGCGGACCAGGGCTAGGGCTAGGGCAGGGCATGGCTAGGGCAGGTCAGGCAGGGCGGGGCGGGGCGGGGCGGGGATAAGCTTCCAAGACACATAATGAATGATACATGATACATGAGCGGTAGCCGAGCGAAAGGATACGTGAGTAGTAAACATGAGCAGATAAGGTTCAAACCAAAGAGGAGACATAACACAATGATGCAAGGAACAGAACGGAACAAATATTTAGGTCAACGACATACGTACTCTAACAGCAATATCTGGTGGGGGGGGGGGGTCTACGGGCTCACCATAACCCGTGCTACTTGCAAGTTTTGGTCCGAGTAGATGAATCTATTACAACAACAACTACCTTGGGCGGTAGCTAAGACAAGGTGAAACACAACTATCTTAAAAGAAACCCCGTCCTCACACTAGGCTGGTTAAAGCAGCGGCCGTTCTCCCCAGATGCATTCATCAATTTTAATATACTGTGTACTAACAATTGGCTTTTTGTAGTATATAAAATAATATTATTATACATAAATTTTTTATGTATTGTTAGGCATAGGTTAAGTTAAGTGTTTAGATATCGTTGGCGATTATTTGTATTTGTAGTACGTGGGTGAAGCATTTACAGCGTTGTGGTTCGAACAGAGGACGTGAGCGAAGCACTTGTTCCGGAAGTGTTCGGACGTCATCAGTTGTGCGTCGTGTGTAAACCGCTTTTCATTCATAAACAGGGGGTTTGGCGGCTGGATTAACGAGCTTGGATCGTTGTATGCGAACACGGGCTGCTTAAAAGATGCAACACATAACCATAGTCCCGTTAAATTTAATTGACTTAATCATTAAAAGCCCAAGAGTTACAAATTAAATGTAGCGAAGCGAGGAAACTATCCTCCACAGCTAAGCGACATTATATACTAGAAGACTAGACCTAGAGCTGAACCTCAATATCCTAAAAGATCCATCTCATATCACACCCCGTGTCCACTGAACTCCTTACCCGCATCCCTAGAAAATATCAGATCCTCCCCGACATAAAACTTTCTGTTCCGCCTGAGAAGAATTAATCCTTAAACATCAGATGTTTAACGCTTTCGAAATCGTATTTTTAATTCACTTTGAAAACGCAATAACTTGTATTTGTGAGGAAATACTGAGGCAACGGAATGGGATCGAACTCGTGTGTGTAAATTTTATGTGATCGGGCGGGGGGGGAGGGGGTCCAGGAGACACGTTCGATGCCATTGCATTGTTAATTCTTCAGACACGTCTGTTCGGCTAAGATGATCTTTGATGCAAGTAAATTAAATTATTGCTATCCTGATACTTGACCATACCTAATGTGACGAAGTGGATGGTTCCCAGCTGACAGGTGTTGGTGGTTCCCAGCTGACAGGTGTTGATGGTTCCCAGCTGACAGGTGTTGATGGTTCCCAGCTGACTGGTGTTGATGGTTCCCAGCTGACTGGTGTTGATGGTTCCCAGCTGACAGGTGTTGATGGTTCCCAGCTGACTGGTGTTGATGGTTCCCAGCTGACTGGTGTTGGTGGCTCCCAGCTGACTGGTGTTGGTGGTTCCCAGCTGACTGGTGTTGGTGGTTCCCAGCTGACTGGTGTTGATGGTTCACAGCTGACTGGTGTTGGTGGTTCACAGCTGACTGGTGTTGGTGGTTCCCAGCTGACTGGTGTTGATGGTTCACAGCTGACTGGTGTTGGTGGTTCACAGCTGACTGGTGTTGATGGTTCCCAGCTGACTGGTGTTGATGGTTCCCAGCTGACTGGTGTTGGTGGTTCCCAGCTGACTGGTGTTGATGGTTCCCAGCTGACTGGTGTTGATGGTTCCCAGCTGACTGGTGTTGATAGTTCCCTGCTGACTGGTGTTGGTGGTTCCCAGCTGACTGGTGTTGGTGGTTCGCAGCTGACTGGTGAGAGAAGGTGGAGTGAACACAGAAGTCCTCCTGACGTTCTCTCTCAGTGTAATGTCACCTGAAGTCATGGGAAAAAATAGTCTGTTTTGCGCTGTAGAAAATGTGTCAAGCCTGTCAGGCCAGTTTTTTGTTAGCATAAATATATTACGTGTAAAAATTTTTGCAGTTTGTAAACTTTGAAAAACTTTTCCCGTCTCGCAAGTGTCTTTTATTGTCCTATTTACTTTATTTTTTTTTTCAATTTCAGTCCCCAACAACTAGGTTTCAACTTCTATCTCCCTCAACTAAAGTTCAACTGCTGTTCCTCTCAACAAGTCTCATACAAACTTTATATATTCATCAAATATTAAAGAAGATCGCTATAAATAAAAGAGAATTAATAATTGAATTAATTAATTAAAATTTTACGTGATAAACCTCGATAACCATGTAATTATTTATATAATAATCAAAGACTGAAACATGAAAACTTGTACACTAAATAATCGATGGAAAAGATAGTGAGTTTCCTTATTGACACTTGGCTTCTTTACAAGGATTGAATGATTAAAAAAATCACTTAAATACACACACAAAAATCACAATACCGTGATGCATCAAATGAACAAATCCACAAGAGCCTATGATGAGATTCGAATCCTAATCACGGCCCTGGTGGATTTTCATTTAATTCATTTAAAGCTCCAGACTGACCTTGCTAACAGCTGTGGTATCAAACATGGTCGATGGTATGTTAAGAGGATAGAGAGAGAGAGAGCTATCGGGAGAAAGCGCCAAGTCATTACGACTATTCAGCACGGGGAAGGGGTCAGGATAAGGAGTTGGGATGGGACGGGGGGCATGAAATGGTGCCCAACCACTTGGACGGTCGGGGATTGAACACCGACCTGCATGAAGCGAGACCGTCGGTCTACCGTCCAGCCCAAGTGGTTGGGAAGTGCGGAGGATATCGACCAATGGGACGCCAACTCGTCCTTAGACCAGGTCCCATACCACGTAGGTAGAACTTTTATTTTGGAGATATTTTGGTTTCTTAAATATCAATTATTACGACATTTAATTACATTGCATCACGTTGTGTTCCCATGCATCTCATTCTCAGTCGAGCGAGGTCGACCGTGAGTGCGTCGACCGTGAGTGCGTCGACCGTAAGTGCGTTGACCATGAGTGCGTTGACCATGAGTGCGTCGACCGTGAGTGCGTCGACCGTAAGTGCGTTGACCATGAGTGCGTCGACCGTGAGTGCGTCTATGATTTAAAAGCTTTAAGTTTCATTAATGAGCATCTTCCATTTTCTTGACAGTGTTTTATCAAAACAGAATTTGCGACTGGGTCATAATCAACGAGCAGTTGAGAGGATTATATTGACATAATTATAATTAACAATAATTAGTGACAATTATCAATCTGCTAATTACAATTATATCGACTTCGTTTATTGTTTCTATCTGACAGTAAAGTTTTGGTTACTCCTATTCGGTTTGGTTCAGAGCAAACTGATGTTACATTTTAGGTCCTCTTGAAACATTTTCTGTATAAAATCGTTTTTACTTGTCACATTATTAGGAATGTCCACAGCGAGATGAATAGCAACAAACGAAAAAAAAAATAGTTGAAGTCCAAGTTTCTAACCTGCAAATTGAAGTTGTAAGTTCTTATGTTCTGTTAACTTAGAGTAATTTAAACTTCTCTAATACTCAGAGAAGTTTTTTCTAGCAAGTTCTTAGAAGTAAAAACTGTGTGAGGAGGTGAAACAAATTCCTGCATCACAGACGCTCTGTACACACACAGACAAAACAATGTTGAAAATCCCAGGTTATTCACCGGTATATAACCAGAAAGTATTTTAAATTGCTGGAACACACGTAAGTAGGTCGAGTTCCTGGGGGAAACTGGTTGGCAAGGCTTACCGTGAGTTATGTGAAGGAAAAGCTTTCAGCCTGCTAACAGGAGTCTGAAGTCGTTTACTCACGTAATCACCTGTGTAATGGAAGGTTCCTGCGGGCACCTTCCAGGCATCTGTTATCCAGTTGATCTGCAAAACAGATCAACTGCAAAAACTTTTGCAAGGTTGTGTAGGCATGCGAGCCATAAGCTGCAATATCTAGGTTAACCAGTACATAACTAGAAACGCTCAGGGCAAACGGAGTGAAAAAACACTAGATACCCTCCACAGGTATATGAAACACTGTAATTTGGGAGCTAAATGTCTCAGAAAGGCAGAAAATCCTGTTTTCTGTTGGAGACTCTATACGAATTTACCCCAAGATTAAGTGAGAGAGAGAGAGAGAGGAGAGAGAGAGGAGAGAGAGAGAGAGAGAGAGAGGGAGGGAGGGGAGGGAGGGAGGGATGGGGGGGGGAACAGAGACACAACAGAGACAGATATACAGTGACAGATAAACATATAATATGACACCTTCTTGAAGCATGGAGGTATGTGACCTCTTGAAGCATGGAGAGTATGTGACCTTCTTGAAGCATGGAGAGTATGTGACCTTCTTGAAGCATGGAGAGTATATGACCTTCTTGAAGCATGGAGAGTATGTGACCTTCTTGAAGCATGGAGAGTATGTGACCTTCTTGAAGCATGGAGAGTATGTGACCTTCTTGAAGCGAGTCTAAAGTATATTAGTATCATATCCACCACATATTCATGAATCTTTCAGAATTTATACATACCCAATATTAATGTATTCAATAATATTTATGTATTCTATTGTTCATGTATATCATAGTATGTATGTATGACTTGATTAAACAATTTTCTAGTGTCCATAAATACCACAATGTTCATGTATACTCATATATACCCATATATTCATAAATATCCTAATATTCATATATACCCTAATAATCATGTATAC
Organism: Procambarus virginalis; assembly: GCA_020271785.1. NCBI lineage: Eukaryota > Metazoa > Arthropoda > Malacostraca > Decapoda > Cambaridae > Procambarus > Procambarus virginalis. The sequence continues at coordinate 14,343,487 of WNGS01066681.1, read as the reverse complement.
ACTAATAAGCATGCATATCCTAATAGGCATGTATCCAAAAATTCATATAAACCGGTGTATTCATAATTTGTAACATAGCTTGTCATGCCTAAGCTTTGGAATAGTGTCAAGAGGTCCAAGAATATACCAAGAATATGTTAGCAGGGGGGTCTAGGATTTAAAGATTCAGCGACAACAAAGTGGCTACAGAAATATTTTCTTGGTCAAATAGCCCCAACTACTTGGGCTGGAGGGTAGAGCGACGGTCTCCCTTCATGCAGGTCGGCGTTCAATCCCCGACCGTCCAAGTGGTTGGGCACTGTCCCATCCCAATTCCCAGTGCTATATAGGTACAGGGGCTTGGCGCTTTCCCTCTGATAACTACATAACATACCTTCGTCAAGTATGACATGCTAAGTGTAGTTATTGACCCTCTGGAATATATAACCAGTTGAATCTACTTGTTACTACTGTAATTGATCATTTAAATAAATACAAAATATATTTGTATTATTACCTAAAAGGGGTACCACCTCTGGTGCAAGTGTAGGGACCCATAGCCTCGGAGAAGAATTAATGAGTACTCAGAGAAGACCTTGTGGATCCTCACTGAACACTTTGATATTTTCTTCTCCTACCACCCCTATTATTTTGGTATGTGTGTATAAATATATATCTAACTTTATTTAAAAATTTCATTACACAAAAAGGGTTACAACATTGGTTACATGCAAGTATAAGACAACTTGTTTTATTAGTATTATTAGTATTATTTTTATTAATTTTATTAGTATTATTTGTATTGTTATTTTTCTCTGCAATATCTTTCAGAAATTTTGGCGAAAATAGTTCTCAAAACTTGTACTGATCACAGTAATTTTACATACTTGCCATATGGCATAATTCCTACTTACGTACTTAAGTATATAGCATTTTATAAATAGAGGAGAGTTAAGGTATCAGCACTTGAAAATAACAAAGTGCTATTGGATTCAAAATAGCACTTGAAAAGGATAAGTATGTAGGATTGGGAGGAGAAAAGGAATGGTGCGCATCCACTTGTGGACGGTCGGGGAATTGAACGGCTATCTGCAAGAGGCAAAACCGTCGCTCTACCGTCCAGTCCAAGTGGTTGGGCTTATAAATATAGAATAACCGTGTATTAAAGTCCTAGTAGGCATCCTGCAGTCTTGCATAATTATGAAATTATACTTTCATAATATATATTATGATGTGATGAAAGTTCTATGTGATGAAAGTTCGATGTGATGAAAGTTCTATGTGATGAAAGTTCCTGTTTTATTAGCCATCCAGCGACTAGCCATCGATATGAGAAGGAAAATATTCCTTTCAAGCTTTTCCTTCAAGCAAACTCTGCCGGCGCACCCTTCTCTTATCCTATTGGTCTGGACCACCTCCGTAATTGAGATCGATAGCCAATAGTGGGAGGCTGAGCGGGTTCCAGGGGCCTCCGTTCCTACCCCGTTTGTGACTTCAAGTTGGTCGTTCCCGTTGGCTTAGACTTGCACTTTCTTGACTTCCTTTTCAGCCCTAATATTTTTTTCCCTCCCTCTCCTCTTTCCGGTATTTTTTTTCGTTTCCAGTTAAGTTTTTTCTTTCTCTATTCTCTCTCTCTCTCATTTTTCCGTATATTCTACTCTCTTGGATATTTTTGTTTATTCCCTTGTTGTTTCATCTTATCACTTGATAATGTTGTCTGTTGCCCTTTCTCTCCTACTTTGTATCCCTGTTACACTTTTCCTGATACTATCTCTCTCTCTCTATCTCTTCTACTCCTTATCTCTCTCTTCTCTGTGTCTTCTTCCTCCTTGCCAACACACACACACACATACATACGCGCGCGCGCCGCACACACACACACACACACACACACACACACACACACACACACGCACGCACGCACGCACGCACGCACACATACACACACACACACACACACACACACAACACACACACACACACACACACACACACACATAAACACACACACCCATCATCACCTCTCTCTCTGCTCACATACCAACTTGTTCTCTTGAATAATATATCGCATTTTGATGTCAAAATTCCAAACGGGCACAATATGATGTACTATAACCACAGTGGCTCGAGTTCTATGCGTTGTGTTAGGGTCGAACGATGGTGTGGGCACTCCCTGTGACGTCATCCCCCGGCAAGTCGTCCTTGGGATCAGCTGACCGACCGTGGCTGCGCGCCTTACTCTCCCCCGTTTTCTTTGAGGGCGGACTTGGGCAATCAGAGACTCCCGGAACATTTCCCAATAAGAGTCCATATACAGCACATTCCTGTTGAACGGCACGGATTTTACCTTTGATGTAAGGTGTGTCGACCCACACATACACCTCCACCATCTCTTTAGTATAGCCATTTGGGAATTTGACATAGATATGTCTCCCTGTCTCAGATCCTGGCTGTACTAGGCTCTTTCTTACCATGGGAGTAGTGGCGCCTTTGTCACGGAAAGATTTTCGCCGATTTTCCGTTAACATTTCCGTCCACCACCTCAAGGGACCAAGCTAGTGAATCCTTTCTGACGTTGGGATGATTCTTACCACTTGAGCTCACAACCTGCTATGTAACCTGATTTCGGTTTTACCTTGCACTCAGCTGCACGATGACCTGGCTTACCACAGGTGTAGCACTTGTGCACCTGCTTGTTGGAGGAGTTTCCCTGCTCCCCCGTCACACCAGTCTTAAGCTTAGCTCTATCGCCTATACCTGTAGCATGATGCTTCTCGCGTGGCTTCACCCCTTTCACCTGTCTCCTGGCCCCAGCCCACAGATCAGCTTGCTTGGCCATAGACAGATTTGACACATTTTCTTGCTCTTTGAGCTTGAGACGCAGAGACGATTCGCATACTTCTAAGAGCTTGTCACGAATCATCAGTTGATAGAACTCCATGCTCCCAGGAGAAGTCTCTATGAGTTCACAGTAACGGTTTAGATTCGATTCTAACCGCTGTAACATGAGCACATATGTCTCACCTTTTTGCAATTGAGCTCTACGGAAATTCTATAGCATCCGGTCTGCAGTTATGCCAAAACCGTTCAGCAGCGCTGTTGTCAATGCCTCGTAATCTCCGCGCTGGTGCGGACCCAGACTGTGGTAGATAGTTAATACCCTACCCTTATCAATGCACTAAGAGCGAGTGCCCACTTTGATCTTTCCCACCCGTAATCAGCGGCGTGACCTTCGAAACGCTTGATGTATGTATGCATCCATCGAGTCGTCCCTCATCAAAGTTAGCTAGTTTAGGTAGTTTTGACAATCTTACCTTGTTCAACGTTATTCTCCGTTGAACGACCACTTGTCTGGTCATCCTGACTTACTTGCAACTGCATGCGAGCTATGCGTTCAGTACTGTCTCGGTTCTGCTGATCAGTCCAGCGTTTGTTTTCTCTCTCTTTCTGATCAGAGTCCAGGGTTTACTTTCTCTGTCCTGCTGATCAGTCCAGTGTTTCATATCTTGCTCTGCTACTTTATTCCCTTCGAATCCCAACTCCCTAACTTGGTTACGGTATTCCTATAAGGTGTATAATTGCGAGCCTGTAATACCTACTCTTTGAGTTGGTGTCGTCCCTACAAGGACCTTTTTGGGCCGAGATTCTTCCTCATAGAATCCCCCCAATGGAGTATTTAAAGGGCTAGATTCCCGCGTGTACTTCGTTTTCTTCTGCAGCGCGCGTGATTCTAGTGACATAATTCTCGGTGACGTCACCCAAAGGGGTCTCTACCTCCAAGTTGTCTCTCACTGGAGTCTCTCCCACTGTATTATCTCTCTCTGGGGTCTCACCACCGATAGCTTCATCCAGTGTGATGAGAATCGTGCACGCCACCTCAGTACTTCCCTGCATGTGTGCTTGTAGCATCACCTCTTCCACGGCCTTCATGTGCTGTTCCACTTGTTCCTTACACTCTTGTTCAGTACGAGTGTCGAAGTTGTCAGGTCTACGAGTGGTCAAGGCCAAGTGAAGATGCAGGTTAGCGTCTGTTTGTACATTCCACACTCAGACATACCGGTAGTGTGTGTACCTAACAGGGGGTTAAACATCCTCTGAATACTGCTGGTCACTTTTGAATTTTCAGGGAAAATTTAAGTGCGAAATTTTACTGTACAACCTAGCTCATAGGTTCCAACTAAGCCCCCCGTTGGGCGCCAGATGTGGGGTGTTTTCTTTTTTTTACTGTCACGACTGCAATGTGTACGTCGCCAATGTACATGTGGCAGACGCTTCACGAAGCTGTCGGAATTAGCAAAATAGAAGATACGAGAGCAACCGTACAGGGCCTGGGAGCAAGTTCGAGTTAGAGTCCTTGTGGGGTCTCTTCTCAGACTAGTTTCACCTGGTCCTGCTCCACGTTGGTCGTTGGAATCTCCTCAATGATGTAACACTTTAAGGGACTCCTAGGGTCCTCATCAAATTTATAGTTTAGTGACTTAGAGGCAAGTCGGTGTTGAAGACACCTAGAGGCTGAAGGCTTGAGTAATCTTGACAGTATTCAGAAGTGGTTCAACGGAAACACCTTGCATAAAGCTTAATAGTAGTTTATTTACTATCTTAACCACTAATACACAGGGTGCTTGATTTAATTTAGAGTGGCGTCAGCAAAGCTATGGTTGCATTAGCGAGGACTCTTGACATCTGGCTAATCGACTCGTATCCACTCATGGAGAAACACCTAGCTTAACACAGTTGACAGCCAATCCACTAACACGGCAACCTAACTGCCGGTATGCAAAGGGGTCACAAGAGTTCCAATCGGATACTCGGTAATGATGATGATATGCAATAAACACAATAATAATCACACAATAACTAAATTTGTGGTGTATGTGAAGCTCACAGTCACAGGACGAGTGAAATGCTGTGATACCACACAGATATCCACGCATTCACCGTCGGTTCACCTATAACCTGCGACAGGTATAAGAAGGTGAGATCTGTGGTTGATCCCTCAGATCAACACAAGACACAATAAACAATGACAAGATCGTGTACTTACAGATAAGGTACCCTTTCCTTACGCACTCACTCAGACTCGTTTATTACAAGCACTCGTTAGGTGGCCTGATAGCTGGTTTCGCTCGTAGACACGTGAGGTACTCGCAGTATCTTGAGATAAGTTCGTGAGTAGGAGGGCGTGGTGTATGCTTAACAGACAGACACACGCGCACACACTGGCAATGGCGGTGCTAAGGTGGTGACGTCACGTCAAAGTGAGGGCGGCGGCTGGCGTTGGCTGGCGGCGGCTGGCGGCAGTACCATGCACTACACTGTAAAATGTGGTACAGGTACCTGTGGTAAGGTCACACACAGATTACTTAGGCGGCGGGCATTGCCTTAGTTCACTCTGAGTCACTCACAACGATCTTTGTCATCAGGGCGTTACCTGATACCAGTCTGTTTCGCTCTGGAGATTTGTCACTTTTAGGCTTCTAAACAATATATTCCCACTCGTGATTCTGGCGATTGTGTGGTATATCGCAAAGACGCTGAGTTAACTTGACGGCGAGGGATAGACGGTGATCAGTTTATTGGCCGGTAGAACAGAACACGTCCTCTTCGTATGGTCTCTCTCACGTGAATGAGTTTGCAAGGGTGCCGGGCATCTCGTTGCACACAACACAAAAGGAGTTACAATTTGACGAATAACATTGCAGCAAATGAGCGGGAACCAATCATATTTGCTCGTTCGATGAGTAGTAGCAGGAGTGACGTCATGAACACGTCATAGCTGTTATTCCGATCGTGCCGGTTGACCCCAGAGGTCCGACGCTGCTGGCGCCTTCCCTCTGTCTCAGCGGGCAACAGCCATGTACTCACTGACCCTTTGGTAGCAAGTATACTAGCTCCCTGTATCTACTTCCTGCCTAGACATACGGCGGCCTACGTATTTAAACAGTGTTCCTGGTTAAGTGGGCATTCTGGAGATACCCAACATGCTAGGTCACTATCCAGGATTAAGGGAAATAGACTTTGTGCACGAAGATCAGTGCACTGTGCACTGCAATGAGCCATTCAAGTCAACTGTGGGAGGATCTTGGGAGGCATACTCCCACAGGTGGAAACACTGGGGTTGACGACCACTGCAAACCGCTTGTGTCCTGTGTGACAGTGACATTACTGTATATAAGTGTGGTAATAGTCAATTTGTATATATTTAAAGGTGACGGTGAATATTTTGGTAAAAGGAATTGCGTCTTGTTTATACCCCCCCCGTCTTATTCCTTAATTATTTATTGCACTATACAGCCAGTTCTTGAAAGCATACTACCGACTTGGGGTCGGATACTAAGAAGGAGTTATAACATCAAGAACCCGGTTACTGGCCCTTAGTGGCCATAACACACACAACAGAAGGAGAGAGAAGAGAGAGAGAGAGAGTTTAGAGAGAGAGAGAGAGAGAGCACATGTAACTGGTTTCCAAACATCGCACCTCTTGCATAATGGTTCATTCCTGAAAGCAGCGACTTGCAGAGGAGC
>WNGS01066681.1:14299960-14328347 GCA_020271785.1 Procambarus virginalis | reverse complement strand
TAAATAGCAGGTGGTGTGCTACTTCTAAACATTGCAGAATTCAACTTCTGAGTTGCCATATAAGAGTTGCAATTATTTGCGGATTGTCATATTAGCAAAACGGACAGAAAATCACCCTGGACGTGTGTGCACTATAGAGAAATCCTTGAAAACAACAAAATGTGGAATCAATATGTAATTATTTTTGGGCGCAAGCTCAAGAATGCGAGCTCAATCGTGAGCATCAAAGTTCTCTAAATCATTTGGATGAATATGTAGTCATTTGGATGAATATGTAGTCATTTGGATGAATATGTAGTCATTTGGATGAATATGTAGTCATTTGGATGAATATGTAGTCATTTGGATGAATATGTAGTCATTTTGATGTATACGTAATCATTTGCATGTATACGTAATCATTTGCATGTATACGTAACCATTTGCAGTATACGTAATCATTTGCATGTATATGTAATCATTTGCATGTATACGTAATCATTTGCATGTATACGTAATCATTTGCATGTATACGTATCATTTGCATGTATACGTAATCATTTGCATGTATACATAATCATTTGCATGTATACATAATCATTTGCATGTATACGTAATCATTTGCATGTATATGTAATCATTTGCATGTATATGTAATCATTTGGATGAATATGTATATTCTTGAATATGTATATTTTTCTCCCTTGAAGACAAAGGTGAAAATGGCAGCATATAGTGTGGTGGGGAGGAGCTATGCCCAATATCAGTCAGAAGAGATGATGAACTTCCTTTTGATCTCAAACATACTGCTAATTATAGCAAGGTAATCTGCAATAACTTTTATGTTAATATCTGAAGTGACGTTCCTCGTGCATATTTGGCAAGATTCTAATTCATGTAAAACATTATCTCGAGGCAATATATTAGACGTGTTTTGGGGTAATATAATGTAGTTATGTATCATGGGTGTGCCGCACTATGACGTCCTGTGTAATGGGTCCTGTGACCCATTACACCAGCCTATTTTTACCTATTTTATCACTTAGTGCTCCTCCATTTTTCACGCTATTCATCACAGCATAAGGATTCTGCAGCTTTAATTAAATTAAAAGAACCGAAGAATTGATTCTCTATTTGACAACTGCTCCTCCATCTCGGTAGATAAGTTGGGTTGCTTAGGTTCCTACGCTTCTGGCCAGGTAAAAACCACATTATATTTGACGCTGGCCAAATCGTGAGCACTGGCTGTCAATATCATCGCCCTTTCTCTTGAAGAGTTGTAGATATTTCATCGAAATGTCAAGATCGATTGAGGTCCCTTTGCCAGGTTCTCCCTACTCACTAGGAAGGAGACGAGAGAGATATCAAATAATATACACATGGAAAATACTGGAGGGCCAGGTCCCTAATCTACACAGTAAAATAACAACATACTGGAGTGAACGATATGGAAGTTCGTTCCATATCGGAAGAATATGGAACGAAGGTGAAGAATCAGAGAACACTGTATAAACATCAGAGAGCATTGAATAATCATCTGAGAACACTATAAACATCAGAGAACATTGTATAAACATCAGAGGTCCACGGTTGTTCAACATACTCCCGGCGAGCATAAGAAATATTGCCGGAACAACCGTGGGCATCTTCAAGAGAAAACTAGATAATTTTCTCCGAGGAGTGCCGGACCATTCGGGCTGTGGTGGGTATGTGGGCCTGCGGGCCGCTCAAAGCAACAGCCTGGTGGACCAAGCTCTCACCAGTCAAGCCTGGCCTCGGGCAGGGATGGGAAGTAGAAGAACTCCCAGAACTATTTCCAGGTTAACTTAGAAACAGGTAGGACTGTGTGTGATGAGAGAGTCTCAGTGGTGCCAACACCCATCAAGTTAACTGTTGTTGATGCCTCAGTGTATGGCTCAGTTTTGACTCTCTCTTTTGCACTTTGTTCCTATATTATATATGCAATATATTACTACACCTCCAACTCATCTTATCTATCAGTGTGATATTAGTTGACTCTCATTATTATATATTCAGACTCTAACCGTTTCCTGTATTCATCCATGTTTCAGTAACTGCTATAATTTATAATTTTGTTTTCAATACTTTTTTTTAATAAACTGTGTCCGGTTTTTAATAAACAGGACACAGTAGCACCGGACACAGGGACACAGGGGTCCCGGACACAGTGGTCCCGGACACAGTGGTCCCGGACACAGGGACACAGTGGTCCCGGACACAGGGACACAGGGGTCCCGGACACAGGGACACAGTGGTCCCGGACACAGTGGTCCCGGACACAGGGACACAGTGGTCCCGGACACAGTGGTCCCGGACACAGGGACACAGTGGTCCCGGACACAGTGGTCCTGGACACAGGGACACAGGGGTCCCGGACACAGGGGTCCCGGACACAGGGGTCCCGGACACAGGGGTCCCGGACACAGGGGTCCCGGACACAGGGGTCCCGGACACAGGGGTCACGGACACAGTGGTCCCGATCACAGGGGTCCCGGACACAGTGGTCCCGGACACAGGGACACAGGGGTCCCGGACACAGGGGTCCCGGACACAGTGGTCCCGGACACAGGGGTCCCGGACACAGGGACACAGGGGTCACGGACACAGTGGTCCCGAACACAGTGGTCCCGGGCACAGGGGTCCCGGACACAGTGGTCCCGGACACAGGGACACAGGGGTCCCGGACACAGTGGTCCCGGACACAGGGACACAGGGGTCCCGGACACAGTGGTCCCGGACACAGGGACACAGGGGTCCCGGACACAGGGACACAGAGGTTCCGGACACAGGGACACAGGGGTCCCGGACACAGTGGTCCCGGACACAGGGGTCCCGGACACAGGGACACAGGGGTCCCGGACACAGGGACACAGGGGTCCCGGACACAGGGGTCCCGGACACAGGGGTCCCGGACACAGGGACACAGGGGTCCCGGACACAGGGGTCCCGGACACAGGGACACAGAGGTTCCGGACACAGGGACACAGGGGTCCCGGACACAGTGGTCCCGGACACAGGGACACAGGGGTCCCGGACACAGTGGTCCCGGACACAGGGACACAGGGGTCCCGGACACAGAGACACAGGGGTCCCGGACACAGGGACACAGGGGTCCCGGACACAGGGACACAGGGGTCCCGGACACAGGGACACAGGGGTCCCGGACACAGGGGTCCCGGACACAGGGACACAGGGGTCCCGGACACAGGGGTCCCGGACACAGTGATCCCGGACACAGGGACACAGTGGTCCCGGACACAGTGGTCCCGGACACAGGGACACAGTGGTCCCGGACACAGTGGTACCGGACACAGTGGTCCCGGACACAGGGACACAGTGGTCCCGGACACAGTGGTCCTGGACACAGGGACACAGGGTCCCGGACACAGTGGTCCTGGACACAGGGACACAGGGGTCCCGGACACAGTGGTCCTGGACACAGGGACACAGGGGTCCCGGACACAGTGGTCCCGGACACAGGGGTCCTGGACACAGGGACACAGTGGTCCCGGACACAGTGGTCCTGGACACAGGGACACAGGGGTCCCGGACACAGTGGTCCCGGACACAGTGGTCCCGGACACAGGGACACAGTGGTCCCGGACACAGTGGTCCCGGACACAGGGACACAGTGGTCCCGGACACAGGGGTCCCGGACACAGTGGTCCCGGACACAGTGGTCCCGGACACAGGGACACAGGGGTCCCGGACACAGGGGTCCCGGACACAGTGGTCCCGGACACAGGGGTCCCGGACACAGTGGTCCCGGACACAGGGACACAGGGGTCCCGGACACAGGGACACAGGGGTCCCGGACACAGGGGTCCCGGACACAGTGGTCCCGGACACAGGGACACAGGGGTCACGGACACAGTGGTCCCGAACACAGTGGTCCCGGACACAGTGGTCCCGGACACAGGGGTCCCGGACACAGTGGTCCCGGACACAGGGACACAGGGGTCCCGGACACAGTGGTCCCGGACACAGGGACACAGGGGTCCCGGACACAGGGGTCCCGGACACAGGGACACAGTGGTCCCGGCCACAGTGGTCCCGGACACAGGGACACAGTGGTCCCGGACACAGTGGTACCGGACACAGTGGTCCCGGACACAGGGACACAGTGGTCCCGGACACAGGGACACAGGGGTCTCGGACACAGTGGTCCCGGACACAGTGGTCCCGGACACAGTGGTCCCGGACACAGTGGTCCCGGACACAGTGGTCCCGGACACAGGGGTCCCGGACACAGTGGTCCCGGACACAGTGGTCCCGGACACAGGGGTCCCGGACACAGTGGTCCCGGACACAGGGGTCCCGGACACAGTGGTCCTGGACACAGGGACACAGGGGTCCCGGACACAGGGGTCCCGGACACAGTGGTCCCGGGCACAGTGGTCCCGGACACAGTGGTCCTGGACACAGGGACACAGTGGTCCCGGACACAGTGGTCCCGGGCACAGTGGTCCCGGACACAGTGGTCCCGGACACAGTGGTCCCGGACACAGGGACACAGGGGTCCCGGACACAGGGGTCACGGCCACAGTGGTCCCGATCACAGTGGTCCCGGACACAGGGACACAGTGGTCCCGGACACAGTGGTCCTGGACACAGGGACACAGGGGTCCCGGACACAGGGGTCCCGGACACAGTGGTCCCGGGCACAGGGGTCCCGGACACAGTGGTCCTGGACACAGGGACACAGGGGTCCCGGACACAGGGGTCCCGGACACAGGGGTCACGGACACAGTGGTCCCGATCACAGTGGTCCCGGACACAGGGACACAGTGGTCCCGGACACAGGGGTCCCGGACACAGTGGTCCCGGACACAGTGGTCCCGGACACAGGGACACAGGGGTCCCGGACACAGGGGTCCCGGACACAGTGGTCCCGGACACAGGGGTCCCGGACACAGTGGTCCCGGACACAGGGACACAGGGGTCCCGGACACAGGGACACAGGGGTCCCGGACACAGGGGTCCCGGACACAGTGGTCCCGGACACAGGGACACAGGGGTCACGGACACAGTGGTCCCGAACACAGTGGTCCCGGACACAGTGGTCCCGGACACAGGGGTCCCGGACACAGTGGTCCCGGACACAGGGACACAGGGGTCCCGGACACAGTGGTCCCGGACACAGGGACACAGGGGTCCCGGACACAGGGGTCCCGGACACAGGGACACAGTGGTCCCGGCCACAGTGGTCCCGGACACAGGGACACAGTGGTCCCGGACACAGTGGTACCGGACACAGTGGTCCCGGACACAGGGACACAGTGGTCCCGGACACAGGGACACAGGGGTCTCGGACACAGTGGTCCCGGACACAGTGGTCCGGACACAGTGGTCCCGGACACAGTGGTCCCGGACACAGTGGTCCCGGACACAGGGGTCCCGGACACAGTGGTCCCGGACACAGTGGTCCGGACAGGGGTCCCGGACACAGTGGTCCCGGACACAGGGGTCCCGGACACAGTGGTCCTGGACACAGGGACACAGGGGTCCCGGACACAGGGGTCCCGGACACAGTGGTCCCGGGCACAGTGGTCCCGGACACAGTGGTCCTGGACACAGGGACACAGTGGTCCCGGACACAGTGGTCCCGGACACAGGGGTCCCGGACACAGTGGTCCCGGACACAGTGGTCCCGGACACAGGGACACAGGGTCCGGACACAGGGTCACGGCCACAGTGGTCCCGATCACAGTGGTCCCGGACACAGGGACACAGTGGTCCCGGACACAGTGGTCCTGGACACAGGGACACAGGGGTCCCGGACACAGGGGTCCCGGACACAGTGGTCCGGGCACAGGGGTCCCGGACACAGTGGTCCTGGACACAGGGACACAGGGGTCCCGGACACAGGGGTCCCGGACACAGGGGTCACGGACACAGTGGTCCCGATCACAGTGGTCCCGGACACAGGGACACAGTGGTCCCGGACACAGGGTCCCGGACACAGTGGTCCGGACACAGGGACACAGGGGTCCCGGACACAGGGGTCCCGGACACAGTGGTCCCGGACACAGGGGTCCCGGACACAGGGACACAGGGGTCACGGACACAGTGGTCCCGGACACAGTGGTCCGGACACAGTGGTCCCGGACACAGGGACACAGGGTCCCGGACACAGTGGTCCGGACACAGGGGTCCGGACACAGGGACACAGGGGTCCCGGACACAGTGGTCCCGGACACAGGGACACAGGGGTCCCGGACACAGTGGTCCCGGACACAGGGACACAGGGGTCCCGGACACAGGGACACAGGGTTCCGGACACAGGGACACAGGGGTCCCGGACACAGTGGTCCCGGACACAGGGGTCCCGGACACAGGGACACAGGGGTCCCGGACACAGGGACACAGGGGTCCCGGACACAGGGACACAGGGGTCCCGGACACAGGGGTCCCGGACACAGGGACACAGAGGTTCCGGACACAGGGACACAGGGGTCCCGGACACAGTGTCCGGACACAGGGACACAGGGTCACCGGACACAGTGGTCCCGGACACAGGGACACAGGGGTCCCGGACACAGAGACACAGTGTCCCGGACACAGGGACACAGGGGTCCCGGACACAGGGACACAGGGGTCCCGGACACAGGGACACAGGGTCCCGGACACAGGGACACAGGGGTCCGGACACAGGGACACAGGGGTCCCGGACACAGGGACACAGGGGTCCCGGACACAGGGACACGGGGTCCGGACACAGGGGTCCAGGACACAGTGATCCCGGACACAGGGGACACAGTGGTCCCGGACACAGTGGTCCCGGACACAGGGACACAGTGGTCCCGGACACAGTGGTACGGACACAGTGGTCCCGGACACAGGGACACAGTGGTCCCGGACACAGGGACACAGGGGTCTCGGACACAGTGGTCCCGGACACAGTGGTCCCGGACACAGTGGTCCCGGGCACAGTGGTCCGGACACAGTGGTCCCGGACACAGGGGTCCGGACACAGTGGTCCCGGACACAGTGGTCCGGACACAGTGGTCCCGGACACAGGGGNCTATGGCTCAGTCCTGTGCTATTACTCAGTCCTGTGCTACGGCTCAGTCCTGTGCTATAACTCAGTCCTGTGCTGTGGCTCAGTCCTGTGCTATGGCTCAGCCCTGTGCTATGCTCAGTCCTGTGCTATGCTCAGTCCTGTGCTATGTTCAGTCCTGTGCTACGGCTCAGTCATGTGCTATGGCTCAGTCCTGTGCTATGGCTCAGTCCTGTACTATGGCTCAGTCCTATACTATGGCTCAGTCCTGTACTATGGCTCAGTCCTGTACTATGGCTCAGTCCTGTGCTATGGCTCAGTCCTGTGCTATGGCTCAGTCCTGTGCTACGGCTCAGTCGTGTGCTATGGCTCAGTCCTCTGCTATGGCTCAGTCCTGTGCTATGCTCAGTCCTGTGCTACGGCTCAGTCCTGTGCTATGGCTCAGTCCTGTGCTATGGCTCAGTCCTGTGCTATGGCTCAGTCCTGTGCTACGGCTCAGTCCTGTACTCTGGCTCAGTCCTGTACTATGGCTCAGTCCTGTACTATGGCTCAGTCCTGTGCTATGCTCAGTCCTGTGCTATGACTCAGTCCTGTGCTATGGCTCAGTCCTGTGCTATGACTCAGTCTTGTACTATGGCTCAGTCCTGTGCTATGACTCAGTCCTGTGCTATCTCAGTTCTGTGCTATGACTCAGTCTGTGCTATGACTCAGTCCTGTGCTGAGCCATAGCTCAGTCCTGTGCTATGGCTCAGTCTTGTACTATGGCTCAGTCCTGTGCTATGACTCAGTCTGTGCTATGACTCAGTCCTGTGCTGAGCCATAGCTGATTCCTGTGCTATGGCTCAGTCCTGTGCTATGGCTCAGTCTTGTACTATGGCTCAGTCCTGTCTACTTGGCTCACTGCTCGAGGGGTCAGTGTCATCCTGTGAGTGTCAGCTTCCCGCCACACAGCCTTCCTACACAACAAAGAAAGCATCTCAGCTCTCAATATCATCCCCCATCATCCACTTACCTAAACAGTCTTCTCCTCTCACGGTTATAATAGATAAAAAGATCCAGATTTCTCAAGGGTGACTGTATCATTTTAAGACCTGGCTTTTACGCACGTCGTAATATGTTGCGGGAATAAATCTGGTGAGCTATGCACTTCGAGTGGGTCAATTAGGTTACGATCTCGGCATTTTTATGTGGGACTTAACAGATGGCATTTAAGGTTTGTAACTCCGATGAGCGTCAGAGATGTTTTTTGGCGTAGTGTGTGTCATGTGAGTCTCCTGTACCCTGCGCACTGGGAAGAAATAACATCACCATCCACCTATCGTATGGTTCCGCCCGCTCTACCATACGACCTACCGTGTGGAATTACCTCCCCTTCCAACGTCACTACCCATTTATCGTTGAATAATATTCACTCCCCCCCACGCCAACCTTCCGTAGGGAAACGAAAGTAAGGAGTCCTTCCCCATCAACCATTCAGGGTTCAACGACAGGTAAACATTCCCCTCCAACCCCCTTCAACCATCCAGGGATGAACGACAGTAAGTAACCTCATTCTTGAGGTTGAATGACAGGCTTAACCCACAAGAGTGGGACGCGGATATCACCCTTGGCAACTCGAGGATTAAAGCAGATAGCGTCAAGAGGAGTGAGAGGCGGACGGTCTTCAAGCAACAGGGTGGTTGGTTGTTGAAGTTGACCACCCCAGATAGCTGGTCAGGGATAGTGACCCCAGATAGCTGGTCAGGGGTAGTGACCCCAGATAGCTGGTCAGGGGTAGTGACCCCAGATAGCTGGTCAGGGGTAGTGACCCCAGATAGCTGCTCAGGGGTAGTGACCCCCAGATAGCTGCTCAGGGGTAGTGACCCCCAGATAGCTGCTCAGGGATAGTGACCCCAGATAGCTGGTCAGGAGTAGTGACCCCAGATAGCTGGTCAGGAGTAGTGACCCCCAGATAGCTGCTCAGGGTAGTGACCCCAGATAGCTGCTCAGGAGTAGTGACCCCCAGATAGCTGCTCAGGGGTAGTGACCCCCAGATAGCTGCTCAGGGGTAGTGACCCCCAGATAGCTGCTCAGGGATAGTGACCCCCAGATAGCTGGTCAGGAGTAGTGACCCCAGATAGCTGGTCAGGAGTAGTGACCCCAGATAGCTGCTCAGGGGTAGTGACCCCAGATAGCTGCTCAGGGGTAGTGACCCCCAGATAGCTGCTCAGGGTAGTGACCCCCAGATAGCTGCTCAGGGATAGTGACCCCCAGATAGCTGGTCAGGAGTAGTGACCCCAGATAGCTGGTCAGGAGTAGTGACCCCCAGATAGCTGCTCAGGGGTAGTGACCCCAGATAGCTGCTCAGGAGTAGTGACCCCAGATAGCTGCTCAGGGGTAGTGACCCAGATAGCTGCTCAGGGGTAGTGACCCCCAGATAGCTGCTCAGGAGTAGTGACCCCCAGATAGCTGCCTAGGGGTAGTGACCCCAGATAGCTGGTCAGGGATAGTGACCCCAGATAGCTGGTCAGGGGTAGTGACCCCCAGATAGCTGGTCAGGGATAGTGACCCCAGATAGCTGCTAAGGGATAGTGACCCCAGATAGCTGGTCAGGGATAGTGACCCCCAGATAGCTGCTCAGGGTTAGTAACCCTTGACAGATTTTCGCACAAATGGCCCACTGTCAAAATTTACCAGCTTCTGCCTAACCTGAAACGTTCAGAGTTAGATGGCCCATCTGCCCTTCAGAGACTGAAGTTCACTAGTTACGAGGAAGCGTCAATATTTCGATGCTTTTCATTTCAGTACAGCACCGGAATTTAGACGCAATGGTCGATAGCTTCAAAATACTGTGTATTTAGTGTCATGACAGATTGATTCAAGAGAACGGATATTGACAGCTTGAACAGATATTGAAGAGATATTGAACAGATACTCACATGACCCCTGGGTTCATGTTGATGAGCATGTGCTCTGAATGATTGTTCATCATATCTGTTCCGTATACATAATCTGCTATGAATGTATTTCTTCGAATTCCATGCAATTTGTTGCGTTTTTTCAACCACTTGGGGTGGACGGTAGAGCGACGATCTCGCTTCATGCGGGTCGGCGTTCAACCTTCGACCGTCCAAGTGGTTGGGCACCATTCCCTCCCCGCGTCCCATCCCAAATGCTTATCTTGACCCGTTCCAAGTGCCATATAGTCGTAATGATTTGGCGCTTTCCCCTGAAAATTCCCTTCAAGACTAATTCCTATTTTAACTGGCTCACCAATAATGTAATAGAAAGACTATATTTCAGGGCCGTCTAACATAAATAAATTCGTCACATATTAATTAACTTCCCTTGACTTTTAATATCGCCTAAATACCACGATATTGACCATGTTTTATTGCCAATATCGTAGCATTTAGGCAAATTTCCCACGATGACGTAACAAGAATATGTAAAACCTACACGAATAGAAGGTGACGAGTTTATAGCTGTCTAGTCCAGGTCGAACATGAAAGTTCATCACGAAGAACTCTCCACACACCAAACAAAACGCCTAAGAAACCAAACCAGCCAACAAAACAAGATATATGAATGTGTTTTTATGCCTTTGCACGCCTACTTGGGGAGCGTAGGCCTCTGCGATATAGGCATGATAGCAACTTCTTCATCAAGGCGCCTGACAATGCCCAAACAACAAGGGGCTTCCCAGTCAAACAACAAAGATAATCGCTTCACACAAAGAGATCATCACCTAAGATATCCTGACAAGCAATACTGAAATACTTCACAGATAACAACGGCAAAAGGTAATTAGACATCGCGCGAAGCACATCTTATGAAACAAACTCAACCATTATCAACAACCAGGTCATTAGCTGTTACATTCTATAATCTCCGAGACCAAGACAGAACGTCCAGCATGCTGCCCACAGTCCTCATAAGAATATAAGAGGGAAGGGAAACCGCATAAGGTTTACTGGCCCATGCGACACCTTGCTTCACCTCACTCTCACCTTTACTGACCCATGCGACACCTTGCTTCACCTCACTCTCACCTTTACTGACCCATGCGACACCTTGCTTCACCTCACTTTCATCTTTACTGACCCATGCGACACCTTGCTTCACCTCACTCTCATCTTTACTGACCCATGCGACACCTTGCTTCACCTCACTCTCATCTTTACTGACCCATGCGACACCTTGCTTCACCTTGCTGAGATATTAATCATCTCAGTGACCCCTCAAGAGGTCGACTCCAGGTCACCAGGGTGGCAGCTCACTACCATGATCACTCCACCAACGACATCGTCATAAGTATTGCATTGTCTCGAGAGCTGAACCCATCCACTACCCGGCTACACTCGTGGAGATAAGGCACAGCTATTTCATTGATCCCATGAGCCCGCTTGGATCGCGTAGAGTATTTCAGAATTTGTGTAAGACTTTAATGGTCCCCAAGTTACATTTAATCACCAGTAAAGAAACCCTTAAGAGGTCATTGAGTTTAGTGTTGCACAAATGTAACTTGGACTTAAGACTTAAACATATATATACATTTATCTATATCCATAAATGGAAAGGTTTATTTTTGCTCCTCATGGTTGGCGGTCAGATGCCAAAAGTTAGCCTCATAAATTTTCACCAGTAATTTTTGTTTGGTATATGCCCAATATAGACGGGTTGGGATTGTCATGAATGAAAAAAGGGCCACGTGACACGATGCGTATATATATATATATATATATATATATATATATATATATATATATATATATATATATATATATATATATATATATATATATATATATATATATAAATGCGAACAAGCCTGAATGGTCCCCAGGACTATATGCAACTGACTATATGGGTTCGAGTCACTGGGGTGTGAGTTTTCAGTTATATATATATATATTTATATATATATATATATATATATATATATATATATGTGTGTGTGTGTGTGTGTGTGTGTGTGTGTGTGTGTGTGTGTTGTATGTGTGTGTGTGTGTGTGTGTGTGTGTGTGTGTGTGTGTGTGTGTGTGTGTGTACTCACCTATATGTACTCACCTATATGTGTCTGCAGGATCGAGCATTGACTCTTGGATCCCGCCTTTCGAGCATCAGTTGTTTACAGCAATGACTCCTGTCCCATTTCCCTATCATACCTGGTTTTAAAATTATGAATAGTATTTGCTTCCACAACCTGTTCCTTGAGTGCATTCCATTTTCCCACTACTCTCACGCTAAAAGAAAACTTCCTAACATCTCTGTGACTCATCTGAGTTTCCAACTTCCATCCATGTCCCCTCGTTCTGTTACTATTCCGTGTGAACATTTCGTCTATGTCCACTCTGTCAATCCCTCTGAGTATTTTATACGTTCCTATCATGTCCCCTCTCTCCCTTCTTCTTTCTAGTGTCGTAAGGCACAGTTCCCTCAGGCGCTCCTCATACCCCATCCCTCGTAGCTCAGGGACGAGTCTCGTTGCAAACCTCTGAACCTTTTCCAGTTTCATTATATGCTTCTTCAGATGGGGACTCCATGATGAGGCGGCATACTCTAAGACTGGCCTCACGTAGGCAGTGTAAAGCGCCCTAAATGCCTCCTTGCTTAGGTTTCTGAATGATGTTCTAACTTTTGCCAGTGTCGAGTACGCTGCTGTCGTTATCCTATTTATATGTGCCTCAGGAGATAGATTAGGTGTTACGTCCACACCCAGGTCTCTCTCGCGCGTCGTCACAGGTAGACTGTTCCCCTTCATTGTGTACTGACCCTTTGGTCTCCTATCTCCTAGTCCCATTTCCATAACTTTACCTTTGGCTCNTGTACCCAGGCAGACATGAGTTGTACTAACGGAAAGGTTCTATGACCTGAACTGGTAAAAAACCTGATATGGATGTAGATACTTGCTTTGAAGATTTAAGTTGTAAATCTTCTGCCATCTTTTTACTGATGAAGGTTTTCTGTGAACCTTGATCAAAAAAGCCTCTAGTTTGAATACAAACTCCTTCATTACACAGTTCAGCTGTGCAGTAGGCAATATGGCAGTTGTAACAATTTCTGTATCTGAGGCATTGACATTACTCATTACTGTACAGAATTGTACTGCTGTTGTGGTATCATCTTTTGGCTTTGCCTGAGATGAAGATTGATTATTGGAAGCAAGTGATCTGGATTGAGTGTTGATATCACCACAGAGTGCTGTGTGATGTACACTTTTATTACAATATTGGCAGTTCTGCAATTGAGTGTTACACTCACTTGTATCGTGCTTCCGTAGACAACGGATGCACCTGTTCAGAGATTTCAGTCGATTGATTCGACTGGCACGGCCTTCATAAACTGTGCATTGATAAATGCTATGTGCTTCTTGACAGAATAAGCATCTTGGGGCACTTGCTGCTCCTTTTGTCTTATCTGTCTTGGGAGCTCGATTTCCTACAGTTCTGTTAACTGTGGAGGATATAGCATAAGAGCCAACATTACTCTTTTTCCACTTTGCAGAAGAGGAGTTTTGTTGCCTTGATTTTGGACTGCCAGTTTGGACATTTTTGTTTTTGTCCGTGGATTCACTTTTAGTGATTTTTTCTTGAGATCTAAGTTTTCCTCGGCTTCGTAATCTTTGTACGTAAGCTCGAAGTCCATCAAAGATTTGGCTTTGTGATAAGATGTTGGTGTTATAATGGGTACATAGGCTGTCTATGACCTCATTAGGAAGTTTCCTTTGAATGATTAGCTTTGTAAGCCACTCTGCACTTGCTACAGGTACTTTTGTACTGAGGGCTTTGATGATTGATTCTATAGACAATCGAAATGATTGTAGTGATTCATAACTTTTATTTGGAGCGGGTAAATCCAATAATTTGTATGAGAGACGGGCAATTGCAGTCTCCTTATCACTGTAGTTATCTTGTAACAACTGTAAGGCATGGTCGTAATCATCATCTGTTAATGACAAATTAGCAATGACCTGCCTTGCCTCTCCCTGTAACTGGCCTTGTAAATATTGAAACTTTGTCGCTTTTTTGAGAGAAGCTTTGGAGTTGATTATAGAATCAAAGGCTCTCCAGAAGGTATCCCAATCGTCTTCATCCTTGCCCTCAAAATATGGTAAATGTACCTTTGGGAGCTCTGCTGCTATATGTGTAATAGTTGCATTGCTCTGTTGAGTGGATGAGCTCACATTGGATTGGGTTCCTGCTCGAGATATTTGTTGGATTAAAGGATCAAGTTGATCTTGGATTTTATCTTCATACATTGTCATTTCAGCAATGATTTCATGAAGTTCCCTTCGGGATAAATCTGCAGTAGCCATTTCTGTTAGATAAATCTCTGCATGGCGTTTGATTTGTTCATACTTTTCAACAGCTGATTTTACTCTGTTATTCAGAATTATTAAATCAGGAGATGGTTGTCTAGCCAACTTTTGACATTTGTCAATCAGTTGAGTTAGGTGATTTTGTAGACCAATAAGTGTCCTCCTATTTCCTGTTTCAGCTGCTGGTGGAATACTGTCAGCCATTTTGACCTTTTCCGAGTTTCGGAGATTCCGAGATATTTTCTTTTTTCTGATAAATATGTGTGATGTTAATATATTTTGATAAATGAGCTTTCCTGTCTACTTAGGTAATGATTCCAAAGATCGTCCTTCATTTCCTCCCTGGAATCTGGTTGTAGCAGGTGTTCAATTATCAAAAGTACTGTGATAATTTGATTTGTGACCCGAATGCACCAAGTTGGTAAATCCTGTAATAATTTTTTAAAAATAGTAAATGTCACTATTTTTGCAAAGTTATTACAAGATCTGTTACCCTAATAGTTGCTTGATAAAATACAGTAGAATGCCTACTGGTTTTACCTGTAATAGGGTTTGATATAGTTGATTATGGATAATTTGTAATGAAATGCTCTTACAGTGATAAAACTCTTTTTTAAAGAATATTATGTAATGAGCAGCTCTGAAAATCAGTTGATTAGAGATAATGTTAGATAATACACTTAAATATGTATGTATGTTACCACAAGTGAGGTAGATAATAGTATATATGATTAATATGCAGTTGTCTTTGACACTGATAGATTAAGTACTGTGGTTTCTTAACACAGCACAATATTAATATGCTATGACTGCTTACTAGTTAATGGATATGGTGGCTTAAGCCACTGCAAACAATTTGTTTACTTAGATATATAGCTATGATAAATATTGGCTGATAGCTAGGTTAGGCTAGAATATGTAAAAATTATTCCAATGCAAAATCAAGAAGTTTCTTATGTATTTGCTGGAATAATATAGTCTAGTTTATAGACTATCTAGGTTCAAAGGACCAATAATTATCTAGTTTCTAGACTATCCGGTTCGAAGGACCAAAAATGTGGGAAAAACCTGCTGTGATTGATATAAGAGGAGACTACCAGAGACTTGTACTGAACTAAATTAAAAATTACTGTATGCAAATTAATTCAACTAAAATCTCTAGCTAGGGTCGTAAATCCTAGCTCCTCTTTTCCTAATGACAGATAATGGGCTGTAAGGGGCAGGTGGGGTGAGTGAATTAGTTGATAGGTTGATTGCAGTTCCACGTCCACCTGCCAACAGGTATCTCACATCAGCTTGTATTTTATACAAGGATAAGATTTTATAAATTCAGTTATATAACTGAACACTGGCTCTGTTTAAATCAGAGATTTAAACATACACAGTCTAGCCTAGCACCTTAGCAATTAACAGCCAATACATTTATACTATAAACAACTTAAATTGTAAAGTATGATAAATGACCTAATGTATGGTCTAAGTACTGTTACTGAGTACTAAAATTATATTCAATTAAATGAACTTATATGATTACTTAAAAAATAACTAAGCAAGCAATTGTTAACTTAATTTATATATTCAAGTATATGCAATGTATATGATCAATGTATATGATTAAATACAGTCAGCTTGTTGAATCTCTTCCTACACTCTGGACACTCATGAGTATTTGTTTACTTATTGTACAACTTTTCTGACACTGGACACTCATGAGGTTCAGAGCTTGGATAAGATTCTGCTGTACCACAATATTAATAATAAACTCACAGAAATATGAGGCGTTGCCTCGCCTTTTTACCGAAAGACAGATTTATAGAATATTAAGTCACAAGCATACAATTGGCCAATCATATACCAAAATAACATTCAATATACTTCTCTGCAGTCGGGTGCCTGTCTGACAAGTGTGCCAGACTGAATAAACTCTCTTGGCGAGTTTAGGCACGATATTTTATAAAACAGCGTTGCTGTATGATGTACTAGTAGCGTTGCTACGGATATTAACTGCGTTGCAGAAGAATGATGAAGATTAGGGATGAGATTAGGGATGAAGGAGGTGGAGACCGCGTCACTGAGTGCTCCACTTCACTCTTATTTACATAAATGTTCTAGGATTTTCCTTGTTGATATATTGTCCAGGTACTCCCCCAGTTCTAGAGAGTGTTCACTGGTGATAATGATATTAGATAAGGTGTCCTAAGCAAATAATGTTCGCTAAGGGACCGTCACTGTTCACAGTTGTGTAAACATACGCGTTCTGCCCGCGGGCTGTCGTGGGCACTTCTCTCCCGAGATGCCCCCCCCCCCCCCATCCCCCTTGAAAGGGGTAGCTATGAATGAATATCGATTCATTATTTTTACAGTCTAGACTTATGATTGAGATAAGATGTGATTATAATAAAATTAGATATAGGATTTAAAGATTATAAGTAGTACTTGATAATACCACTGACTCTTAATAAGGATTCGATTTTATCTTTACCGGATACTACGTCAGTGTTCCAACAAATTTTTAATTAACGAATCCTTCTAGAAGCTTCTGGATCCTTGAGAGATCATGCACAAAGTCACGTAGGCATCTATAGGGCCCTATGGCGTACGTGATCATAGTGGCATTGTCATCTAGGATCAAGCTATATATTGTGAATCTATTGTGATTCTGATATGATTTTGATTTGATATAGATATATATATGATATAGATATGATTTGATATGATATTGATATGATATAGAAATAATACATTTCTTAGATGATTATTAGATATGGTGGGTAAAAATTTCCCACAAGTCCAAACCTGTCGTCCAATAACTATCAGTTCAAACCTGTCATCCAATAATTATTAGTCCAAACCTGTCATTCAGTAATTATCAGTCCAAACCTGTCTTATGATACATGTCCATCCAGTACATGGCCATCCAATCACAGTTAATATTACATAATTCTGCCTAAGAACACAAACCTTAGAATCCACTTAGCGTCATCTTAAACCACACTTTAATCCAATTCCAGTAAATTGTCTTCAACTTGACTAAATATTTCTTGGATATATTATATAATTAATTGTCATTTGACAGCTGAGTTTATATATGCCTTCTCCTCTGCTGTGAACGTGAGAGTAAGAGTTGTTGGGTCTCAGCTCCTGGTCTCTGATGCTTGGCTAGCCCCGGTCTACAAAAAACACTCAATTTCTCTTAGTTTCAAGGTTATAATCTCTATTGCAGTTTCCCTAGTCCCCCCCCCCCGGCGTTCTTTGTGAATCTGTCAGTCTGTACTCTTTCTTTCCCTCTTCTGTCTCTCTCTCTCTCTCTTCCATCTCTCTCTTCCATCTCTCTCATCATTCATATCTGCTTATTGTTTATTATGATAGGTTTGGTGTTAAACTATATCGAGAACAAGAAGTTAGAGTTTACGAGGGGATTGAAGTGTATTCGACTTAAGCTAGATCCTACTGAGGAGGAGTCAGGTTTTAAGGCTCGCTCAGTTGCCCAGTTGATTGAGCGTCTGTCTGTTTACCATGTCACGAAAATTAATACGTGATGAAAAATGTGAGTGTCAGACCAGGAAGGAAATTTGAAACAGCAATTCCCTTGGGTACTTTCGTGTTAATAATACATCTTTAGAAGGGTCTCCAGTATTTAATAATACATCCTTTTGAAGATGTATTTTTAAATACGAAAGTACTTAAGAAAATTCCTGTTTCAATTCTTCATTCGTGGTCTGACACTGGAATTCAAATTCTTCATTCGTGGTCATATATATATATATATATATATATATATATATATATATATAACTGAAAAATCACACCCCTGAAGAGACTCGAATCCATACTGCCAGGAGATACTTTGCTGGCGTACAGGATCCCTTAACCGCTCAACCAACACGACTGGACAAAAGAGGATGGTAGCCGAGGCTATTTCCATCCCCCCGCCGGAACTCGGTTGGTAATCTTGGGCATGGTATTTTATCAAATCACCTCATTCTTTGGGGCACACGTGCGGAACACAAATGCGAACAAGCTTGAATGGTCCCCAGGACTGTACGCAACTGAAAACTCACACTCCTGAAGAGACTCGAACCCATACTGCCAGGAGATACTCTGCTGGCGTATAGGATCCTTTAACCGCTCGACCAGCACGACCGGACAAAAGAGGATGGTAGCCGAGGCTATTTCCATTACCTCACTGGCACTCGGTTGGTAATCTTGGGCATGGTATTTTATCAAATCACCTCATTCTTTGGGGCACATGGGAGGAACACAAATGCGAACAAGCCTGAATGGTCCCCAGGACTATATGCAACTGAAAACTCACACCCCAGAAGTGACTCGAACCCATACTGTCAGGAGCACTCTGCTGGCGTACAGGATCCCTTAACCGCTCGACCAACACGACCGAACAAAAGATTATCCGGTCGTGTTCTATTCTATAGAACACGTTCGTGTTCTATTCTATAGAACACGTTTGTGTTCGTGTCTATATTCTACCCACTTCAAGACTCCGCACCAATATAGAAGCATCAAGAAATATGGGCCAATAGGCCCTTTGCAGTTACTTCGATTCTTCCCTTTAATTTACCCAATTCTGTACCCATTGTTTCGTGTTCTGTCTTGTGTTGAAAGTTTTGTTCACCTCATCCAAAACTGTTGTAACATATCACCTCACCCAAAATGCGGGTATGTAACATGAAAGCTGTTTAAATCATAGCATAGTAGAACTCTGTTTAGTGTTTGCAGGTTATAGTTGTGTGTGTGTAAACTAAAGTCTTTGAAAATGTAAGTTATTATGTAAATGTAAGTTATTACGAAACTCGTTCAAGTGT
The DNA here is from genome assembly GCA_020271785.1 of Procambarus virginalis. NCBI lineage: Eukaryota > Metazoa > Arthropoda > Malacostraca > Decapoda > Cambaridae > Procambarus > Procambarus virginalis. The sequence continues at coordinate 14,309,224 of WNGS01066681.1, read as the reverse complement.
CGCGTCAGACTAGAAATAAAAATGAATTTTGGAGAATTGATTTTTCAATTACCATCGACAGTGAAAAGAAACATAAGAAATATTGAGAAAATTCGTGTTAGAATTATTAATCTTACTTTTTCGGTCATATTTAATAATATATGTTTACAAGAAAGACTGCTACCAAAATATACTAATATATATATATATATATATATATATATATATATATATATATATATATATATATATATATATATATATATAAAGCCGTAGAGAGAGCATATTAAAATTCTGAGTCACACTCAACTTTAAACTTTCCCAGCGCTGCTCTCTCCCTTGGTGTAAAATGTAAAAACTTTATTGTAGATGGCAATGATCCAAGTGCGTGCTTTTGAGTTCTCCAATGCCTTCTCTCTTAGATTCTGAGAAAACTCGTCTTATAAAGTTAAAGCTTGCCTTCAGGTGTTACGTGGAACTTCGTGTTTTATTGGGAGGTAGAACGTGATTTGCTGTGTCAAGCTTAATAATCTAGAGGAACTCTAGATTCCAAAGTGTCGATTCATTACTTTTGCTTCAAAGTGTTGATTCATTACTTTTACTTCAAAGTGTTGATTCATTACTTTTGCTTCAAAGTGTTGATTCATTACTTTTACTTCAAAGTGTTCATTTATGAGCTTCATTACACACGGTTCATTCGTTAGCATCATTACACTGTGATGGTACATAAGATTCACTACAAAACGTTGATACTGTAGCATGATTACATCATGTTGATTCCCTTTCTTTACTTCAAAGTGTTGATTCATTTTCTTTTGTTGAGTTCTTTTGCTCAACTCAACAATGTTTGTTGAGTTCTTTTGCTTCAAAGTGTTAATTCGCGAGCTTCATTATAATGTTTTGATTCAATTGATTCATTGTAAAGTGCTGATTCATTTACTTCATAGAGATCATTTCAAGTTCTCTATGAACCTTTGTTTCAATATCCCTCTTAATACAAAATTAAAAAATTTTGTTTGAAACGAGAGCTTCGCCCTCTCTTCGCCTAATTGCTTTGTCAGTGTGACACAATTAATGATTCTCAATTTCAAAACTCGCTAATAATTCCCTGGTGTCAATAACTATATTTGTTGCCTTGATGGCAACAACATTTAATAGTTGTTAGTTCGTGAGTGTTCTTATCTCCTCCATTTTATGAACAATTCTAATCTTTCTCGTATGATTTCCTTTCTTTTATTCAGCCCGTCCTCCAAACAAAGATCCAAAAGTGATTCCATGCACCCGCCAAACCCCCTGTTTATGAATGAAAAGCGGTTTACACACGACTCACAACTGCTGACATTCGAACATATCCGGAACAAGTGCTTCACTGACAAATTTTGTTCGAACCACAACGCTATAAATGCTTCACCCACGTACTACCTATACAAATAATCGCCAACAGAACCTAAACACCTGACCTAACCTAACCTGTGCCTATTTATACACAATATGTTAATATATTATAATATTAATTTATACTTGAGAAAATTCCCGTTTTGAATGAACAGCATGTTAAAATTTATGAATGCGTCTGTGGGGTTGACCGCTGAATGTAATGGACTTGAGTCGAGGACGGGTTGTTTTATTGTAAGAATGAAGGGTTGCGGCGTGTCGCCAGATTGTTAGCGGTTGGTCGGTCTCGCTTCATGCAGGTCGCCGTTCAATCCCCGACCGTCCAAGTGGTTGGACACCATTCCTTCCCCCTATCCCATCCTAAATCCTAATCCTGACCCCCTTTCAAGTGCTATATAGTCGTAATAGTTTGGCGATTTGCCCTGATAGTTCCCATCCAAGGAAGGTTTAATGCCACCTTTGAGCACCATTTCAATACGTATAGTTATATTTACTGCCATTGGCATTGCATGAATACTTAATATTCTTTAATGTTTTCTCATTTCGCATTTTTTCCCTATACTAAGCAAGTATAATTTACAGGTCTACATCTTTTGTTTTCCAAGTATACACTAAGGCCCTGAAAATTCCAGTAGGTTAAACCCTTTGCAAACTTAGAAATAGCTCGTTTTCTGGAACCTGTTAATAATTTCATCCTGTTTTAGATCAATTAAATCTATCCCTTTGAATCATGAAAAAACAGATACACATATCGTCTAATTTGGGATTAAATGCTATTACATTTGATTTGATATATATGATTGTCAGGTAGTTCATACCAGTTAATGTAGATAGCTATTTATTGCATATCTTTTCGATGCAAAATGCAATATATAATCGAGATCAATTCCTTAGTTCTAAATTGAACTGAACCCATAACTTCTTCATAATCCTCCACAATTTTCACTATTTGCAAAGTGTAATTCTTGAATTCTTTCTATTTTCAGCTTTGATATTTCCCATGTTGCTAATATTATTATCGATTCTTGTTTCAGGAAAGCATAACAGCATCCTCCTCCCCCTAACCTTGGTTGAGTAAGCTATATTCAAATATCTTATCTGACAGTCAGCTATCGAGATGGTGTCCACCCTCCTTGTTGATTTTCTTTGTGGGCTTGCCTTTGATCTTCCTCTGCACCTCCTCAATACACTCATCTGAGAGCACGGCAAAAGAGCAGGTTATCTCAACCCTAGTATCAGCGATCTCTTTCACTACGATCTTTTCCGCTTCTGCTCACCACATTCCGCAAATCCTGTGTGGTCTTCTAGCGCCTCGACACAGGGTTATCCATGAGCGCACACACACACACGCACTCAGATATTCTGGACTTGTACTCTCGGTTGGAGTCTTTAGCGAAACGTACAGTTCATGTAAATTCCGTGAAATCTCAAAACTGTAGCTAGCGCTGTCCAGTACATCAAACCTTGACAAGATCTGAGCAAGCAGACTGACAAGTGATGACCCATTATGTATGTATGTATATATAATATATATATATATATATATATATATATATATATATATATATATATATATATATAAATATATATATATATATATATATATATATATATATATATATATATATATATATATATATATATATATATATATATATATATACATATACAATCCCCCTGGCAAGCCCCCAGGGGAGACAGGTCACCTAACCACCAAACACGATGGGAAGAAAACCTTTCTTTATAGAGGAAGGAGGCAAGATCGAATAGGGAACTAAGTGTATATTAAAACAATTGTTCCTTCCACCCATAGTGGAATCAACAGAAACAACGGAGAATAGCATTTCATCCCCCAAAGTGCAGCCGGTTGGAAAACTCAACACACAGACACACACACACACACACACACACACACACACACACACACACACACACACACACACACACACACACACACACACACACACAAGACAAGCTGCAGGAATGGTCGAACAAATGGCTGTTAGAGTTTAACCCAAGCAAATGTAATGTAATGAAGATAGGGGTAGGAAGCAGGAGACCAGATACAAGGTATCATTTGGGAGATGAAATACTTCAAGAGTCAGAGAGAGAGAAAGACCTGGGGGTTGATATCACGCCAGACCTGTCCCCTGAAGCTCATATCAAGAGGATAACATCAGCAGCATATGCCAGGTTGGCTAACATAAGAACGGCCTTTAGAAACTTGTGTAAGGAATCTTTCAGAACATTATATACCACATATGTCAGACCAATCCTGGAGAATGCGGCTCCAGCATGGAGTCCCTATCTAGTCAAGCATAAGACTAAACTGGAAAAGGTTCAAAGGTTTGCCACCAGACTAGTACCCGAGCTGAGAGGTATGAGCTACGAGGAGCGACTGCAGGAATTAAACCTCACTTCGTTGGAAGACAGAAGAGTTAGGGGGGACATGATCACCACATTCAAGATTCTCAGGGGAATCGACAGGGTTGATAAAGACAGGCTGTTTAACACAAGGGGCACACGCACTAGGGGACACAGGTGGAAGCTGAGTGCCCAAATGAGCCACAGAAATATTAGAAAAAACTTTTTTAGTGTCAGAGTGGTTGACAAATGAAATGCATTAGGAAGTGATGTGGTGGAGGCTGACTCCATACACAGTTTCAAGTGTAGATATGATAGAGCCCATTAGGCTCAGGAAACTGTACACCTGTTGATTGACGGTTGAGAGGCGGGACCAAAGAGCCAGAGCTCAACCCCCGCAAGCACAACTAGGTGAGTACAACTAGGTGAGTACACACACACACACACACACACACACACACACACACACACACACACACACACACACACACACACACACACACACACACACACACATACACACACACACACACACACACGGGCAGGGTGTTCCCAGACGCACTCTAGTCAACTGTACCACGACATGGTAAAAAAATTGCAACCTGGAGTGCTACTGAAACCACGTTATAGTGATTTCTGTGTGTATTGAAAATGAATTCTACGAAAAGTATGAAGTGGTAGAACTATTTGGTTGACAGAGCCCGAATGCAAGGGGGGGGGGAGGGAATTGTGTGAAACTCCGGTTAGGCTTCAGTGAAAGCCTCGGGATCCTTGTGGGTGCAGTGGCCCTCCAGGTTGCAATTATTTTACCATGTCGTGGTACAGTTGACTAGAACGCATCTGGGAACATCCACCGCATGGGTTCGATTCCTAATCAAGGGTTCAACACATTATTGTGATCTCTGTGTGAAAGGCTGTTGCTACAGTGTTTCATCAGAGCTGACTCAATCAAATTTCGTTAAAGGAAATCCTTACACAGAACAATGCATTTGGCCCCTCTGAAGTCGACAGAATGATCACATAAACTGGAATGTAAATATAATGCACTAAGGTATCTGGGCTGTACGAATAGAGTAACAGTATGAAGCTATAATGCTTTTGGCAAAAGATGAACACAATAAATATTCCAAACATTCTAAGCTCCATGTTCCAAATTGTTTGACAATAACGCTTCCATTTGGTTAGACTCTTCGAGTTTGGAAGCAAGTTTACAGTCCCGCAGCTCTGATCCACAGCTTATATGACTGTTGTTCTTGCAGAAACAATCACCTCGTTGTTAGTGGCCAGTAAAGTTAGCAGTTAACATTACAGTCAGTCTGTAATTACGTTTGTAGGTACTATTGAGTGTGATGATTTTATGGTGTAGCGCAGATTTGCGATTAAAACTTTTGAGTGTTGCGTGTGATGGTGTCTCTGCCTTGTAGGTTGTTGCCTGTGATTGTAGAAGTGTTAAGTGCGATGATCTCTGTACTTGGCATGGTCGTCTCCCCACGGGCTGGCACTTGCTATAGCACACGGCTGAGCTATAGCACAGGACTCTGTGCTATAAAAGATTTAGTTAATCGGTAGGAGCCGTGAGGAAGAGCCCTGTGCTATGGCTCAGTCCTGTGCTATGGTTCAGTCCTGTGCTATGGCTCAGTCCTGTGCTATGGCTCAGTCCTGTGCTATGCTCAGTCCTGTGCTATGCTCAGTCCTGTGCTATGCTCAGTCCTGTGCTACGGCTCAGTCCTGTGCTACGGCTCAGTCCTGTGCTATGGCTCAGTCCTGTACTATGGCTCAGTTCTGTACTATGGCTCAGTCCTGTGCTATGGCTCAGTCCTGTGCTATGGCTCAGTCCTGTGCTATGGCTCAGTCCTGTGCTATGGCTCAGTCCTGTGCTATGGCTCAGTCCTGTGCTATTACTCAGTCCTGTGCTACGGCTCAGTCCTGTGCTATGGCTCAGTCCTGTGCTATGCTCAGTCCTGTGCTACGGCTCAGTCCTGTGCTATGGCTCAGTCCTGTGCTACGGCTCAGTCCTTTACTATGGCTCAGTCCTGTGCTATGGCTCAGTCCTGTGCTATGCACAGTCCTGTGCTACGGCTCAGTCCTGTGCTATGGCTCAGTCCTGTACTATGGCTCAGTCCTGTACTATGGCTCAGTCCTGTACTATGGCTCAATCCTGTGCTATGGCTCAGTCCTGTGCTATAACTCAGTCCTGTGCTGTGGCTCAGTCCTGTGCTATGGCTAAGCCCTGTGCTATGCTCAGTCCTGTGCTATGCTCAGTCCTGTGCTATGTTCAGTCCTGTGCAACGGCTCAGTCATGTGCTATGGCTCAGTCCTGTGCTATGGCTCAGTCCTGTACTATGGCTGAGTCCTGTACTATGTCTCAGTCCTGTACTATGGCTCAGTCCTATACTATGGCTCAGTCCTGTACTATGGCTCAGTCCTGTACTATGGCTCAGTCCTGTGCTATGGCTCAGTCCTGTGCTATGGCTCAGTCCTGTGCTACGGCTCAGTCCTGTGCTATGGCTCAGTCCTGTGCTATGGCTCAGTCCTGTGCTATGCTCAGTCCTGTGCTACGGCTCAGTCCTGTGCTATGGCTCAGTCCTGTGCTATGGCTCAGTCCTGTGCTATGGCTCAGTCCTGTGCTACGGCTCAGTCCTGTACTCTGGCTCAGTCCTGTACTATGGCTCAGTCCTGTACTATGGCTCAGTCCTGTGCTATGCTCAGTCCTGTGCTATGACTCAGTCCTGTGCTATGGCTCAGTCCTGTGCTATGACTCAGTCTTGTACTATGGCTCAGTCCTGTGCTATGACTCAGTCCTGTGCTATCTCAGTTCTGTGCTATGACTCAGTCTGTGCTATGACTCAGTCCTGTGCTGAGCCATAGCTCAGTCCTGTGCTATGGCTCAGTCTTGTACTATGGCTCAGTCCTGTGCTATGACTCAGTCTGTGCTATGACTCAGTCCTGTGCTGAGCCATAGCTCATTCCTGTGCTATGGCTCAGTCCTGTGCTATGGCTCAGTCTTGTACTATGGCTCAGTCCTGTCTACTTGGCTCACTGCTCGAGGGGTCAGTGTCATCCTGTGAGTGTCAGCTTCCCGCCACACAGCCTTCCTACACAACAAAGAAAGCATCTCAGCTCTCAATATCATCCCCCCATCATCCACTTACCTAAACAGTCTTCTCCTCTCACGGTTATAATAGATAAAAAGATCCAGATTTCTCAAGGGTGACTGTATCATTTTAAGACCTGGCTTTTACGCACGTCGTAATATGTTGCGGGAATAAATCTGGTGAGCTATGCACTTCGAGTGGGTCAATTAGGTTACGATCTCGGCATTTTTGGTGGGACTTAACAGATGGCATTTATGGTTTGAAACTCCGATGAGCGTCAGAGATGTTTTTTGGCGTAGTGTGTGTCATGTGAGTCTCCTGTACCCTGCGCACTGGGAAGAAATAACATCACCATTCACCTATCGTATGGTTCCGCCCGCTCTACCATACGACCTACCGTGTGGAATTACCTCCCCTTCCAACGTCACTACCCATTTATCGTTGAATAATATTCACTCCCCCCACGCCAACCTTCCGTAGGGAAACGAAAGTAAGGAGTCCTTCCCCATCAACCATTCAGGGTTCAACGACAGGTAAACATTCCCCCTCCAACCCCCTTCAACCATCCAGGGATGAACGACAGTAAGTAACCTCATTCTTGAGGTTGAATGACAGGCTTAACCCACAAGAGTGGGACGCGGATATCACCCTTGGCAACTCGAGGATTAAAGCAGATAGCGTCAAGAGGAGTGAGAGGTGGACGGTCTTCAAGCAACAGGGTGGTTGGTTGTTGAAGTTGACCACCCCAGATAGCTGGTCAGGGATAGTGACCCCAGATAGCTGGTCAGGGATAGTGACCCCAGATAGCTGGTCAGGGGTAGTGACCCCCAGATAGCTGGTCAGGGATAGTGACCCCCAGATAGCTGCTAAGGGATAGTGACCCCAGATAGCTGGTCAGGGATAGTGACCCCAGATAGCTGCTCAGGGTTAGTAACCCTTGACAGATTTTCGCACAAATGGCCCACTGTCAAAATTTACCAGTTTCTGCCTAACCTGAAACGTTCAGGGTTAGATGGCCAATCTGCCCTTCAGAGACTGAAGTTCACTAGTACGAGGAAGCGTCAATATTCCGATGCTTTTCATTTCAGTACAGCACCGGAATTTGGACGCAATGGTCGATAGCTTCAAAATTACTGTGTATTTAGTGTCATGACAGATTGATTCAAGAGAACGGATATTGACAGCTTGAACAGATATTGAAGAGATATTGAACAGATACTCACATGACCCCTGGGTTCATGTTGATGAGCATGTGCTCTGAATGATTGTTCATCATATCTGTTCCCGTATACATAATCTGCTACGAATGTATTTCTTCGAATTCCATGCAATTTGTTGCGTTTTTTCAACCACTTGGGGTGGACGGTAGAGCGACGATCTCGCTTCATGCGGGTCGGCGTTCAACCTCCGACCGTCCAAGTGGTTGGGCACCATTCCCTCCCCGCGTCCCATCCCAAATGCTTATCTTGACCCGTTCCAAGTGCCATATAGTCGTAATGATTGGCGCTTTCCCCTGAAAATTCCCTTCAAGACTAATTCCTATTTTAACTGGCTCACCTATAACACCTATAATGTAAAAAGAAAGACTAAATTTCAGGGCCGTCTAATTTAAATACAATTCGTCAGATAATAATTACCTTCCCTTGACTTTAATATCTCCTAAACACCACGATATTGACCATGTTTTATTGTCAATATCGTAGCATTTAGGCAAATTTCCTACAATGACGTAGCAAGAATATGTAAAACCTGTACGATAGAAGGTGACGAGTCTGTAGCTGTCTAGACCAGGTCGAACATGAAAGTTCATCACGAAGAACTCTCCAGACACCAAACAAAACGCCTAAGAAACCAAACCAGCCAACAAAACAAGATATATGAATGTGTTTTTTATGCCTTTGCACGCCTACTTGGGGAGCGTAGGGCCTCTGCGATATAGGCATGATAGCAACTTCTTCCTTAAGGCGCCTGACAATGCCCAAACAACAAGGGTCTCCCAGTCAAACAACAAATATAATCGCTTCATACAAAGAGTTCATCACCTAAGATATCCTGACAAGTAATACTGAAATACTTCACAGATAACAACGGCAAAAGGTAATTAGACATCGCGCGAAGCACATCTTATGAAACAAACTCAACCAATTATCAACAACAGGTCATTAGCTGTTACATTCTATAATCTCCGAGACCAAGACAGAACGTCCAGCATGCTGCCCACAGTCCTCATAAGAATACAAGAGGGAAGGGAAACCGCATAAGGTTTACTGGCCATGCGACACCTTGCTTCACCTCACTCTCACCTTTATGACCATGCGACACCTTGCTTCACTCACTCTCACGTTTACTGACCCATGGGACACCTCTTTCATTTCATTTTATACCCGCGTTTTGGGTGAGGTGATATGTTACAACAGTTTTTAATGAGGTG
>WNGS01066681.1:14263147-14275518 GCA_020271785.1 Procambarus virginalis | reverse complement strand
ATCAATGCCACACGTTTTGAATCACTTCTTCACTATCCCATTCACTATTTGTTATGATCTTCAACTATCACATCCAGTTGTGTACACTGACTGAACATGCAGTGGCCCATGTGCTTGTCCTAGCATTGATGTCGTAACCCTGATCTTGTCTAAGATGCACTATCGGACACTATCCATAAATTTTCTAGTTTCTAATTGGTGTGTTGCACATTGTATTATCACTGAACACCTAATTTCACGTGTATCCCTCTGATGTCCCGACATATGAAGCCTTAATGACGAGCGCGGCGCAACGTGTACACCCTCCCTCGACCCTCGAGACGTTTACGTGTGTGTGTGGGTGTGGAGTGAGAAAAAGCACAATTGCCAGAAGTTTATGTTTTAAAGTAAACTATTTCATTCATTAAATTTATTGATTATCCGACATGGTAAACAGAGAATTTGTGTAAGCGAAGTCAAGAAATACAGAAAGGTAAAAAGTAGACAAGATTATAGTGCAATGAAATTTCATCAACAACAACCTGGTTGTTACATTTGTTTAAACAACCAGGTGTTCAACATGACACACCTTTGCTGAAAAGACATCGAGAGATACGAACCAGAACACAATAGGTGAGAAAGAGGTGAAACAATCAAGATGCGGTAATTATCAATCAGCAGGAAGTGCTAACCCACTATAATTATATAGCACCTGGAATGGATATATACATTCTATAGGATAAACAGGATGATGTTTAGGGGCTATTCATGCCGGTGCCACCTCTTGAGTGGCTTAATCTTTACCAATCAAATCAATAAGGATATGTAGAAAGAGTGAAGAAACTCTCAGGAAATCTTTGGAGCGGTAATACAGGATCGAATCAACGTCCAGGGAAGTCCTCCACACACCTATGGTAGAGCCAGTGTCTGGGGTGCCCTACGGGACGGTGGTACAAATCCACCATACCGCTCCAGATGATGTTATCAGAGGAATGCCACGTTATTGTGATTAAATACGCAAACTGCTGGGCTGAAGCACATAAGTACATCAGTCGCTAAAAGTCCCTGAAAGCCGTTGGAGCTTAAGTTAATTGGAGGGAGAAGAGGAACTGTCTATATGCTTTTTACTTTTTAGTTGCGAGACGCAAGATTTGTAGCAATAGACAGACGCCTGTGATTCCTTAGAACCAAAATTATGAATTCAATGACCACGAAAAAGGATGTGTATTGCAAACGTTGGCAAATCGCATGATTGAGGAATGTGTGCTGAGACGTCTGAGTCCCCTTTAATGAATGACTGATGAGTTGTAAAGAGCGGCCCCGAGGGTACGCTAGGCGGAGAACAGATTTGGAAAGACATCTTGAGCATCGAGTGGTCCCTGACAGCTGAGTGGACAGCGCTCGAGGATTCGTAGTCTGAGGTTCCCGGGTTCGATCCCAGTGGAGGCGGCAACCAATGGGCAGGATGATTGATAAATGATAAGCCAGCCAGGAGGTGGATGGCACGGGCATGAATAGCCCGTAGTGGTGGCCTTATGAGCCATTAACAGTATCGAGAGATGATACTGGAGATCTGTGGAGGTGCGCACGGTCACCCTGCTTGACGGAAGATGTCTCCCGGACCAAAATGGGCAGGGGTTTCTTGCACATTTGATACCATTGTTCACCTAGCAGTAAAGACATAGATACCTTGGAGTAGACAGCTGTATGGGCTATGCTTCCTGGGGGTGTGGAGAAAAAAAAAAAAAAAAACACGGAGGCCTGGTTCGATGATACGCGACCGCCTGGGATACTAAGTCCCCAAAATCATCTCAAAGATAACCTCAAGACGATGCCAGGAACAGCACTGCTCACCAGCCGTTTGTGACGTTTATGTAAGTGGTTGGCTTGTTATGAAAAGCAGAGAACCTCCACACTCAATGGGGTAATAGATGAAGGTACAAGAAGCTGCTCGCTGTAACACTGGAGGCCACATCTACACTACACACACCATCTTTCATCAACTGTAAACCATCGACACTTCACACGACCGTCGTCACTGTAACCAGTCGTCTGCATCGCTGTAAGTGATGAACATACACACGACCTGCCATTGTAGCCACTGTCTAACTCCAACATCCTCCACAGCTTCAGCATCTTCCCAATGAAACAACATTTCCTTCCTCTAAACATTTGTACTGCACTCTATCATATCTTTAACTATCTCCCTCCCTCACACAAATATTCATACCATCTTCAACTATACGTTGTCTTCGTACCATCCTTCACTACAATAGCACCCACCGGGGTAGCCCCATCTAGCAAGTGTCCTAGATTCTGGATACTCCCAAGAGTCAACCAATTTGATTCTAGGATTTCCCAGCACATACCAAATAATTTGCTGCACGAATATTAGCATATATGTTATTGAATCTTTTGAGCACAATGATGAATCTACTTGGAATCGGTGTCTAGCATTGCCTCTTCAACAATTGCATCAACTTCATCTCCACCGCATATGACGGTCTCATGCCACTCACCAGTCATTCTGCAAATCATTTCGAAGTGAAACAGACCACAACACACATTCACGTTCGTAGATTACTAGAGGGAGTTGTAGGTGATATTCTTGCGACGTAGGCCACATCATCATTTCACACCTAAACCCCACTTAACTTAACCTAAACCTAACCTAACCATCTTCACTCTACACGACCTCCATCACTGAGAATATTTTATGCAACACATAACCACTCTCGTCAATTTATTCTTGTTTGAAATTTTATTATGAGTCTTTCAGTTGCATATAGGCCTGGGGACCCGTCAGGCTTGTTCGCATTTGTGTTTCCTCTCGGGTGCCCCAAGAATGAGGTGATTTGATAAAATGCTAGGCACAAGATTTACCATCCGATTGCCGGCGGGAAGTGGTTCAAAATAGAAGCTTCGGCTATCACTTCCTTTTGTCCGGTCGTGATGGTCAAGCGGATTAGGCGTCCCTGTACATACCAGTGGCATGACTCCTGGCAGTATGGGTTCGAGTCCACTTTTGGGGTGTGAGGTTTTCAGTTAGATATATAAATATATATATTATTATATATATATATATATATATATATATATACTAATAATATATATATATATATATATATCATATTGGTAGCAGTCTTTTTTGTAAGCATATGTTGTTGAACATAACCGAAAGGGGTAAGGATTCAATGATTCTAACACGAATCTCTTCAATATTTCTTATGTTTTCTTTACTGTCCAGGGTAATAAAAAAATAACGCTCCAAGTTCATTTCCTAATGTTTTATTTAAGGTCTGACGCCTAAGAGCGTTTTGCAAGGGAGCTAAGAGCGTCTTTTCACATTTTCAAAAACAGGTTTACACTTACCATATCTTGCTTATATTCGTTTTGGGTGAAGTGATATGGTCACAAAAGTTTTGGGTGAGGTGACAAGAGATTGAACACGAATCAATGGGTATAAATTGCATATGAGGACATAAGAATGTGTGGGGAGACATCTCCCGTCACGCAGGGTGCAGATCGCACCTCCACAGATTCCCAGTATCATCTATTGATACTGGATATGGCTCAAAAGGGCCACCCCTACAGGGCTATTCATGCCCGTGCCACCTTTGGGTGGCTTAATCTTCATCAATCAATCAATCATAAGAGGTTAGAACATCTGTCGGAGACATCTGTCTACGAAGCTAACCATAGCCGGTGCTTCTTGCCCAGCTCCTGTGACAGGTAAGTTACGGGCTCACCATAGCCCGTGCCCGTGCTACTTGGAACTTGTTCCGAGTTGCTGAATCTGTAACAACATCTCCTGTCCACGAGGCTAACCATAGAACGTGCTACTTGCCCCGCTCCTGTGCCAGGTAAGTTACGGGCTCACCATAGCCCGTGCCCGTGCTACTTGGAACTTGTTTCCGAGTAGCTGAATCTATAACAACAACAACTTCCCGCATTGACGGGAGAATCTCCCGTCACGCAGGGTGCAGTCGCACCTCCCATATCTCAAAAGGGCCACCACTTACGGCTATTCATGCCCGTGCCACCTTTTGGGTGACTTAATCATCATCAATCAATTCCCTCATCGTCGCACCGGTTCTGGTGCCAGGTAAGTCCACTACGGGCTCACCATAGCCTGTGCTACTTGCCCCGCTCCTGTGGCCAGGTAGTAGGGGCTCACCATAGCCCGTGCCCGTGCTACTTGGAACTGTTCCGAATAGCTGAATCTATACAACAACATAAGAAGCTACTTGAGAATGGTCCAGGAAGGACCGAAACGTCGTCGTCCCTTCAACTTCTAGTGTGTGGTCTGGTCAACAACATAAGAATGTTCTGAAACCATCAACACAGCGACTATTCTGGTCAAAAAAAAGTGTCCCAGCAGCTGGACACCTCATAAATACTGTCAAGCATTATCCTCCCCGCGATAGCAGCTTGACGATTAAATGCGAGCTCAGAACACTGAAAAGATTTACTGAACAAAATTTTTTAACCACTTACGGGCTATTAATGCCCATGCCACCTCTTGGGTGGGGTTAATCTTCATCATCATAAAAATAAAGTAATTGCAGGAAGCCTATTGGCCCATATTTTCTCTTGCAGCTTCTATGTTGGTTCGGGGTCTTGAAGGTGGGTAGAATGTAGTTATGGGTACTGGACTGTTGATTGCTGGTGTTGACTTTTTGATGTGTATTGCCTCGCAGATGTAGAGTCTCCTGCTGTCGCTGTATCTATCCATGATTTCTGTGTTTGCCTGTTAGGATTTCTCTGGTGATGGTCTGGTTATGAGAAGAGAATATATGTTCCTTGATGGAGCCCTGTTGTTTGTGCATTGTTAATCGCCTAGAAAGAGACGTTGTTGTTGTTGTCTTGCCTATATACTATGATCTTTGGTGCTTATAGTCCCCAAGTCGGGAATTTGTAAGGCATAGACGACATTGGTTGAACTTTCAAGGCGTTCTGTTTGGGTGTCAAGAGTTTTTCATGAGTTTTTTAACTCATGAAACAACTCTCCATGAGTTTTTTTTTACTCATGAAAACCCTCCATGAGTTTTTTTTACTCATGAAAAACTTCTCCAGACTTTTCCGTGTTTCTGACACCTGCGAAGGTTCGCAATGTGTACTACTGTTATATTTTCAGAGATAATTTCTTACTACGTGTTTTGTTTTTGTTGTTCTGTTGTTTTTTAGATTTCATGCCTACTCGTGATACCGAAATGTCCATGTCAGCACGTTTGGCTTATGGTTGATGCCCCTAGTATCATTGAGTTCGGTTTTTCTTCGCATAATCCTTCAGTTTACTGTCTATATTTGAGTCAATCAGTTTTTAAGATGGTAGGGGTGCTTTGGTTTTTCCTCCCTTGTCTCCCTATGGTTTTTTCGCTTAGTGTTTTAGTTGCACTGGGACATCTTTTTTACTCCCTTATGTTGACTATCGACATTAATTGAAGCATCTTAATGCCACCAGATGCGTGGCTTACCGTGCATCGAACAGCCCGTAAAGTGATTTTACCTTGTTTTCTAAATTGGTTAGGATTCAGCTACTGGGACACAAAGTCCAACAGGCGGCCCCCTTTCTTGTAGCTAGTGATCCACCGACGTAGCACGGGGTCTAGTGGTGAGCCATTTACTTGTTTTATGTGTGACTTACCGTAGTGCACTACGCGGTCAATTGTCGTCCGGGTATGGTGAGCCGAGTGCAGTTACCTGGCACTAGAGCGTGTCCTGTGTATTACCGTGTACTTTTACTTACTATGTTCTATTCTGTGTTTACCGTGTTGTTGTTGGTTGTTGTTTATAGTATTTAGTTCCCTACGGAACCACAGTCCAAGTAGTCCACACGGGTCTAGTGGTGAGCCCGTATACTTCACCTTGCGCACTAGAGCTGTGCCTGCAAGAAGCACGGGCTATGGTTATAGCCTCGTGGACCATAGGAGATCTCCGACTCCGTCTTTTCCGTGTGTTTACCGTGCTATTACATCGCTTCGATTTCGCATTTTATCTCTGTGGGTGTCCAGGTCGATGGATGAATGCCATAACAATAGGGCTTGGTTAGCAATTGGTGCATTCTTGTATTTTAATGTATTCCAAAAGGGCAGTTCGATCTATGTTCCTTTTTGGGCCTAGGGTATTGGATGTCCTCTGTCTTTGCCCGTGGCTTCGGGTCTTGAAGTGCGGAAGACTGTAATTATGTGTTAGTTCCTGGTTGTTGATTGCTGGTCTGGGCTTCTTAATATCTAGTCGCCCTTCACTTGATTGTCATCAGCGATGTCGCACTACATTAAGCATTTTTTTAAGGTTATACTCCCATGTGTACAAGTAAATAGAGTTTAGAAAATATTTGCTTTTAGAGATTTTTCAGAACTACTCTAAATGAAGATCAGCGTTCAATAACCCCGACGTTCCCAACGGTGGTTGGGGCACCATTCCCCACACTAAACCCCCCCCCTCCCCAGTCCTCCATCCAAATCCTTATCCTGATCCTGTCAGTGCTATACTGTCGAACATGGCTTGGCTGCCTTTTCTTATCATTTCCTTTCTCCCTCCCCCCAAATGTTTGATACAAAAAAATGGAATAAGTTCAACTACCACATAGTAAGCCTAAATACAGCATTAGTTCCTAGCCTTTTATACAATTAAATAATATTTACACACATAGTCATTTTAGTATTTCCCATTAATAGCTCACCCAACCATTCATGTATTTACATTCTAACATACGTACACTATAGTACGCAGATACAGAATGATACATTGACGTTATTGGACTGTTATAGCGAGCTCTCATTCAACGATGGTTTGGAAACAACTGGTTATCACACACCCGATTTGCCTCGTCTCTTGTTAATTCGATATTGTTAGCTATTTAGTTCTCAAGTGCTTAGTGGACTCCTGGCCATGTCTAGGGGTAATCGGACGTTTTAATTACTTGCAATTTGTCATATTGTTTACATCCCGGTCTTTTTACTATCATCTAGTCTTTATGCTCAAAAATTTGGCGGAGCGGAATAACGTAAACATCTTTTTCACACTTTCGAAATGAGATTGTCTGTCTTTTTTATCGTGGGTTGGTGGTATTCTAATGCTTCAGGAGCTAGTCAACCAAAGACCTTTTGAATGAATCTGGTCTCTGACCAAGGGATGTCATAGGTGGGCCAAGGTTGAGAGAACCCATCCTCTTCCCCCCCCCCCCTTCTCTTTGGGCTCAAGTGGCAAGCGATACTAATTTCCAATCTCGTCTAAATAAAAGACTATTTTCGGTAAGATTAGAGGACGGACAACACCAGGTGGTGGTATTCACCGATTGGTGTTTGCGGGGGTTGAGCTTTGCTCTTCGGCCCGCCTCTTCAACTGTCCAATCAACTGTTTACTAACGACTTTCTTTTCAAACCACATGCACCCACACACACATCCCTAGGAAGCAGCCCGAGACAGCTGGCTAACTCCCAGGTACTATTTACTGCGAGGTAACAGGGGCATTCAGGGGGATAAGAAACTTTGCCCATTGGTTTTCGCCTCGTGGCGGGAATGGAACTCGCGACACAGATTCGAGTCCTGCGCGCTATCCCCCCAGGCTACCAGGCCCCCCCCTATGTGTGTGTGTGTGTGTGTTTGTTTGTGTGGTGTGTGTGTGTGGATGTTTGGGTGTGTCGTGTGTGTGTGTGTTGTGTGTGTGTGTGTGTGTGTGTGTGGTGTGGGAAAGGAACTATCAAGGAAAAAGCGCCAGGCCATTCCGACTATATAGCATCAGGATTAAGGTTTGGAGGTTTGGGGTGGGACGAGGTGGGTGCGGGAAGGAATAGTGCCAAACCACTTGGACAGTCCGGCGATTGAACGCCCGACCTGCATGAAGCGAGGACATAGTCCGCTTCTACCGTCCAGCCCCAGTGGTTGGGCATGAGATGAGGAGAGAGAGACGCTACGAGAGAGAGAGAGAGAGAGAGAGAGAGAGAGAGAGAGGAGAGAGCACCGCCACCTCCCGTCTAGCCTCCAGTATAGGGCTAAGTGGCACACGGAAGCTCATTACCAAGCGCTCTGGCCCACCGCAGCGTCAACACGCTGCATGCGGGCATCAAAGCGGCCTCCCTGATGGTCTTCACACTCACCAGGGTGCCGGCAACGGCTGCAGGAGGCCAGGGGAGGGTCTTCTCACCTCCTTTCTCACCCATCCAAACACTCTGCAATAATCTATCGCTCACTCATTTGATTGGAATATTAGAGCGTCTCCGCGTTTAATTTGTTTCTGGTAGTCTCTCTCTGTCCTTCGTCACTGGTATTTTGTAACAGCTTCTTTAGACCAAGACTGCTCGTCAAGGACACAATGTCAAAAGTTTCTTTTCAGTCTCCCAACCCACATATTGTAATGTCCACTCCAACACTGGTTCATGATTGATTGATTGATGAAGATTAAGCCACCCAAAGGTGGCACGGGCATGAATAGCCCGTAGTGGTGGCCCTTTTGAGCCTTACCAGTATCAAGAGCTGATACTGGAGATCTGTGGAGGTGCGGCTGCACCCTGCGTGACGGGAGATGTCTCCGTGGTTGTCTATTCGATTGATGAAGATTAAGCCACCCAAAAGGTGGCACGGGCACGAATAGCCCGTAAGTGGTGGCCCTTTTGAGCCATTACCAGTATCAATAGATGATACTGGAGATCGTGGAGGTGCGACTGCACCCTGCGTGACGGGAGATGTTTCCCGTACTGGTTCATGTTGTGATATTGATTAATTGATAAAGATTAAGCCTCCCAAGAGGTGGCACGGGCATGAATAGCCCGTAAGTGGTACGTGACTTGTTGTTGTTATAGATTCAGCTACTCGGAAAAAGTTCCAAGTAGCACGGGCTATGGTGAGCCCGTAGTGGACTTCTGATATTGTCGTTGCTGTTGTTATAGATTCAGCTACTCGGAACAAATCCCAAGTAGCACGGACTATGGTGAGCCCGTAACTTACCTGGCACAGGAGCGGGGCAAGAGCACGGGCTTGTGATATTGTCCATCTGCGGTCGTTTATATTGTTTTCCGCGGCCCCTTACCTCAGGTGATCTCTGGTCTTGGATGCGGAAGGTTGAGGAGATGAAATTGCAGAAAGACTATTGAATAATATATTGCAGCTCCGGTTCATATCCACCCAAGCTTACTTGGGAGGCAAGTAAGGTGATTATCAGTAGAAAGTGCCAAGCTAAATACGACTGTGTAGCACATGGAAGGGATCAGGATTTGGGATGGGACGAGAGGAGGGGGGGGGAGAGATGGTGCCCATCCACTTAGACGGTCGGGGATGGAACGCCGACCTGCATGAAGCGAGACAGTCGCTCTACCGTCCAGCCCAAGTGGCTGGCTGGAAGTGACACCTTACAACTACGCTAAATAAAGTACCCACAAGTAATGAGACCTCTGTTGTAAGTTTACAAGAAATCACCCAATTATTTGTATCTTTGCAATTTAAAAAAAATATGGATTTACTTACGTGAATACCGATGTGGACCTGCTTATTACCTGTTTATTTCCGTCTTTTCTTCTCTCTTATAAATTACCTGTCATTCTACCTTTCTTTTCTACCTAGTTAATTACCTGTAGGGTATTGTATAGTATGCAATCTTAATGGCTGTTTGCAAGGGAGGTTTCCATTTTCTGGAATTCCTTTTTTCTCCTTTTTCAGTATATGTTCATGTGAATTTATGTTCATTCTATAGTTCCTGAACCGATTATGTGCCTCTGTAATCCTTTACACCACCGCCCTCGGGATGGGTATGGGGTGCATAATAAAGAAAGAAATTGACTATAGAATACAAAAAGTGAACTTTATTTAGATGCCAAAGCTCAATTTTCGTGGCAATAGTGTAGATAGGCCTTACATTGGCTTGAACGTGTACAGAAAAAGATCACAAAGTTAATGAGACAAATTTGGAAGCCTCCTTTGTGAAAACTAAAGAAACATGAAAGTAAGGAGTAATGTGAATGAAGTATTAAATTTATGAAAAGAAATGATATCTTGGATATTAATGAAACAGTAAATCAATATAAAATAATTTCGATTCTGCGTTTACAAATATTAGAAACATGAATTTCTAACACGTAAAGGATTGTGAACTTTTGATGAAGTACCTAGTTGGATCAAGGGAACAGAGTCCTTTTTAAAGGGGTACAATGGGGCTAGCCCTGATCGATCTATGTTGGTTAGCTACCCCTTAGTTATTAATGTGCAAAGTAGGGAGAGGCTAGTACAAGGCATCTGAAATACTACTTGGGCCAGCCAGACGAGCTGGCAGTCGTCTATGTATATAATAGTAGGGGTTACCGGCATTGTTCTGTTGACGGCGGGTCTTCAATACACGCCAGTCTTCCTCGTTGTGTCCAACATAACTAACTGGCCAGGACATGGGTGGGAACCTCATCTGCACCCATCATCATCTCTAGCATTCTTCTCCGCCATCTTCCCTACCTAGCCCATGAATATGCCCATACACTCTGCCCCGGGTCCAGACTCATGGAATTCAATATTTATAAAGAAATGCAAAATGCCAGTAGCACAGGCACTCAGTATAGTGTGGAGGAAGAGCTTGGACACAGAGGAGATTCCAGATGTGCTTAAAGAAGCAGACATTGCCCCTCTACACAAGGGTGGTAGCAGCATTGGCAAAGAATTATAGACTAGTTGCACTAACGTCCCACACAATAAAGTATTTGAGAGAAAGTGATCAGGAGTCAGGTCACTAGATTCATGGAAACCAATGACCTCCACAATCCAGGCCAACATGGATTTAGAGCAGGAAGATCATGCCTCTCACAGCTACTTGATCACTGTGACAAAATCACTGAGGCATTAGAGGAAAAACATAAGGCAGATGTCGTGTACACAGATTTTGCAAAGGCATTCGACAAATGTGATCATGGAGTGATTACACACAAAATGAGATCAATGGGTATAACTGGTAAAGTAGGACGCTGGATACTCAATTTCCTGTCGAACAGAACACAAGGAGTAACTGTCAATCAAGTAAAATCGAGTCCGAGCGCAGTTAAAAGCTCTGTACCTCAAGGTACAGTCCTTGCACAACTGTTGTTCCTTTTTCTCATATCAGTTATAGACAAAAACACAAGTCACAGCTTCGTGTCATCCTTTGCAGACGATACACAAATCAGGATGAAAATTACCTCTGCTGAAGACATTGATAAACTACAAACAGATATTAACAAAGTTTTCGATTGGGCAGCAGAAAATAACATGATATTTAACGGTGATAAATTCCAGGTACTCAGATACAGCAAAAATGAGGATCTTAAACATAATACAGGGTACAAAACACAATCGAATCTGCCCATAGTAGGAAAACAGCATGTCAAGGATTTTGGAATAATGATGTCCGACGACCTAACGTTTAGGGAGCATAACCAAGCAAGTATTGCGTCAGCCAGAAAAATGATCGGATGGATTACGAGAACCTTCAAGTCCAGAGATCCCATCACAATGGTTGTGCTCTTCAAATCATTTGTGTTGTCCCGTCTTGAGTACTGCTCAGTACTCACTTCCCCCTTCAGAGCAGGAGAGATTGTTGAAATTGAGGGAATACAGAGAACATATACGGCACGCATAGACGAGATAAAGCACCTAAATTATTGGGATCGTCTCAAAGCTCTCCAAATGTACTCACTAGAAAGGAGACGAGAGAGATACCAAATAATATACATTTGGAAAATACTGGAGGGACAGGTCCCAAATCTGCACAGTAAAATAACAACGTACTGGAGTGAACGACATGGAAGAAAATGCAGAATAGAACCAGTGACGAGCAGAGGTGCCATTGGCACAATCAGAGAACACTGTATGAACATCAGAGGTCCACGGTTATCCAACGTCCTACCAGCAAGCATCAGAAATATTACAGGATCAATCGTGGACATCTTTAAGAGGAAACTAGATTGTTTCCTTCAAGGAGTGCCGGACCAACCGGGCTGTGGTGAGCATGTGGGCCTGCGGGCCGCTCCAAGCAACAGCCTGGTGGACCAAACTCTCACAAGTCAAGTCTGGCCTCGGGCCGGGCTTGGGGAGTAGAAGAACTCCCAAAACCCCATCAACCACGTATGAACCAGGTACCTTCCCTTCACCACCTTCCCTTCCCTTCATCACCTATTCTTTCCTTCACCACCTTCTTTAACTTTAATTACCTTCTCTATCCTTCACCACCTTCCTTACCAATTATTACATTCCCAACCATACACCATTATTCCTCTCTTTCGCCAATTTCCTCTTCCTTTGCCATCATCAATAACCTTCAATTACCTTACCTCTCCTTCACACGTTCTCTCTCTCCTTCACACATTCTCTCTCCTTCACACAATCCCAACCTTTCACATTCCCTATCCTTCACCAAAGTGAAGGGACGACGACGTTTC
>WNGS01066681.1:14238668-14243434 GCA_020271785.1 Procambarus virginalis | reverse complement strand
AATGTTGCACATAAATCTTGTGTGGTTTAGCATCCCTCACATTCGAATTTATAATTGTCCAAGTCGGACCGAAACGTCGTCGTTTCTCCAAACTCTGGTGTGTGGTTTGGTCATCATCAGACGCTAGAGAAAGCATAGTGATTTTTTTCTTCTTTTTTTTGGCATCTAGCGCCAAAACCCCCAAAGCTCAACCCCCATGTCCTTGCGAGGGTTGAGCTTTGGCTCTTTGATGCCGCCTCTCTCAACTGTCAATCATCTGGTGTACAGATTCATTAGCCTACTGGGCTCTATCATATCTACATTTGAAACTGTGTATGGAGTCAGCCTCCACCACATCACTGCCTAATGCATTCCATCTTGTTAACTACTCTGACACTGAAACAGTTCTTTCTAACGTCCCTGTGGCTCATTTGGATACTCGGTTTCCATTTGTGTCCCCTTGTTCGCGTAACTCCCGTGTTAAACAGTTTATCTACCCTATTAATTCCTCTGATGAATTTTGTAGGTAGTGATCATGTCTTCTCTTACTCTTACCTCTGAACTCTTTCAAGCTTAGTCTTGTGCTTAACAAGATATAACACGGGCTCTATGCTGGGGGCCGCATAAACCAGGATTGGTCTTGCATATGTGGTATACAAGGGTATGAATGATTCCTTGCACATTTCCTAAAGGGCAGTTATGATGTTAGTCAGCCTTGCATATGCCGCAGATAAGCTATTCCTTTTATGTGTGGCTTCAGGAGATATGTTTGGTGTGATATCGACTTCCAGATCTTACTCTCTGTCCGTTTCATGAAGGATTTCATCTCCCATTCTGTCTCCTGTGTCTGGCATCCTATTTCCATCGCCTAGGTTTCATTACCTTACATTTACGCGAGTTGAACTGTAGTAGCCATTTGTTTGGACCATTCATTCAGTTTGTCTAGGCCAACTTGTAGCCTTATACTATCTTTCCATCGTCTTAAATCCTCCAGATAATTTTTGCATCATCAGCAAACAATGAGAGGAACCGATTTTAAACCCTCTTGGAGACCATTTACATATATCAGAAACAGTATAGGTCCAAGGACTGAACCCCTACGGGACTCCACTGTGACGCCTCGCCAATCTGAGGCCTCACCCCTCACAGTGACTCGCTGTCTTCTGCTACGTAGGTACTCCCTTATCCAATTGAGTACCTTCCCTTTCTCTCCTGCCTGCATCTCCAGCTTTTTCACTAGCCTCTTGTGTGGCAATGTGTGAAAGGCTTTCTGGCAATCCAAAAATGTGCAGTCTGCCAACCCTCTATTTCTTCTGTGATTTGTGTTGCCTGGTCGGTAGAATTCAATTAATCCTGTGAGGATAGGACTTGCCATCCCTGAACCCATATTGATGTTGTGCCACAAAGTTCCTTCGTTCCAAATTCCACTAGTTTTTTTTTTTCGCACAATCTTTTCCATCAACTTGCATGGTATACAAGTTAGGGAAACTGTCTTGTAGTTCAGTGCCTCCTATTTATCCCCCTTCTTGTAAATCGGAACTACATTTGCCGTCCTTTCAAATTTTTGGCAGTTCACCTATTACCAGTGATTTGTTATTCACCATGGAGAGTGGCAGTCACAGTGGTTTTGCTCTTTCTTTTAGAGTCCAAAGTGATATTCCATCCGGAAATATAGCCTTAGTCACATCGAACTCTAGCAAAAGCTTCCTTTCATCCCCACTGGTAATCCCAAACTCCTCTAGTGGTGCCCGGTTAACTATTCCTTTTCCAATCTCTAGAACTTCTCCGTACTCTAATGTGAATAGCTCCTTTAACTTCTTATTGAGTTCCTCCCACACTTCCTTGTCATTGTAGTGAATCTGTCTGCCCCGTTCTAAGTTTCATTACCTTTTCCTTCACTGTTATTTTTTCTCCTGATATGGCTGTGCAATTTACGTGGAGTCTTTGTTCGTTTGCTATGTCCTTTTCGTGTTGCCCTTCTGCCTCTCTGTTCATCCTGACATTTTCATTCCTAGCACTCTGGTATCCTTCTCTGTTCTCAAGTGTCCTGTTATTTCCATAGTTTCTCCACGCCCTGTACTTAGTTGATTTGCTAGCATTCATCTCTGATTAAAACCACGGATTTCTCACTTGCATTTCATTTTTCCAGTTTGGACAGGGATAAACTTGTCTGCTGCCTGCTTACACTTCTGCGTGATATTTTCCATCATGTCTTGGGCCGTCTTTCCCCTGAGCTCTGATTCCCATGTTATATCATTTAGGAATTTTCTTACCTCTACATAGTTTCCCTTACGGAATGCCAGCTATTTGTTTTCATGTCCCTTCCTTGAGTACATTAACCCCTTCTTCGACCAGATACTGGAACGTCTGTACTCTGTGATCGTTACTCCTACTGGGGCTTCGAAGCCGATTTCCCCTTATGTCGGAATCGTTCAGAGTGAAGACATGGTCGAGTCATGCTGGTTCAACGTTTCCCCCTCATTCTTGTGGGTTCCCTGACACGCTGGCTTAAAACGTTTTTTGTAACCACCTCCAATAGTTTAGTTCTCCATGTTTTTCTCTCCTCCTGCGGTTCCTTGTTTTCCCAATCTACCTTCCATGATTGTAGTCCCCTATGAGAGTAGATGGGATCGAATTCTAAGGGCAGCAGAGGCTGCCCTCCAATTATGTGTTAACTGGCATGTTGTTTCTGCTCATACTCTTGCCTTGGGTCTTCAGTCGTTTGATGGACGGGTTTATATATATATATATATATATATATAATATATATATATATATATATATATATATATATATATAATATATCACTACTACTACTCTTGGTCCTCATATCATCATGGTGTCTGTTTATGTAGTCTCTGAACCCCTCGCAGCTGGGAATTACCATCTTCCTTGAACTTCATTCCTTTGCTCATGAGTAGGGCCACTCCGCTCATCTCCCTTCCTTCCCTCTCTTTCCTTACTACAGTTAGTCCTGAGGAACGACCGATTCGTTATGATTCCTGAGAGTTTTTGCTTCCATGAGACAATTAATCCGGTGTTCGTTCTTGTGCTTTTTTCCCTAAGTTCACTTGCCTTACTAGTATCTCATCTATGTTGAGTCATACCTTGGAAGCTGACTCTTTCTGTCCATCCACAGTTTCTGTTGATTCCACTGTAGTAGGTAAACAGAGAGGGTCTGGAATAGAAAGGGGGAAACCTGGGTTGTGAGGGGGGTCTGGGAGGGAAGGGGACCTGGGGGTGGAGGGGAGGCGAAAGGATCTGGTATGGAGAGACTGGGGACGAAGGGAGGGCATAGGGTGGGGGGATAGAAGGTAGGGTAGGAGGGAGAGCTTGAGGGGTGGGGTGAAAGGGGGCTTGGGGAGGGAGAAAGGAGGGCTTGTCGGGGCAGGAGAGGAGGGAGGGCTTGGGGAGTGAGGGAGAAAAGAGGGATTAGGGGGTGGTGAGAATGGAGGGCTTAGGGGGTGTGGGAGGAAGGGAGGCCTTAGTGGGGTGGGGGAAAGGGATTGCTTGAGGTTGAAAAGAAGGGAGGGCCTGTGGTGTGAAGAAGTGTCTTGGGGTGGGTTGGGGAGAATGAGGTCTTGAGGAGAGGCGGGGGAGTGGACGGGGAGGGTGGTCTATGTGGGCACTTATGGGGGCTGGTCAGGGCTTGGGGCAGGTAGGGCTTCTAGTGGGTGGAAGGTGAGTGTGTATTCTCCCCACAGGGGATTGTTGACTGCCTATGGAGGGTTCCCCCACTCCCCTCTAAGATTGTCGAGTTCTGGGCTGTTTCCGTGATTCCTTTGTGTCCCAGCGCTCCTTCCTTGCTGCTGCTGCCCTCAATCTTTCCTGCCTGTCATATCCCTCTGCAGGAATACCCTTTTGAACTTTTTTACATTGCATAGTCTGCTCTCCTTGCTAAAAGGTCTTCTTTGTGTCCTCACTTTTGAATACCACCTTTATCAATCGTCTCTGTCCTTGTTGTACTGGCCAAGCCTGAAAAACCTTGTCAATATTCTGTTCTTCCCTCTTATCTGTACCCGCTTTAAGGATCTCTAACTGTGGTTTCGTCCTTATCTCTCCACTCCCATGGACTGGCCCTTATTTGTGTGTGTGTGTGTGTGTGTGTGTGTGTGTGTGGGGTGTGTGTGTGTGTGTGTGTGATGGTGTGTGTGTGTGTGTGTGTGTACTCACCTATTTGTACTCAACTATTTGTGCTGCGGGGGTTGAGCTTTGGCTCTTTGGTCCCCGCCTCTCAACTGTCAATCAACTGTGTACAGTATTCCTGAGCCTACTGGGCCTATCATATCTAAATTTTAAAACTGTGTTGGAGTCAGGTGTCCACCCATCACTGTGTAATGCATAATCCCATCTATGTGTGTGTGTGTGTGTTGTGTGTGTGTGTGTGTGTACTCACCTATTTGTACTCACCTATTTGTGCTTGCGGGGGTTGAGCTTTGGCTCTTTGGTCCCGCCTCTCAACTGTCAATCAACTGGTGTACAGATTCCCGAGCCTACTGGGCTCTATCATATCTACCCTTGAAACTGTGTATGGAGTCAGCCTCCACCACATCACTGCCTAATGCATTCCATCCGTTAACTACTCTGACACTGAAAAAGTTCCTTCTAACGTCTCTGTGGCTCATGTGGGTACTCAGTTTCCACCTGTGTCCCCTTGTTCGCGTCCCCCCAGTGTTGAATAGTTTGTCCTTGTCTACCCGGTCGATTCCTCTGAGGATTTTGTAGGTTGTGATCATATCTCCCCTTACTCTTCTGTCTTCCAGTGTCGTAAGGTGCATTTCCCGAAG
>WNGS01066681.1:14226168-14236168 GCA_020271785.1 Procambarus virginalis | reverse complement strand
TTTATGAAAATATCACTGAAAAATAGATACCTCGGCTCTCAGGAAACAGGTATCGTGTTTTAAGCGCATCGAGCCCACAGTGAACCATATTACAAGTGCAGTGATATATCTCGAAATTATACATGTGTGTTGTGTCACCCCCCCCACCATACCTTCAAGTATGTACCGTCACCCAACCCACATGTCGAGAGGTACCGGTCTGCCCCACCCAACCGCGACCGCCACCTCCCTGTGTCCTTCCCCACGCTACGTCAGCCCAGCGCCCGCCCAGCGCCCGCCCAGCGCCCGCCCAGCGCCCGCCCAGCGCCCGCCCAGCGTCCGCCCAGTGTCCACCCAGCGCCCGAGGATGTCGCAGGTCACGACTGACAGCCAGGCTTCTCTCAGCCAAGAGGAGCCATCAATCAGCGTCAGTACGGCACATGCCAAGTGTGTGACACGGTGGGGCGTCTCAAGTCCAACGGGGGTGTACGCAAATATTCCCACAACGGAACCCATTGTCCGAGTAGGTGGCGCCCTCCCAAAGAGAGTATCAATCAAGGTCCACACCAGCAGTCAGGGAAAACACCCCCAACAGCCTCATTTCGACTGAGAACCTACTAGAAGCCATCAAAGCGACATCGGTTGGAACTTTGCAGCACATCCCCAAAGCTGCCCACTCCCAAGCGGCAGCCTCTTGAAAAAGGTTAATGACTCTCCCGGAACCATCCAAGCATGACGCAACCTTATCCTGTTTGGAAACATATGCCTAGCTGTCCCTGCAAGGAGAGACAAATCACTAGCTTCCGCAGTCATTATGGCTATAAATAGTTTTCCTAGAGAGGACAACCAGGCACCCCTCCCCACCCGTGCCAAAAACACCCACTGCAGGAAAGGTATCAACAGCAGAACTGAGGCATCCAAAATCGGAGCAATAGTCAGCAAGAAAATAGAAGAAGGCAACACAATAGGGGCGATCAGAGTCATCACCAGCGAGGACACAGTTGCCACCTGAGACGCCAATACAGCACAAGCCTTAAGAGAAAAACACCCACCCAGAGCTCCACGTGATGACAGTGTTCCTCTAGTCGGTGTCACCAGATCAGAACCTCTGTGCGTGCTCGAATCCATGATGCATAAAGCAGCTTTATCCTTTCCCACCAGGATCAGCAGGCAGGTTCACAGGACTAAGACCCAACCACATCAAACAAATGCTCAACCCTGCACTGGGAGACATTGCACAGGGCCTCCTGGTGGAACTAACTAGATTCTCCAACACATGTCTAGCTGGCAACACACCAGAGACCATACGGCCTCTCTTTTTTGGTGCTTCACTCTGTGCCCTCAGGAAAAAAGATGGAGGAATCAGACTGATAGCTGTGGGCAATTCACTCCGGCGCCTCGTCGCTAAGGCTGCTGCCAGAACAGTTAGTCAGGCAGCAGCCGACATGCTGAAGCCAAAACAGCTTGAGTTTGGCATTCCCCAAGGGTGTGAGGCAGCGGCTCATGCAGCTAGAGCCTACATTGCCAACATTACGGATGAAAAAGCTCTGATAAAGCTGGACTTCAAAAATGCCTTCAATCTGGTTAGAAGGGATGCAGTACTCAGTGCGGTTCATCGCCTTTTTCCTTCCCTCTTCCCGTTTGTAAACTCATGTTACAGCAAGAATCTCTCTTTGCTTTTCGGGGAACATGAAATTGAGTCACAAGAAGGTGTCCAACAGGGTGACCCCCTTGCTCTTTTCTTTTCTGCCTAGTTATCAAGGAAGTCACCGATAACCTGTCCAGTGGGCTCAATATTTGGTTTTTGGACGATGGTACTCTAGCCGGCTCCAGAGCCTCACTCTTGGATGACATAAGAATAATTCAGGAGCAACGAGCAAGTCTAGGCCTCAACCTGAACTCTTCCAAGTGTGAAATAACCTCCACCAATCAACACATAATAGGGCAAATAAAGGTTGTTTTGCCTGATGTTCACATAACCAACCCTGAGGACAGCACACTCCTAGGTGCTCCTCTTGGAGGGAATGCTATCGACGAGGTCCTTGGTAAGAAGATCACTGACCTGAAGAGGATGAACGAGAGGATTGAAGACATCGATGTTCATGATGCACTTTACCTCATCACCAGGTGCTTGTCCCTCCCCAGGCTGACCTACTTTCTTAGATGTTCGCCATCTTTCAATAATATTAAATTAGAGGAGTACGACAGCTTGCTAAAATCAATGCTAGGAAAAGCCCTCAACCTTTCTCACAGCGACTCACAGTGGAAACAGGTCTCCCTTCCTGTCATACTCGGGGGCCTCGGCGTGCGCACAGCAACACAAATTGCGGTACCAGCGTTTCTGTCCTCTTCAGTGGCGTCTGACAACTTGGTGAAGGAAATCCTTCCTGAGCACCTAGCTTAACGGGCAGGGATACATGGTCCCAGCTTTGCAGACTGCACAACCAAATAGGTCTTTCTCGCAGGACCAGCACCCCAACCACTGCTTTCTGAAGCCCATAAGCAATCCAGCTGGGATCGCCCCATTGCCGACTAAGAAGCTGCGACATTATTAGAAGCTGCGACATTATTAGAAGCTGCGACAACACCGCATGATACTGCTCGACTTAAAGCTGTAGCAGCTCCCCATGCAGGGGACTTCCTATTAGCAACCCCAATGTCAGCAACTGGCACTCGTCTCACACCGCAGGCCCTCCGAATTGCTGTGGCTCTCCGCCTCGCTGCCCCAATCCACACCGAATACAGGTGTATTTGCGGCGAGGCAGAGGCCGACAGGTATGGACGTCATGGACTTCTCTGCCAAAGGACAGGAAGATGTCATGCAAGACACGGCGAGGTTAACGACATTATCAAGAGAAGCCTTACCACAGCCGGTTGTCCAGCAGAGAGAGAGCCCCGTTACCTAATGCCCCTCAACTCTGATGAGCCTGTCGGTCGCCCAGACGGGATCACGGTGAACCCCTGGAAGAATGGTAGACAGTTGGTGTGGGACTACACTTGCGTGTCAACCTTAGCCAATAACTATGTTAACTTCAGTGCTGCACAGGCAGGAGGTGCTGCCAATCACCGGGAAGCAGCCAAGTCACGTAAATATGGAGACCTTGATCACCACTACAATTTTGTCCTCATTGCCTCAGAGACACTTGGTGCCTGGGGTAAAAGTGCTGCAAGTTTTTTGAAGGAACTGGGGTTCAAGCTAATTGAAACAACTAGAGACCCTAGAGCCGCCAGTTTTCTCTTTCAGCGCCTTAGTGTGGCAATCCAGAGAGGAAATGCTCACTGCATCCATGGTTTCTGCCCGCCATCTGAGGAGCTGGAGGAGCTGTACAACTTGTGACAAGTAGTCTTGTACCTTGCATGTAACCAATGTTGTAACCCTTTTTGTGCAATGAAATTTTAAAATAAAGTTAGATATATATATATATATATATATATATATATATATATATATATATATATATATATATATATATATATATACACACACACTAAAAGAATAGGGGTGGTAGGGGAAGAAAATATCAGTGTTCAGTGAGGATCCACAAGGTCTTCTCTGAGTACTCATTATGTTCTTCTCCGAGGCTATGGGTCCCTACACTTGCATGTGTGAATGTGTTTATACACGTATTATCGTGTTGATATTAATGTGTAAAAAGTGCGCGTGTATGTGCATCTGTTCATTGGCTAGTAGATATGCATGTATGCATGTGTACGTGTATGAATTGTAAGTATGTGCTGCAGTGTATAAGCTCTTCTGAGGGTCATAGGAAGGAGGAGACTTTTTCCTTGCAGAGTGACCTACAACTTCCTTTTTTTTTGTCCAACGACTTGCGCTGGATGGTAGAGCGACGGTCTTGCTTTACGCAGGTCGGCATTCAATCCCCGACCGTCCAAGTGTTTCCGCACCATTCCTTCCCCCCCCCCTGTCAAAGTCAAAGATCTGATCACCTCTCTTCTCAGTGATCATTTTGTTTGTATCTTAAATTCAGCTACTCGGAACAAAAAGTTCCAAGTAGCACGGGCTATGGTGAGCCCGAAATGGACTTACCTGACACAGGAGCGGGGGCTGTAACTCGATGATCTGATTACCTCTCTTCTTAAAGACTTGATAATCTCTTCTTTCAAAGATCTGATCATCATATCTCTGTTCAACGAGCAGATCACCTCTCTTCTCAAAGATCTGCTAACATCTCCTCTCAATGGTCTGTTTGCCCCAACCCCTCAAACATGTGATTTCGCCTTGTCTCTAAAAAAAAAATTATCTGTGAAGCCTTGCAAAGACGTGCATTTCCCACCTCTCGGAGAGAGCTCTCAGCATCCTCGAAATGGCTTAGCGCTTCCTCCTGATAGCCCCCTTCAGCATCCTCATCTCACAGTTGAGACTGACTCTCCTCCGTCCCTGAGACCTGCCGTCCACCCCCGCGCCCCAGCGAAGTGATGAAGTAACACGAAACCTCTAATTTGCGCCATCCATCAAACGAGGGTTGTGGGCATCCTGCCATCATCCATCAAGGTGGTATTGGGGCCGTTCCCCGCCTCTTGTCCACACCAACCCCACAATTACGTTGTTAAGCTGGCGGAGGAAAAAATATTGAAGATTCCTGTATTCTTGAATGTGTTATTTTTCCCTCCCTAGAGTTCTGTGTGTCTTGTCGTGTGTCTCGTGTGTGTGTATGTGTGTGTGTGTGTGTGTGTGTGTGTGTGTGTGTGTGTGTGTGTGTGTGTGTGTGTGTGTGTGTGTGTGTGTGTGTGTATTCACTTAGTTGTATTTTACGGGGGTTGAGCTTTGCTCTTTCGGCCCGCCTCTCAACTGTCAATCAACTGTTTACTAACTACACTAACTACTTTTTTTTTTTTTTTTCCACACCACCCACACACACACACACCCCAGGAAGCAGCCCGTGACAGCTGACTAACTCCCAGGTACCTATTTACTGCTAGGTAACAGGGGCATTCAGGGTGAAAGAAACTTTGCCCTTTGTGTGAAACTTTGTGTGTGTGTGTGTGTGTGTGTGTGTGTGTGTGTGTGTGTGTGTGTGTGTGTGTGTGTGTGTGTGTGTGTGTGTGTGTGTGTGCACGCGCGCATGTGCGTGCGTGCGAGAGTTGTTTTTTACAATAATACCCGCGTCAGAGAGCCTTCAAAAACAACAAGAGCTGTTTAATGTCTCTTTTAAAAGTATGTATTTTGTGCGATAAGGTTGGTCGTTTTATTTCACTTGACTCTAATTAATTAATCCTTTAGAGTTGTAGGGATTTTTTCCTTAACTTCCTCTTTCTTCCGCAAAATCACTCTTATTAAAATGATTTGTGAAGATGAATGATAACCTGGTAACTATTTTTTTTGTTGAACATAATGTATATACCCTGGATAATATTAAACAATGTAATATTATATATTCTATTGTTTGTTTCAACCTATTATCTTCACGATGAAAAGTGAAAGGAATTATTTTAGAGCGCTTTCTTGTATGTTTTAACACTTTCAGAATTCACTTCTGAATGGAAATATATATATATAAAAGCGTTCAAATAATTCTTGTTTCATTTCTCTCGTGGGCAAACATTTTCACGTTATTCATCACGTGCTAATTTCTATGTGGTTTGCGCGCACACACAGTCACAGTCACAGGTGGAAACTTAATACCCAAATGAGCCACAGGAACGTTAGAAGGAACTTTTTCAGTTTCAGAGTAGTTAACAGTATACTGAAGAATCATTACACCAGATGATTAACAGTTGAGAGGCGGGGTTAAAGAGTCGAAGCTCAACTCTCGCAAGCATAACTAGGTGAGCATACACACACACACACCACACACACACACACACACACACCACACACACACACACACACACACACACACACACACACACAGATATATATATATATATTATATATATATATATATATATATATATATATATATATACTTTTTTTATATAGAAGGGAGTACCACCTCTGGCTGCAAGAAGGGGGACCCATAGCCTCGGAGGAAACCTCGCATAACGCATTAGAGGGAATTTTAGATCCCCTCCAATACAGTTTCTGTGTGTTTTTCTCCTACCACCCCCTTCCTTTTTTGCACTTATAATATATATATATATATATATATATATATATATATATATATATATATAATGAGAATATTTGTCTGTACCCCCTCCAGTGTCTTTGTATAACCTGCAATCTCCCTCTCAGTTCAGCTTTTTCTGTCCATCAGACAAATTTAAGTTTTGGTGCCTTGAGAATAGGTTTGTCCAAGCTGCATGGCGCACCATGTTTCTGTTCTCGGGGTAACATTAAGTTGCATCACTGGTCATACTTGCAAAGTTTCGCATTCCCTGCACGTGTGGGTGCCATTTCTATATTTACACAGCTCCCCACCGCACACTGTTATACCAAGCATATTTAATCATACTCGTCTTGAATTTTTGTGTTTAATCTTACATGTGAACAAATTCTGTGCAAAGTTGTTGCATTCGTATAGCGTTTGTTTTCGTTGTTGTGTGACTTCTTAAGAGTACATAAGACGCAAGGTGTCCCCTGTGGG
Organism: Procambarus virginalis; assembly: GCA_020271785.1. Lineage (NCBI taxonomy): Eukaryota > Metazoa > Arthropoda > Malacostraca > Decapoda > Cambaridae > Procambarus > Procambarus virginalis. Next base: position 14,229,641 of record WNGS01066681.1, on the reverse strand, counting down.
TCCTCCTTCACTCACCTTCAAGACTGCATACTTGTTAGTCAGAGCCATGTGTCTCATCTCTAATCCTTCACGTTGTGATCGTGACCCATTTCGCCAATACCGTCAGATTGTTCGCAGCTTAATCTTCCTTCACCGTCAGCTCACTATTGACTGCTCCATTCGTTTCTCTTCTCTTGTCTCTACGCGAATTTATAGATTCTCTTGTCTGCCATTCGTTAAATTCATAATGATTTTTCTCTTGGTTGTGTAAGACATTCTCTCTTATTTCTTGCTCTGCTTTATCCCGAGCCTCTTATGTGTTACGCTCTAGTCTTCATTGCTTTACAGTCCTTGCTCAAATACTTCTGGTATGTCTGTTGCACTATTTCTTATGAGATGGTAACATCTCATTGCGTATGCTTTTTCCAAGCTCTTCTTCATTATACTTTTCAGCATGAACGCCAACTTGCTTCTCACAATATACTCTGGCGGTATATCAAGGCCCATTCTACTTTTCTGTAGACTCGTTTTGTTCAAGTCCTTTTTCTTCACCGTTTTGTCAGCAATCTGAAAGCCATTCTTCCTTCTCCCGGCATCTGTCTTGGTGCTGTTCATAAATCATTCTCTGTGTATTGGCTATCTCCTGTATGCTGTTTAGGAGTTGCACCTGCACTAGTGTTGCCAATGGCTTCACTAAGCTGCTGCTCGTGCATTTCTGTAGGCAAATTCCCACGGTATTTCATATGTAATGTAATCTGAGGTCGACCTTTACTGAATATAATGGTACATTTATTATGGAAGTAATTCCATGCACTCGACGGTGATATGTTTACTTGACATGGTTTGGTTTGCCCCTGAATCTATCACTATTGATACTTATTAACCAGCTGGTTATCTGCCATGACCTACCAGTGACTATCTACTTGTAGATAGTCATTGATGAGTGACTATCTACAATCACTAATCACTCTGTTCGATCGCTTTGCCAGCCTACGACAGCACATCGAGTCCAGCTATCGATCGGTCTGAGTGCGTAGGAACCACAGCACTAACTTCCTTCCATGACATAAGGAAAACAAAAAATGTGACTCAAACCAGTCACCTTAGAAAGCTAAAGTTGTAGAAATGTTTATTCCCAATTTTGTCCCATTGATTAACACAGAAATGAGTTTGACTTTTAAGGAAGATTTCCGTCGGGTTCTACAACTTCTACCCGCCTCTCCTAACTGGGTAAATTGGTAGTCACAATGATTGAAGGCTCATCATACCCAAGAAAATAAGTGACTTGGTATAGTTGACCCAAACCAATATATGTTGAGTTCTTACGTGTAATTTTAGTATATTCATAATTCACGTACCATGTATATATATATTTTCCAAAAAATATCACATAATTGACAGAATTCTATAATAAAATGAAAAGTTAAGTGATTTAGTTTCTTCGCCATCTAGACGGAGAAGGTATTTACATAGAATGGAAAATATCCATAATAAAATATTCAGTTGTAGTAAGGTCACTGTGTTTAGTTCCATGGGAATCTGTTAAAAATAAAACCAACTTCCTAACAGTAATTGCACCCCATGTTGGGGATTTTTTATTTACTAAAATCAACTCAGCCCTGGAAACTCGCCTTAATGAAGATGCCATTCTTATTGGAATAGATCTCCGCCTTGCTGCCTCCGTCCTCACCGAACACTGGTGCATTAACGCAAATGAGTTGGTCTGATATGCCGTAAAATCACAGGATAAGATTGAAAGATATGAAGAAGTCAATGACATCATCAAGAGGAGCCTCACCACAGCTCGCTATCTAGCACAAACACAACCACTCCTCTTCAGAGTGGTTGTGCATGCTCAGAAGCGTACCTGGAAGGATGGCAAGCTAGCGGTGTGGGTCTACACATGCGCCTAAACATTGGCCAGTACCTACCTTCAATACGGTGCAATCGAAGGGAAAATCTTCTTTCTTTCAGGGAAGCGCAGAAAGCCATCAAATACAGAGGTCTAGTATACTGCTATAGCTTTATTCCGATTGGCTCGGAAACCTTGTTTATGGGGCAAATGCGCATAGAAGTTCCTGAAGGAACTCGGCTACAAAAATCAAAAGAAAACACCGACAAGTTTCTTGTTCCAGTGCGTCAGTGTCGCGGTTCAGAAGGGAATTATCTGCGGCAATTTTCGGCACGGCTTCAACCCTGGAGAATTTCCAGGAAGTTTTAGACTTGCAATAGCTGTCAAGTTGGTTTGTGATATCTAGTAATGAATCCTGTTGGATTGCCTTTCATTTTACTTGTAATAGTAATTGATATGCTAGTACCACACAGTCTGCCATCACATGATCATTTACAGCAAAGTTTACAACTTAAAATAGGGATGGTAAAAGAAGCAATTCTCACGATGTCAGAGACAAGCGACAAATTATCTCTGAATACTCCCTATTCCCTTCTACCACTTGGGCTGGACTTTTGAGGTAATAGAGAGGCTTGACCTCACGATCTGGGGATTCCCAGACGACTACCTGAACCTTCTCGGCCACGGTGGTACAAACGTTGACCAACGCAGAACACTACCGAGTACTCTAGGAGGTTCTGGAGGGCCCAATTTAGAGCCCAACCAGGGTTTTACACTAAGAACGTACGTCCTAAAGATATATAAACTCCAGGGTAATACTAAAATATACCAGGATTAAACCCTAGATAATCCTTGCCTGCAAGTTTCACATATATTTTCTCATATATCATTGTAATTATTATAACGATCCTCATTACTATAAACTAAATGCTCCCTGTCTGGATATGAGTATGTAAATTACCCAAAATTAAAACAAATTAAAGCAAATTGCTCAACTTGCACGAATAAACGTCATGATCAGAAAACATTTTACTCTGAAGGCGGCCGCGAAACACGCTTGTAAATTTACTTTATTATACATTTTGACGTTTATTTGAACTCATTGTCCGCTGATGGGCAATATCTTGAGCAAGGATTTTCAAGGTTATACATGAGTTAATGCCCTTTGTTTTACTTAATATGATTACCAGCTGTCAATCTTATTTTCATTGCTCGTGGCTATGCATGCAACAAAAAGCAAACTATTTTTGTAATTGTTTAATTCAATTTATGACTAATCTGACAAATTTATATGTAAATGTGTGTAATTTTTAAATTGGAAAGAAAGTATACCCCTCAGAGGTAAAAAAAAAATTAACAAAAAATATATTATAAATATATAAAGAAAATATTATAACATGAATCGAATAATTATACCCGTTTATGATTGAATTCATATCATCAGTCTCCTAAAAAAATATTAATTGCCTTAATTTGTAGACTCATGTAATGAATTTATAAATATATGCACACATATAAACACAAATTTCAATATAAATCACTCAACGAACCAGTTATCAGTTTGACAAATTTATTAACATAATTTCATAAGTTATATTAAGAATTAATGTGTAAAACACCAGGAAATCAATCTGTGTTGTTT
>WNGS01066681.1:14180889-14195629 GCA_020271785.1 Procambarus virginalis | reverse complement strand
GAGACCGTCGCTCTACCTTCCAGCCCAAGTGGTTGGGTGGGGTGGTAGTGGACCTATCCATACCTATCGTGTGGGCGGTAGTGGGAAACGTTACAGAGGCACAAAATGGGCTCAGGAACTTAACCCCACGATTCATTTAGCTAAGCAAGTTGGTCTTGATAAGCTAGTGACACAGCTTATTGCATTGATCAGCAGTATTTTACAGCACAATTGGTTCAAGAACCGGACCCCCAACAGTTCCGGCTGAGTAATTTACATCTGTGGCCAGTCATTCCGCAGTTCACAATGCCATTCCCCAGTTCACAGTGCCATTCCCCAGTTCACAGTGCCATTCCTCCGTTCACAGTGCCATTCCCCAGTTCACAGTGTCATTCTCCTGTTCACAGTACCTTTCCCCAGTTCACAGTGTCATTCCTAAGTCCACAGTGCCATTCCCCAGTTCACAGTGCCATTCCCCAGTTCACAGTACCATTCCCCAGTTCACAGTGTCATTCCCCAGTTCACAGTGCCATTCCCCAGTTCACAGTGTCATTCCCCAGTTCACAGTGCCGTTCCCCAGTTCACAGTACCATTTCCCAGTTCACAGTGTCATTCTCCTGTTCACTGTAATTTCCCAGATCGCAGTGGCACTGATCCATGTCATAATGACACTCATCCATGTCACAATGACACTCATCCATGTCACAGTGACACTCATCCACGTCAGTGACACCCGTATGACATTTGGAACCGATTTCATCATCTTAGAGCCTCATAAACACGGACGAAATATTTTTTTACTGTCATGCTGAAATGTGTAGAAATGCACACATGTTCATCAATTTTTAAACTATATTTAAATTAATTGACTACAACATGTAACAATTTTAATGAAATAATCTTGTTAAATTTCCATTGTCAGTTTAGATTCTTTAATTATTCTAAAAAAAGTCCATTTTTTTCTTTTTTAAATGAACAAAACAAATCATCTATACAATGTGACATTTGGGGAAAAACATTCTACTCGTTTGGTTTAGCAGAATTCCATACATCAATTATCTAAGTCTGATGAAAGAGGGTTAACCATTGTCACCCAAAATATTGTTATTCATTGTTATGAACAAATTATAGTAAAACTTTATAATCAAATTGTGATAGACACTGGAAGTTGCAAATCATATTTCAGTAAATAAACTTTGTAAACCATCATCCACTGGGATTCTCGTGAATAAATAAGTTACATTAAAACCCGCCTTTTTGAAGTCAAGAAGTCTTTATTCTCAGTTAAACAAAGTTTACATTATTCTGTGTTTTTTAGATAGTTTTCCTACAAGTGTACGCGGCTTCGAATTTGGACTAGTAACTCTCTTGTCATGGAGTTTATAATATTTCCTGCGTGTGTGCTCCTTTCCCTAGACATGCCAACAGACAAATGCCTCGCCCCGGACTGGCACCCCCACATTGTCCACCACATTTTTTGCAAACTGTAGGTATCAAAAGGAAGCTCTCATTATGTAGGTGACACTGTAGCCTAGCACCATCCCTGAATGTTTTACAGTCCACAAGTGTACCTCCACAAGACAGTCCACTGGTGTACCTCCACAAGATAGTCCACAGGTGTACCTCCACAGGACAGTCCACAGGTGTACCTCCACAAGACAGTCCACAGGTGTACCTCTACAGGCAGTCCACAGGTGTACCTCCACAGGACAGTCCACAGGTGTACCTCCACAAGACAGTCGACAGTTGTACCTCCACAAGACAGTCCACAGGTGTACCTCCACAAGACAGTCCACAGGTGTACCTCCACAAGACAGTCCACAGGTGTACCTCCACAGGACAGTCCACAGGTGTACCTCCACAAGACAGTCCACAGGTGTACCTCCACAAGACAGTCCACAGGTGTACCTCCACAAGACAGTCCACAGGTGTACCTCCACAAGACAGTCCACAGGTGTACCTCCACAAGACAGTCCACAGGTGTACCTCCACAAGACAGTCCACAGGTGTACCTCCACAAGACAGTCCACAGGTGTACCTCCACAAGACAGTCCACAGGTGTACCTCCACAAGACAGTCCACAGGTGTACCTCCACAAGACAGTCCACAGGTGTACCTCCACAAGACAGTCCACAGGTGTACCTCCACAGGACAGTCCACAGGTGTACCTCCACAGGACAGTCCACAGGTGTACCTCCACAAGACAGTCCACAGGTGTACCTCCACAAGACAGTCCACAGGTGTACCTCCACAAGACAGTCCACAGGTGTACCTCCACAAGACAGTCCACAGGTGTACCTCCACAAGACAGTCCACAGGTGTACCTCCACAAGACAGTCCACAGGTGTACCTCCACAAGACAGTCCACAGGTGTACCTCCACAAGACAGTCCACAGGTGTACCTCCACAGGACAGTCCACAGGTGTACCTCCACAAGACAGTCCACAGGTGTACCTCCACAGGACAGTCCACAGGTGTACCTCCACAAGACAGTCCACAGGTGTACCTCCACAAGACAGTCCACAGGTGTACCTCCACAAGACAGTCCACAGGTGTACCTCCACAAGACAGTCCACAGGTGTACCTCCACAAGACAGTCCACAGGTGTACCTCCACAAGACAGTCCACAGGTGTACCTCCACAAGACAGTCCACAGGTGTACCTCCACAAGACAGTCCACAGGTGTACCTCCACAGGACAGTCCACAGGTGTACCTCCACAAGACAGTCCACAGGTGTACCTCCACAGGACAGTCCACAGGTGTACCTCCACAAGACAGTCCACAGGTGTACCTCCACAAGACAGTCCACAGGTGTACCTCCACAAGACAGTCCACAGGTGTACCTCCACAAGACAGTCCACAGGTGTACCTCCACAAGACAGTCCACAGGTGTACCTCCACAAGACAGTCCACAGGTGTACCTCCACAAGACAGTCCACAGGTGTACCTGCACAAGACAATGTGACCAGAGGGATTACACTCCAGGAACCTGGCCCTATATTATAGAATGTCCCATATTGACTGACTTTCGCCCTCCTAGGCTGAGGTATGCTGAACTCTGTAACAACTATATGAGTACTGGAACACTTGATGATATATTTGCCATGTACCCTAGATTGACCATGTAATGTATCAATTATACAATGTATGAATGTGATGTAACTATATAACCTGAGCTTGTAAAAGCATCTTAATCACCTTCAGTGGTTAAGTGCTTAACACACTTAAGCACACACTTAATTGCACACTAGTTTTTCTATCAGCTATCTTACCCTGTCAGAGTAAAAGAGACAAATGTATGTGTATGTATGTGTGTGTATATATGTATGTATGTATGTATGTATCTATGTATATGTATGTATATATGTGTGTATGTATGTGTATAAAGTATATGTGGAAGCTGATCAGAATTACATTTCACCTTTGTAAGTGCACATTAATGACACAATGTAAAAGACACGTCGAACACTTTATGTAGGGCATACGTAAATCTGTGTATCTATGTATTTACCTATGTAGCTTTTTACCTATGTAGCTTAGCCTAGCATTTTAAAAAACACTACAATCACCTTCTGTGGTTGATTGTTCAATACATCCCTGAACTATATGTTTGACAAATCTCTCACCCTGTCCATGGAGGATATAAGAAAATGTATATATGGCGGTTAGCATTGTAAATGTGTGGCCACGTCTGTGGTAGAAAATGATAATTAAAAAAAAAACTTCTTCGGCGTCAGAGAGATTCTCAACCTTCGATACCAATTGGTCGTTTGCTATTAGACGCATCACCTGCCAGCATGCACAGTTACATTCCCATTAAGATTTCAACTTAGATTCAACAGAACAGAAGAAGTTGTTAAACACATATGGCAAAATCTTACTGAAGCGACCATACGAGTCATAAATACTCACACTCCGCCCAAGTAAAACAGAAACAAGCAACACTTAGTGGGCCAGCCAGAGGCTTAGGGAATATCCCTGCAAAAAAAAAAAAAAACTGCCAGCATTTCTGGAATGCACATTTATTTGTTGTGGCCTATTTGTTCTTAATTATCACTTTATTTTTTCTCCTTATGAGAATTAGTAAGAAGGGACCTTGTTATTGGTAGTATTGCACTAAATATATATTACAATCACTTCGGATTTTCGTTTTTGATAAAATGTACACAATTTGTACTCTAGTCAGGAAAACTACAGTATAAACTCGTCTTTCTATCGATTATTCTATACAAATAATATATTTTGTGGATTTACCGACCGTATTTTACATTATCTTTGGGTACTAAAATATGTTTTTTCACTGCTTTCATAATTAAAGGAGTTCAATATGCAGAAAAGGATAAGAACAACTATTTAGCAGTAATTGGAGATTTAATTTTGATCCAATTTCTCCATGACGTCGAGATTTGAGAGAAATTAATTTCCAGAGGAAATGTTTACTTTTTTTTCGGAAGCTTAAGAAGAGATGAACTTATAGCTAGTTTTTTTATCTACATTGTGTAATCTTTCATATGGGAAGGAGTAGCAGCACATTGCTATGTATACCTAAGCTTGTNCTTTGCAGAGGTTCCGAATCACTGCTGTAGAGGTTTGGAGTCACTGCTACAGAGGTTCAGGAAATAGGCCCAATGGCATACCAAATCAGGAAGTGAAGTAACACTATTTAGCAGAAAAAACTAAAATATCGTGTTAAACAGGAACTTAAAACTGAGGAATACACACTCAACTTTGATGGAGGTTAACTAAGCTAGTGATGACCTTTTTATATTATAAAACGAGTTATATAAAAAATGCTCTTCCTGGAAAGAATGTAGAGACGTACATATCTTGGAAGAAATATCAAGTGCATTTGTGTGGGTAATATAGTTTTCGATGAAAGTGATTTAAACTTCCTGTAAAATATACTTGTCTAATTAAAGTGTTTTTAACATATAATGGATTAAATTTTGCTAGCGCACACAGAGTATTTTAATATAAAAACTTAAAAAAATGAGCGAATTAGGTAAACCGGATTATATAAAATAATGACGTTGGACCAAACACGTAGAAGTTGACGAAGAAAACATTATGTCAAGATCTACGATATTCTAATATCTGATTATGAGAGGTAAAGACAAGACCTACTTAGTGTAGATTGGGCAATCTTTAGCATGAAAGGTGGCTAGAGTTCCAGAGGTAACGGTAACCCTCTAGGTGCTCTAAATAAAGCTCTACTTCAGGTGCTCTAAGTAAAGCTCTACACGAGGTGCTCTACAGTCTACACTGTACTTGAATATTGCAACATGTGAGACACATTTTAGCTCTCATCAGTATTTTCGTTCCTATTGTAAATACATTTTCTGATCACCGTCATAATACACCTACTATATCATTCCCCAATACGTTAAGTAATCTCGTTGATAAGTGAATTAGCTTGTGAAAAGCACCAGTCATAAAATTACAACCAAAGGGGAAAGGAGGAGCAATTTAAGTTCTAATTCTATTGGCCATGATTGAACCAGCTGTCGATTATTCGTGTGCTCGAGGATTATTTAGTGAACGAGGACCCTCGAAAATTGACGAGAAAATTGCTAGGACATTTCAGAAACTTTTCTACAAAGGTCGTGTGTCGGCGGCTATAGGCCATTCGAAGTTGTTCTTGCTGCTGTTTGGGTCGTTAGCGTGAAGCCAATCACGTTTGGGGGAGTGGTTACTGCCAGCCAATGAGAGGGCAGTAAGGGACAGGGGCTACCGAGCATCTTCTGAGTGTAATAGGGCAGAGAGACCGACTCCTGCCGCAGGATTAGAATTAAAGGAGGAATTAAAATCAGCATTTTTTTGTCTCCATCTTTACTTAACAAGAGAGAATGACGACAAGAAATCAGATCAGCCGAGTTTTAAATTAAAAAAAACCTAACGGACGTACGCTGACGGATTATTTCTCAGGTTGCTAAAATGTTGACAGGAAGGAAATTAGTCAAATCTTGTCAAACCTATTCAGTGATTCGGAATATGCACTCTTCCATAAAATTGGAGCGTGGCAAAGGCTGAATAACTATTTCACATTAGGATATTGATCACTGTCGGTGATAGTAATCGGTATCCTAATGTTGTCTCAGGATCCTAATGTTGTCCCAGGATCCTGATGTTGTCCCAGGATCCTAATGTTGTCCCAGGATCCCTAATGTTGTCCCAGGATCCCTAATGTTGTCCCAGGATCCTAATGTTGTCCCAGGATCCTAATGTTGTCCCAGGATCACTAATGTTGTCCCAGGATCCCTAATGTTGTCCCAGGATCCTAATGTTGTCCCAGGATCCCTAATGTTGTCCCAGGATCCTAATGTTGTCCCAGGATCCTAATGTTGTCCCAGGATCCTAATGTTGTCCCAGGATCCCTAATGTTGTCCCAGGATCCTAATGTTGTCCCAGGATCCTAATGTTGTCCCAGGATCCCTAATGTTGTCCCAGGATCCCTAATGTTGTCCCAGGATCCTAATGTTGTCCCAGGATCCTAATGTTGTCCCAGGATCCCTAATGTTGTCTCAGGATCCCTAATGTTGTCCAGGATCCTAATGTTGTCCCAGGATCCCTAATGTTGTCCCAGGATCCTAATGTTGTCCAGGATCCTAATGTTGTCCCAGGATCCTAATGTTGTCCCAGGATCCCTAATGTTGTCTCAGGATCCTAATGTTGTCCCAGGATCCTAATGTTGTCACAGGATCCTAATGTTGTCCCAGGATCCTAATGTTGTCCCAGGATCCCTAATGTTGTCCCAGGATCCTAATGTTGTCCCAGGATCCCTAATGTTGTCCCAGGATCCCTAATGTTGTCCCAGGATCCTAATGTTGTCCCAGGATCCTAATGTTGTCCCAGGATCCTAATGTTGTCCCAGGATCCCTAATGTTGTCCCAGGATCCCTAATGTTGTCCCAGGATCCTAATGTTGTCCCAGGATCCTAATGTTGTCCCAGGATCCCTAATGTTGTCCCAGGATCCTAATGTTGTCCCAGGATCCCTAATGTTGTCCCAGGATCCCTAATGTTGTCCCAGGATCCCTAATGTTGTCCCAGGATCCTAATGTTGTCCCAGGATCCTAATGTTGTCCCAGGATCCTAATGTTGTCCCAGGATCCCTAATGTTGTCCCAGGATCCTAATGTTGTCCCAGGATCATAATGTTGTCTCAGGATCCTAATGTTGTCCTAGGAAACTAATGTTGTCCCAGGATCCTAATGTTGTCCCAGGAAACTAATGTTGTCCCAGGATCCTAATGTTGTCCCAGGAAACTAATGTTGTCCCAGGATCATAATGTTGTCTCAGGATCCTAATGTTGTCCCAGGATCATAATGTTGTCCTAGGATCCTAATGTTGTCTCGGGATCCTAATGTTGTCCCAGGATCCTAATGTTGTCCCAGGATCCTAATGTTGTCCCAGGATCCTAATCTTGTCTCAGGATCCTAATGAATCAAGGATCCTAACTGGAGAAGACTAATTGTCAAATTACTTACATCAATAATCACAAAGGCCATTTTTACTTATCCTGAAAAAACACGAACTAATAAAATATACTCAAAAAGGCTTTTACAAAAGGACGATGATGATATACTAATTTACTGTCTAAATAACAATGTATAACCAAAAAAAAACTGACAGCAGTATAACTTCTTCCCAAAACAGTTGTACAAAACCCGTAGCTGCATCCTTTCCCAAAACCCTATCCCACCACCCACGTCTGCACTCACCTTCCCATATGCCTCTTTCCCATCCCCCGTCACAATCCCTCCTTCCCATCCCCCGTCACACAATCCCTCCTTCACGCCCTGCCCTCGGCCCTCCTTAATAGTTCGTCCCGCCTCCTGATACCTCTCTCAACATCGGAAACCGATACAAACTTTCCAATATATTGACTTTTAAAAACTTAATCTACTGAAATATGGCGACTCCTTTTACCAGGACAACACAGAGCCAGTCACGTCACCTTCCCCCACGGCATGAAGGTGGGAGTTACCCCAAGATGCCATTCCTGTGTTCGGGGGGTTACCAATGTTACTGTGAGCAATGTTGTTGTTATAAATTCAGCTACTCGGACCAAGTTCCTAGTAGCACGGCCTATGGTGAGCCCGTAGTGGACTTACCTGGCACAGGAGCACAGCCGAGCACTAGCGATCCAGATCTGGATCTGAATATAATATACGGGTGTTGTATATAATATACGGGGGTTGCATATAATATACGTGGGTGGCTTAGGTGAGGTGTCTTGGGATCGCAAGTTTGAGCATTTTTCTCTTAGTTGCATCTCAAGAGAACTGGTTGGGACAGTAGTTAGATACCATTTTCTGGTCTTACAATATGTTGAAAAGTGGCCTTCACTGCATTAGCCGTAGATGCACCTGCACTCAATTGCTCTTTAATAGGGGGTTCATGTGCCGGAGATCCCATGTCCTGAAGTAGTAACATGGTCAAGACTCCTTTTTTTATCTTAGAGTTTAACTTACCCGGCACTTACTGTACAGTAAGGCGTAGTCTTCCCTCATCCGCTCTACGACATGAGGTATCCTTAACTTTATCTGATCTGTGATGGAAATTTACGACGTAACCATAAGCTATCAATAAGTGCGTACCCTTTACGCAATAAAGTGCGTAAGCTATCGCTTACCTTTCATATGGAATAAGTAATGTGTCCCCCAATCAGTTATTCCGTATGGGTAATATGGGTAATAATACATGCAGTACTGAATGAGTAACAAGTCCTCACCTGCTATACCAAATGAATAACATGCCCTCAACTTCTATATCAATTGAGTAACACGCCGTCACTTAACATACAGGATGAGTACTATTTCATTAAATGCTATAGGCAATGAGTAAGAAGCCATCAACAGCAATAACAAATGAGTAACAGGCCCTCATCAGCAAAACGTTAAGTAAAATGCTCACTATACGTAATGGTTATAAATGCCTTCACAGTAACATTAAATCATTCATCGTTAAAAAATAATGAGCAAAATGCTCTCACCATCTCAACCCAACGAAGGTAAACAGACTGGATATGAACGAGGCTAAAACCTCACATTACACTGGAAACTTCCTATGCATAGAACATATAGTGATTTTACATAAAAATTTAGAGGAGAATTACTCAAAAACGTCTACGGACAAAAAAGGATATTATCCGGAACACGAACACACACACACACACTCACACACCTGAACACCTGTTGATTGACGGTTGAGAGGCGGGATCAAAGAGCCAGAGCTCAACCCCCGCAAGCACAACTAGGTGAGTACACACACACACACACACACAACCATATGAGAGAGTTCCTTCCTCCTGAGGCTTCTGTTAATCTGGTAGTACAAATATGTAAAATTGTATTCAGGTGTTGCGGGCTGAATCATGGGGATGTATTTGAATATTATGGAGAGTAAAGGATGGTAGGAGATGCAAATACTCATATGTGATGACCACACCACACACCAAAAGATGAGGAGACGACTACGTTTCGTCTACGTTTTATATAATAGTCTACGATTACTATATATATATATATATATATATATATATATATATATATATATATATATATATATATATATATATATATTCACTCGGCCTGACAGCCGAGTGAACAGCGCTTGGGATTCGTAGTCCTAAAGGTTCCGGGTTCGATCCCCGATGGAGGCGGAAACAAATGGGCAGTTTCTTTCACTGGGATGCACCTATTCGCCTAGCAGTAAAATAGGTTCCTGGGAGTTAGACACCTGCTGCAGGCTGCTTCCTGAAAATGTGTAACAAAAAGGAGGCCTGGTCGAGGACCGGGCCGCCACCACTAAGCCCCGAAATCATCTTAAGATAACCGCAAGATAACCATTGACAAGACAACATCAGTGGGACCAGTTGACGTCCATATGCATGGTAACGAGGCCACGGTAATTGTGGCGACAAAAGCGGACCTTCAGAAGATCCTGGATCAGGAACGTCTGGTCCCGCTGCTGGAGGCGAACACCTCAACAATTCCTCCCAGACAAATCACTCCCTGGAAAACGATATTTGTGAACAGGCTGAACCGCTGGTTAGCGGGTATGGCGCCCGACACCATACTGCGGCAAGTGAAGGAAGAAAACTCTACTCATCAAGACTAATGACGCCACTCGACCCACCATGAAGATGACCTTCCAGACAACGGAACAGGTCCAGGAAGCTGTGAAGAACGGTTTCAAGCGCTTTTGAATCACCTCCTCCCCAAACCAGGTCACCACGGAGAAGGTCTACAACGTGAGACAGTGCGACAAGAGCTTCAGCTATGAACATTTCTCCAACAAGTACAAACGGCTAAGTGCAGCTCATGCTCCGGTACTCAAAAGGACTGTACCGCCACCACTAAGAAATGGTGGAGAACAGCACGCCGCCACCTCCTTCCTCTGCACAAAAAGGAAGGAGGAACTGAAGAAGATTAAAGAGAAGACCACCACGCCGCCGACCATCCAGAGGCAAGTCGCCGCCACCGTAGACCTCGGACCTGACCAGTTCCCGAGCCTCCCTTCTATAAGTCTGTGCAGACTACGACCTTACCAGTCTTACCAAACAGTGGCTCCTCCCAACAGATCACCCAGCCTCCACACTGGGGACCTAAGAACCAACCAGCACCCTCACAGTCCCTTGCAGCACGTGCAGGCATTATCCCTGGTCTTATTCCGCTAGCGGAGAGGCTTGCTGGACCAGACAATCAACGATTCTTCAAGGAACTCAATGCGCTTTACCTAGCCAACGACCTGGATCCCATCATCGCTCCGGACGCAAGTCTCACTGCCTCCACTACCACTCCGGAGACTACCACCAGAACGACCACGAGGTCGTCTCAACACAGACTCCAGAACAACCAAAAACCCGGGCGGAACAAACAGAGGTAATTCCCTCTCCATCTCCCAACACTCCTACCATCACCATCTCTGCAGACGCGCTAGCAGACGTGCTGTGTACAAATGCTAACAGTACCACCAACGTTCCTGAAATACCACTAATCCACGACACTGAGCCTACCTCAGGCTGCGAGGCGAAAGGTGAAACCACCAACTACGGATGTTACGGTCTCCTCAGACGAGGAGGAGCTCCTTAGTAGAGCTCCACCGCCGCACCACAAATACGACACCTACTCGGGACAAGACTTCCTCATGGAGGCCAACTCACCAAACTCCATCGACCACACGGCTCAGCCAAAGTAAAAAACATAAGACCTAGAGGTCTACACTAACCCACCAGCTCCATAACTGGTACAGCCAGCCCTCCAGGGCTGAAATCCACCATGAAGACCCCATCCATCCCCAGATCTCTTGTATCAGCTATTGATAAAGGGTCAGATTCACGAAGCAATTACGCAAGTACTTACGAACGTGTACATCTTTCCTCAATCTTTGACGGCTTTAATTACATTTATTAAACAGTTTACAAGAATGAAAACTTCCCAATCAACTGTTGTTATTGTTATAAACAGCCTCCTGGTGCTTCGAAGCTCATTAACTGTTTAATAATTGTAAACAAACCCGCCAAAGATTGAGAAAAAGATGTATAGGTTCTTAAGTGCTTGCGTAACTGCTTCCTGAATCTGGCCCAAGGATAATGGCTCCAAAGAGCCTCCACATACGGGCTCACCATAACCCGTGCTACTTGGAACTTTTTGTTCTGAGTAGCTGAATCAAAACAACAAACAACTTGTCCATCTCCTGTTTGCATGATGGCTGGTGCAGTATGATGTATGATCGTGTTTTGGAAGTTGGCAGAGTGTAATTTGGTGCTAGTTGGCTATTGATACATGACTTGGGTTGCTTGATGCATATAGTGCCTCGCCGATGTCTTCTATTGTATCTGTAGGGGCGCCTTCTTAAGGGACGCACCCCTTATACGTCCACTGTAAGGGACACACACCCCTTATGCATCCACTATAAGGGGTACATAAGGGTACACCTTTATGCGTCCTGGTGGGTCAACACCCTTCTGTGCTCTGGCAGGTGCTGTACCTTTCTGTACAGTAACAGGATAATTTATAACGCCACAAAGTTTCATCGCTTAATTTTCATTCTCTGTTGAATGAACAACATTTCATCCAAATGTTGAAGTACCACTTGCTTGGGTGTATTTACTATGAGTATCTGCAGAATCGAGCTATTTAGCTCTTAAACCCGCCTTTCTAACCAATATATTTTCCTTTATTATGTCTGCTACATGTAGTTCTCTCTAACACACTAGTGTGCGCGCGCGAGCACACATTCACAGGAAGTAGCCCGTAACAGCTGCCTAACTCTTAGGTACCTATTTACTGCTAGAGGAACAGGGGCATTATGGTGAAAGGAACCGTACCCATTTGTTTCGGCTTAGGTCGAGAGTCGATCTCGGGCCTTTTGGACTGCGACCCCCGAGCGCTATTCACTCAGCCGCAAGGCCCCCTGAGTGTGTGTGTGTGTGTGTGTGTGTGTGTGTGTGTGTGTTGTGTGTGTGTGTGTGTGTGTGTGTGTGTGTGTGTGTGTGTGTGCGTGTGGTGTCTGTGTGCGTGTGTACGTGCGACACCTATGATAGAGTGGGCTATGTAGTATCGACACTCCCGCTCGCTGGCTTGCTCAACTTGTTCCCGTTTTGCATGTAATGAATTCATCAGGTTAGTTTCTTGGTTACGTGTGTGTTCCATGTATGACTGCATGTATATTAGTGTGGCTTTGTGTATGTACTGTAGGTGTTAATGTGTGTGTGTGTGTTTCTGTGTTCAGACACCCGGGTGCCTCAGCCACTAATGATCTAAATCAAAGAAAACGTTGTACCGGACCAGTAAAGATATGCATGACAAGTGCTTAACATAAAGCCTGACTCTTATGTTACACCTGGATCATACATTTCTTGAACCACCAATCAGCTTTCCACACTCAAACAGCCTAGTTTGGCTCAAATAATAGTCTGATGCTATTTTTTTTTGTAATTCCTTTGTAATTATAACACACACACACACACATATACACGCGTTTAATGTTTGTTTGTTCCTTGCATATAGATGCAATAGCAATCCCCCACATGCTATTTTAGGCCTCCATTGACAAACATAGAAATTAGCCTTGAGCTAATTAACAAGGAACAATGAATGAAACGGGAAAACTGCAATCGTTTATCTGTGTCAACAAAGCGAACAGCAAACAACCACTCTCCAGTGCCAGCAATTCACCTTTCCGTGTGTATGCCTTGCGCTAATGAGCAAATGGAATGGATTGTGTTGACTTTTAATTGAATTCTCTCTTAATTATGAGGACTCTAGAGTCACGGATGGGTAGCGATGTGGTCGTAATTTTTGCCCAATATTTATTGCTATAAAAAAAAGTATTTTTTTTTTGTTAGGTTTCAGAGCTGCGTGCAGGTTGCAGGACAATGTGCAGGTTGCAGGACAAAAAAGTTGTTACATAGCACAATTAGAACTAAGTCAACGAAAGATGAGATAAAAGGGACTTTTTAAACCTTTTTTGTATTTTCATGATTATGTACAATAAATTTTGAATCATATTTGTATTTTTCATAATTATTTTATATTACATTTTGACCAATATTTGTATTTTCATAATTATTACTCATTACATTTTGACCAATATTTGTATTTTCATAATAATTTTACATTACATTTTGACAAATATTTGTATTTTGACCATTATTATAGATTAAATTAAGTCATTTAGCACATAATTGCGCCTAGACTATATTGATCTCGGTAACTTGTCCTTGTGTTGAACAGAAGACACTTAATGGCGAAGTTGTTGGCGTTAACGTTATCTTAGACAAGTTATGCTGTGGTCTGTGAGTTATTATTGTTGTAGTGTTTAGTGATGTTGTGTGTGGGGGGGGGGGCTGTGATCGCTTCAGCTGAGGCGGTGCTGTTATTAGGTCCTTTGTTGCTCTGTTGTTGTCTGGGGTCCCTGTTATTGCCTTCTCTGTTGACGGTTTAATGCATTTCTTGCCGCTTCCGTTTCTCTGTTGATGGTAGTGGTGGGGGTTACTGTTTCCTCTGTTGGTCTTCTAGAGGTGGGATGCCGTTATTGCCGCTTCTGTTGTCCTGTTGAAATGGTGGTGCTATTTATGGCTTGCTCTGTTTGTTGGTGGCAGAGCGATGTTTCTGTTATGCAGCATATTGTCACTTCTTTTGTAACTTTCAGTAATTTACTATTACACTATTCCTCGTTAATCCAATCAAATCTGTGCGCCCCTCGCTATCCTCTCCTGTTGATATCCACAACACACACACACACACACACACACACACACACACACACACCACACACACACACACACACACACAAACATATATCATATATATTATATATATATATTATATATATATATATATATATATATACTATGTGTGTGTGTGTATAATGTGTGTGTGCGTATCACGAGCTCATTTCTAGTGGTTAACCTGGAAGTATTACGCAAAGTATATACGCGGTACAATCCCAACGCTATTCAAGAGCCAGGCATAGTGTTAGTGCTATGCCAAAAGGGGGATATGGGGGTGCGTTATATTTGCATGTTATTGGACTGTGTAAACGTGCAGGATGAGCGGGGCGTGTGATCAGCAGAGCGTCTGGCATAGTCAGATGTATTGGATCGAAATCTTTCTTTTTAATGTTGTTTCCGTGTTGGAGCCTGCGTAGGGATCACTTGCTTCCCCTGTATGACCTGATCACGAACATGTTGCAATGTGGTTACCGAACTTGAGGTTGAACTTACATATATATTCATCATTTCAAAGTGAATTT
>WNGS01066681.1:14136116-14154166 GCA_020271785.1 Procambarus virginalis | reverse complement strand
CTCTCTCTCTCTCTCTCTCTCTCTCTCAACGGCCCTTCTCACGTTAGGTTAATCCTCAATTAAGTCCACTTCTGGGATTAGAGGACAAAAAAAAGGGCTTCTTCGCTTGCCATTCCTCTTGAATTTCAATTTCGCTTCACTCGCCTCTCCTAAATTTCCGTTTTCCCACAATCTCTCTCCCCTTTCGTGTTTTTATTCCAGGCAATTTCTGATCTCACAAGAATTTCCATTTATATTCAATTATCTGCGTTCAGTGCTAAATTTACCTCCCTAACTCTGTGTCATGCCAGACTGTGTGTGCAAAAAGAGCCTCAGACACTATGCTTTAAAATATAAATTAATCTCGCCAGTGGCATACCAGCGAGCTCTCCGGCCTCAGTGGTAATATTGGAGTGGGTTGTAAATATACCACACGGGTCTGTAAGTGGAGACCATCATTATTGTTATCTAATTTGCATGCACCGCTTCCCGCATCTCATCTGACCATCGGGCCAGGCGCCTCCACTGGGCCAGATTCACGAAGCCGTTACGCAAGCACTTACGAACCTCTACATCTGTTCTCAATCTTTGACAGCTTTGAGTACATTTATTAAACAGTTTACAAGTATGAAAAGTGCCAATCAACTGTTGTTATTGTTATAAACAGCCTCCTGGTGCTCCGGAGCTCATTAACTGTTTAATAATTGTAAACAAGCTGCCAAAGATTGAGGAACGATGTACACGTTCGTAAGGACTTGCGTAACTGGTTCGTGAATCTGGCACATGACCTTTATCAGATCAATGGCTCCTTCACTACGTTCCACCCCCCCCCCCCCCCTCAGCGAGGCCCAACCTGCAGACACACAACGTAACGTTCCCTACGATTCCCTTGACACAACTTGTAAGAAATTGTTACATATTGTTATATTTTTTACGACGTATTAGAACGTTAATACAACTTGCTATATTGGTTGTTACAATTGTTAGGGTTAAACCTTGTTAGAACGTTGAGGTTTAGTCGTGTGTTTGGCGGGGTCCCGGTCGGGAACTGTCTCATTCGCTGGCTTCACCTGTCGATGAGTCAGAGTCAAGTCAGTCTCAGTCTCAGTCATCTCTCTCTCTCTCTCTCGCTCTCTCTCTCTCTCTCTCTCTCTCTCTCCTCCTCTCTCTCTCTCTTTGTATTTGTTTATCTGATCCTTTATGTTCTTGTTTTTTTGAATAATAGTGAAAAAACACAACTTGTCAATTTCAATACATCTAATGTCTTGGCCACCAGACCGTCACCTTCACACAACTGAACCATCACTAGCAACTTCGAATGATCAACTTACACAATGACATTTTGAGATTAGATTAAACATAGCCAAAGCGCTGCATATCAACACTCAGCCACTATCAACAACCACTTGAATATAAGTGCGCCCAATCATCTACAAGATAAAGACAGACCTGCTGGTTGACACCACAACAATTGCCCAATCCGGACAATGAGAATGCAGGACAAGATGGCACAGTTACTCTGTCTTGTTAACACCACACCTTTGTTCATCGTGCATTCATCATGCACTTATATTTACTTCGCTTTGCAACTGATGATGTGTTCATCATGACATACCGGGTTATATAAAATTTAAAATTCAATTTCATACGATAATTGTTCAGCTTCCATCCCAAATGAAAAATACATATCAATAACCTTCAACTTGCTGTTTACATAAAGTCTGAAACTGGACACTTTTTTTTCTCGAGAGATTGAAGTCAGCAATCGCCAAAAGAAGGCACCAAACCAGGGAGACTAAATAGACAATATGAATTATCACGACTTAAACCGGTAGACGACAAGCTTAATATAAGAAGAAGAACAGTTGTAACAAGCATAGACCTCCTCCCCCCTCCCCTTCACACCAACTCTGGCAAGGCGCCCAACATAATGATTATTTTCCCGCCCTTTACAGGAAGCACCTCATTACTTCCCGTGCCGATAACCAGAAATGTTAGGGTGTTCAGGGAACACCCGTTTGGGCATATCATTATTTTCCTACTCGATCGAGGTCCATGGCTAACATACGATAACAGCCGGCACACGGGAATATTTTGTGTAGTTCCTTTGTTAATATTGATGGTATAAATGTGCGAATGATGAATATTTCGTAACAACCAAAAACAGTAATACAAAAATCATTTTTTTTGTGGAAATTAAATGTATAACGCTTGGGAGAGATACGATGACAAAAACTGGGATACGAGGAACAAAGATCATGCACTGAAAACAGGAGCTGGAATGTAAGAATAACCGCTGGTTTACGAAGATAAAAAAAGTGTTATGAGCAAAAAAAAAAACATAACAAAGGGAGCTAGATTATGAAACCTGATAAAATGTGAGACCTTGGACGAGGATACGGTGTCCGACTTCTTGAACCATCGAGGATCGAACGGTGGAATGCCATTACAATGAACAATGTTATATCATAAGAAACACCAGAAAAATCAGTGGTAATAGTGCAGAATATTGCGCAGCACGCGGCGCCCCTGTGACCCCCGCACCTGGACGACATAATGGGATTACTGCAAGTGCTTCGTTTTTCTCCCTTTTGCTTTGTTTTATCTCCCGAAGCACTTGCAGTAATCCATATGTCGTCCAGGTGCGGGGGTCACAGGGGCCGCCGCGTGCTGCGCAATATTCTGCACTATTACCACTGATTTTTCTTGTTGTTTCTTATGATATAACATTGTTCATTTGTAATGGCATTCCACCGTTCGATCCTCGATTGTTCAAGAAGTCGGACACCGTATCCTCGTCCAGGTCTCACATTTTATCAGTTTTCATAACTAGCTCCCTTTGTTATGTTGTTTTTTGCTCATAACCATTTTTTTATCTTCGTAAACCAGCTGTTTATTCTTACATTCCAGCTCCTTGTTCTCATGTGCATGATCTTTGTTCCTTCTTATCCCAGTTTTTTGTCATGGTATCTCTCCCAAGCGTTATACAATTTAATTTCCACAAAAAAACTGATTTTTGTATTACTGTTTTTGGTTTGTTTACGAAATATTCATCATTCGCACATTTATACCATCAATATTAACAAAGGAACTACACAAATATATTCCCGTGTGCCGGGCTGTTATCGTATGTTAGCCATGGACCTCGATCGAGTAGGAAAAATAATGATATGCCCAAACGGGTGTTCCCTGAACACCCTAACATTTCTGGGTTATCGGCACGAGGAAGTAATGAGGTGCTTCCTGTAAAGGGCGGGAAATAATCATTATGTTGGGCGCCTTGCCAGAGTTGTGTGAAGGGGGGGGGGAGGAGGTCTATGCTTGTTACAACTGTTCTTCTTCTTTATATTAAGCCTTGTCGTCTACCTGGTTTAAGTCGTGATAATTCATATTGTCTATTTAGTCTCCCTGGTTTGGCGCCTTCTTTTGGCGATTGCTGACTTCAATCTCTCTCTCTCGAAAAAAGTGTCCAGTTTCAGACTTTATGTAAACAGCAAGTTGAAGTTGTTATTGATATGTATTTTTCATTTGGGATGGAAGCTGAACAATTATCGTATGAAATTGAATTTTAAATTCTATATAACCCGGTATATCATGATGAACACATCATCAGTTGCAAAGCGAAGGTAAATATAAGTGCATGATGAATGCACGATGAACAAAGGTGTGGTGTTAACAAGACAGAGTAACTGTGCCATCTTGTCCTGCATTCTCATTGTCCGGATTGGGCAATTGTTGTGGTGTCAACCAGCAGGTCTGTCTTTATCTTGTAGATGATTGGGCGCACTTATATTCAAGTTGGTTGTTGATAGTTGGCTGAGTGTTTGATATGCAGCGCTTTGGCTATGTTTAATCTAATCTCAAACTGTCTTTGTGTAAGTTGATCATTTCGAAGTTGCTAGTGATGGTTCAGTTGTGTGAAGGTGACGGTCTGGTGGCCAAGACATTAGATGTATTGAAATTGATAAGTTTGTGTTTTTTTACTATTATTCATGAAAAAACAAGAACATAAAGGATCAGATAAACAAAACTACAAAGAGAGAGAGAGAGAGAGAGAGACTGACTGAGACTGAGACTGACTCTGACTCTGACTCTGACTCATCGACAGGTGAAGCCAGCGAATGAGACAGTTCCCGGCCGGGACCCCGCCAAACACACGACTAAACCTCAACGTTCTAACAAGGTTTAACCCCTAACAATTGTAACAACCAATATAGCAAGTTGTATTAACGTTCTAATACGTCGTAAAAAAATATAACAATATGTAACAACTTTCTTACAAGTTGTGTCAAGGGAATCGTAGGGAACGTTACGTTGTGTGTCTGCAGGTTGGGCCCGCGGGGGGATGGGCGTGGAACGTAGCGAAGGAGCCATTGATCTGATAAAGGCCATGTGCCAGATTCACGAACCAGTTACGCAAGTCCTTACGAACGTGTACATCGTTCCTCAATCTTTGGCGGCTTTGTTTACAATTATTAAACAGTTAATGAGCTCCGGAGCACCAGGAGGCTGTTTATATCAATAACAACATGTGATTGGCATGTTTTCATGCTTGTAAACTGTTTAATAAATGTAATCAAAGCTGTTAAAGATTGAGAACAGATGTACAGGTTCGTAAGTGCTTGCGTAACGGCTTCGTGAATCTGGCCCAGTGGAGGCGCCTGGCCCGATGGTCAGATGAGATGCGGGAAGCGGTGCATGCAAAATTAGATAACAATAATGATGGTCTCCACTTACAGACCCGTGTGGTATATTTACAACCCACTCCAATATTACCACTGAGGCCGGAGAGCTCGCTGGGTATGCCACTGGCGAGATTAATTTATATTTTAAAGCATACGTGTCTGAGGCTCTTTTTGCACACACAGTCTGGCATGACACAGAGTTAGGGAGGCTAATATTTAGCACTGAACGCAGAATAATTGAATATAAATGGAAATTCTTGTGAGATCAGAAATTGCCTGGAATAAAAACACGAAAGGGGAGAGAGATTGTGGGAAAACGGAAATTTAGGAGAGGAGAGTGAAGCGAAATTGAAATTCAAGAGGAATGGCAAGGGAAGAGCCCTTTTTTTTTGTCCTCTAATCCCAGAAGTGGACTTAATTGAGGATTAAACCTAACGTGAGAAGGGCCGTTGAGATACAGATTTCCAATTTAAAGTCCGGTATTAGACTCTTCTCTTGTGCGATGGTTTGGGAAAGTCAAAGTGAGATAATTCCATGATCAGTATGCATCTGCAGGTGAAAGAATGGAAACAGGGGGGAAGGGGGTGTAGGTTTAGCATGATCAGATAGGCTGGATTCCCTTCACCTGGGCTCTAGGAGACTCGAACCGTGGTCCCACGTGTGTGAGGCCAAAGCTCTATTGCCTGAGCTATTGAGTAACCTTAATAAGGAAAAAGTTTCTAATAAGAAACTTAGTTTCTTTTTAAATAGGGTTTGATCGTCATCCATAAATGGCAGGACATCACAGTCGTGATATCAAATGCGATCCTCAGTTGTTTTTCTTCTTGGTGGCGTCCTTGTCGCAGGAAAAAGGGCAGATGACGTTTGAGGTCTACGTTGACAGAATTTGTTGCACATGTATGTTGACTGAAACTAGCATACCAAATGGGAATAATGCTGGCTGCTATTGCAACATTTACCAATTTGGACCTACAGGCTATGTTAGTGAGCTCTGGGGACATGCAAGTGTAAGTTCAATTACACGTTCAAGTGTAAGTTAACTTTTGTCATGATTGTAAGGGAACTTTAAAGTCGAGCGTGGATACCAGATGTTAATCGTGTAAGTGCCCATGTAAGTGAACTCTGGTAAACTAATTCCAATTAGATTGCTACAACACACTGTTGTAATTATTAGTTTGTTACAACTTACTATTGTACTGTTCTTCTTCAGCTCAACCTTTACAGATTGACACGGGAAATTTTTAAAGAGGAACCAGCTATACTAGACGCCTCTCTCTGGGTATGGACAGGCGGCAGAGAAAGAGAGAGAGAGAGAGAGAGGGGCAGATGCTTGGGTAATTACTGCCTTGTACTACTTCATCCCATGCAGTTGGTGTTGTGTTTTGTCCAACACAGCTGACGTGAGCAGACCAGAATTGCTTCTGAGGGGTTGTGAGCCTTTTAACATCCTCTTGTGATGCCACTACCACCACTACTACTACGACAATCACCACTACCACCTCCACCACCACCACTTCTCCACTACCATGACCACTACTACTGCCACCACGACCACTACTACCACTAACACGACCACTACAACTACTATCACCACTACTACTACCATCACCACTACTACTACCATCACCACTACTACCAGCACCACTACTACTACAACTACCCCCATCCCGACCACTTCTACCACCATAATATTAACAATAAATCCCTAAAATCACAACACATATATAGAACGCTACCAACACCACCACATTTATAAATATTTAACTTGTCCACAACAATTATCAATACCTAACTTGACCATCACAATTAATACTCGCTACTCCGCTTCTTATAGAAACCGTCCGAATAGTAAAACATATAGACATCCTTGTTTAAAATTATATCTGAAACCTTACTTTAAAGTCTTGAAAGAACTGGGATATAAACAAATTAGGGTAAGAAAAGACCAAAGAGAAGCTAGTCTCTCTTTTTCAGCGCCATGGTGTTGCGGTTCAGAGAGGTAACGCCTGAGGCATGCACCCACCTCCCTGAGGCCCTCAGCAAAGTGTTTGAAGTGTTATAGAGGTTCAAGTAGGTTTGTTGATATGCATTATATCATCCCTTTATTCTTGCAATAGTGATGTTGTGTGTGTATGGATTAGAGCCACGCAATTTGTAGCCAATATATTATTTAACAATTTAACTTCGTGCAATAAAGTATATGGAAATTTTAAAGGGAGGGGCAGAAGGTTTAAATTGTAGAAGGTAGAAGGTTTTAAAGACAGTAGAAGAAATAAAAAACTCGTACGAATTGAGAACCCATAATGGAAGTAAAAGTCCCAATTCTGCGTGACAAGAGAAGCAGAATGTCAGCTTTGTGTGTAAAGAAAGTAGAGTGCCAGGCTTGTACCCGAGGCAAGTTGAGCCCATAAGCTTGTAAGTAATGTAACTTTGATGGCAGCTCCGCAAGAGAAAGCTGCAAAAGATTGATGGAAATAAGCATCACTGTCTCCCACAGATTTTTGAGTGAAGTAAAGTAAATTTTATTCAGGAAAGTACATACATAGTTGATTTACAAACATAATGTTGGATTTATAAATAGAACTAGTACATACAATACCTAAAGCCACTAGTACGCATAGCGTTTCGGGCAAAGTGTGTGTGTGTGACACATTTTTTGGGGGGGGGGCTAAATAATCGCAATGGCTTGGGGCTTTGCCCTAAAAATTCCTTCCATCCCTTCTTTTGTTTTGGTAACGGTGTGTGAAGTAGATTTGGACGAGGAAATAGAGAGAAAAAAAAACAAGAAGATGGAGACAATAATCATTACTGTTTTGATGCTGTGATTTGTTAGTTAGCTTTGTTAATTTGGTGTTAACATGGCTTGTTCATTTCGTTTATAAATTTCATTTGTCTGTTGATATTTCCGCTGGAATACCTGCTTTAAAACTGTATTGTTGTGTTGGTGGATTAAACTTACCACATTAATTTACAGACATTGTAATCATTATTATTATAGTAATTATTATTAATATTCCTAAGCAGGTGATGAATCACAATAACGTGGGTGAAGATATGATGACCAGACCACACATTAGAAGATGGTGAGACGACGACGTTTCGGTCCATCCTGGACCATTATCAGGTCATGTGATGGTTTGATATTGGTCCAGATGGTCCAAGAGGTAAGGCATTCTTCCTTATGCCCAGGGCTTTACTCTGAGTTCCTTGTACTCATCTCCCGGCTCCTTGTATTCATCTCCCGGCTCCTTGTACTCATATCTCAGCTCCTTGCACTCACCACTACCCCTCACTGCTCCCACAACCAATGCAACAACTACCTTTACCACCATCATCGCTACTACTACAACAACCACCACCACCAACCACTAATGACCCTACCTCCCACCAACAGTACTACCTCAACCACTGTCTCCCACATCCACCACCACCACAACCACTGCCTCCCACAACCACCACCACAACCACTGCCTCCCACCACCACCACAACCATCACCACTACCACAACCACTATCACAACCACTGCCACCCACAACGCCCGCTCTCCACGCGGCCGCTGGGCCTCTTATGCATATATTAGGCCGGCTGTCGCTAAGAGTATTAATTAAAGGTTCATGCCGTTGTTGGAGAAATGAGTTAACTTTGTTTTAAAGCAGAGAGGTCAGGATTCCCTTCCTGGAATAGCTTAATGTTGGTGTCCCATGGTGGAACAGCTTAATGTTGGTGTCCCATGGTGGAACAGTTTAATGTTGGTGTCCCATGATGGAACAGCTTAATGTTGGTGTCCCATGATGGAACAGCTTAATGTTGGTGTCCCATGATGGAACAGCTTAATGTTGGTGTCCCATGATGGAACAGCTTAATGTAGGTGTCCCATGGTGGAACAGCTTAATGTTGGTGTCCCATGATGGAACAGCTTAATGTTGGTGTCCCATGATGGAACAGCTTAATGTTGGTGTCCCATGGTGGAACAGCTTAATGTTGGTGTCCCATGGTGGAACAGCTTAATGTTGGTGTCCCATGGTGGAACAGCTTAATGTTGGTGTCCCATGATGGAACAGCTTAATGTTGGTGTCCCATGGTGGAACAGCTTAATGTTGGTGTCCCATGGTGGAACAGCTTAATGTTGGTGTCCCATGGTGGATGAGATTGACGTTGGTGTCCCATGGTGGAACAGCTTAATGTTGGTGTCCCATGATGGATGAGCTTTACACATTTCTTGTTGCATGTGTCGTATTCTTCCATATGCCTTTTGTTCTTTAATGTGGAATCGTAAGTCCCTGCTATCACTACTTTCGTGTCTCTCTCTCTGTTGCTACTCGTAGTTCGTAGACTCGTTCTGATCAGTCTCCTATGATAATATTACTTCTTTAAAGGTGTAGCAATATGGAAACACCACTTTTCTCTCCTATTCACCGTATCATTCACTTGATATTCTCGTAGGAAGATTGCACTTCCTGTAACACTTAGTTTCATGGGAAATGCTTCTGATAATGTGTTGTTGTTTTTTCATTCTTGCCTGTAACCCTTACCCTTTATGCAGACGATGAGTCACAATAACTTGACTGTAGATATGATGTCCAAACCCAACTTCTGAAAACGGAGAAGCAGAACCATTTCGGTCCACCCTGGACTATTTTCAAGACACTACACGACTTGGTTCTGTGGTCCAAGATGGACCAAAGCGTCCCTCGTGTCGCCCATTTCCTAACCCTTATACTTGAAATTCCATCTGCGTTTCTACACATAACTTTTTTTTTGGTTACTCGTCACAACTGGGCGGCTTTTGTGTTTTTTTCTCCGCGAAGGGTTAAGTTGTTCCTATTGCTGTATTTCCATTTCTGATAAGGGGGGAAGGGGTATGTGATGATCTAGGTCACGCTTCTAGTTTACATGGGTGTCTTATTAAGCTTGTCAGGCCTGTAGTTTCCCTTGTAGTTCTCTATTCTATAAAGTTTTTTTGCCTTTGTATACTGTGTCATTTTCTTGTATTCGTGCGTTCCTCTTTTAACCTATTTTCTCTCCATTTCTTTGCTGCCCCCCTATCCTCCTTAGACATATTCTGTTAAATAAATGATGCTTGGTATTTTCCATCATCTTTTAAGTATCTCTTTCTGCCATAATATCTTAAATTGGATTGCTATTCGTAAAAATAACTTTCACTGGTCGATTTCTTTCATTATGAAACCTTCCTAACGTACAACAATCTTCCATATCATATTGTTGCATCTTTGCCCTGAATTATGTGTAGAATTTCTGTTATTTTTGTGTTTTCGTCATTTGCCTTGTGTTTTTCTTTGGCTCTGGTA
The DNA here is from genome assembly GCA_020271785.1 of Procambarus virginalis. Classification (NCBI taxonomy): domain Eukaryota; kingdom Metazoa; phylum Arthropoda; class Malacostraca; order Decapoda; family Cambaridae; genus Procambarus; species Procambarus virginalis. The sequence continues at coordinate 14,144,193 of WNGS01066681.1, read as the reverse complement.
GACTGTACTCACCTAATTGTGCTTGCGGGGGTTGAGCTCTGGCTCTTTGGTCCCGCCTCTCAACGGTCAATCAACTAATGCACAGGTTCCTGAGCCTATTGGGCTCTATCATATCTACACTTAAAGCTGTGTATGGAGTCAGCCTCCACCACATCACTTCCTAATGCATTCCATTTGTCTACTACTCTGACACTGAAAAAATTCTTTCTAACGTCTCTATGGCTCATTGGGCACTCAATTTCCACCTGTGTTCCCAAGTGCGTGTGCCCTTGTGTTACATAGTCTGTCTTTATCTACCCTATCAATTCCACTGAGAAAATTGTAGTGGTGATCATGTCCCCACTAACACTTCTGTCTCTCAATGTGTGGTGTGTGTGTGTGTGTGTGTGTGTGTNTTGCATCTTTAATGGTAGTGTGTCGTTGCATCTTTAATGGTAGTGTATTGTTGAATCTTTAACGGTAGTGTACGTTGCATCTTTAACGATAGTGTATTGTTGCATCTTTAATGGTAGTGTATTGTTGCATCTTTAATGGTAGTGTATTGTTGCATCTTTAACGGTAGTGTATTGTTGCATCTTTAACGATAGTGTATTGTTGCATCTTAACGGTAGTGTATTGTTGCATCTTTAATGGTAGTGTATGTGTTGTTGCATCTTTAATGGTAGTGTATTGTTGCATCTTTAATGGTAGTGTATTGTTGCATCTTTAATGGTAGTGTATTGTTGCATCTTTAATGGTAGTGTATTGTTGCATCTTTAACGGTAGTGTATTGTTGCATCTTTAACGGTAGTGTATTGTTGCATCTTTAACGATAGTGTATTGTTGCATCTTTAACGGTAGTGTATTGTTGCATCTTTAACGGTAGTGTATTGTTGCATCTTTAATGGTAGTGTGTCGTTGCATCTTCAACGGTAGTGTATCGTTGCATCTTCAACGGTAGTGTATTGTTGCATCTTTAACGGTAGTGTATCGTTGCATCTTTAATGGTAGTGTGTTGCTGCATCTTTAACGGTAGTGTGTCGTTGCATCTTCAACGGTAGTGTATCGTTGCATCTTCAACGGTAGTGTGTCGTTGCATCTTTAACGGAAGCCTCCCGTTGCGACTCTTGTAACGGCAGTGGATTGTAATGGTTCAATATCACGAGGGTTCAGATACAGTTTCCCCTAGGTATCCACACTTTAGGAAAAGCCAAGTTTAGTTCTTGAAGTTAATCATGATTATTTAAGTTTCTCTCTCATCACTCGCCGACGATAAACACGCGAGAATCTGCCTCAGTTTCTTAAAAAACTTAAAACTTTTAAATGAAAAACATTATTATTATTACTATTATTATTATTATTATTATTATTATTATTAATAATATTATTATTATTAATATTATTAATATTATTATTATTCAAGAAATAGTTAGAATAATGTTAAAAAGAGTAGAATTTAACGCACATGTTACTGAAAATCTTCTGCAAGATACAAGAAAATCTCCTGACATGTTTCCTGCAAGGATTGTGTCATCAAGGAGGTAAGCTAAGGTGCTTATCAGGAGAAAGTGCTAGGCCATTACGACTATATAACACTTGGAAGGGATATGAGTATGAGGATTTAGGGGTTCGACGAAGGAAAAGGAATGGTGCCCAACTGCTTGGTATGGAAGGTCGGGGATTGAACTGGGGTGATGAAGTTACCATGTGGCTTAACAAAGACCTGTTTGAATTCTAATACAAACCCAACTTCTGAGTTTATATAAGGCCACGTTCACTACAATGTATATAAATGCTGGCTTGGGAGGGTAGGTTAGTTGTACATAATGTTTTGATTGCAAGAGCTTCTAATCAGCAGTAATAGATACTGATTGATGATGATTAAGTCACCAAAGAGGCGGCACGGGCATGAATAGCCCGTAATAACAGGTACATGTTGTTGTTGTTTAAGATTTAGCTACTCAGAACGAAATGTCCAGGTAGCCCAGAATATAGTGAGCCCGTAATTGAGTTGGGTTATTCGCGAAAACCTTGTTACTGTGATATTTGGGTCAAAGTTTTGAATGGAGGTGGGGTTTCCTCCTTTTCTCCCGTTTCTTTTCCGCGCCTAATTTAGCGCATTGGCTTTAATCTTGTTTTAATAACATTATCTTGGTGGCGGATATAAATGCACAGTGTTCACTAGAGTCTCCCATTCTTCAACTGCTTTTCTAACCATTGTACCGCTGTGAATTTTGCATCTAATGCAGCTGCTCTTGTTGGTTTAATGTTGAGTTTGATGCGCAGGGCTTCAGTTGCTTCACATTCCAGTAAGTAGTGCAATAGTGGCGCCTCTACTTCTGTTCTACAGATATGACACTCTTTAACTATTGGGTTTATTTCCTCCCAGCAGCACGTGTAACCAAGTCTGTGTATGGCTACTGCAATGTCTCTGGATATCTTTTGCCAGGCATGAAAAAGGAAAAGTCAGTGGCTTGTTCGTACCACATCGCAGTGGATCTTCCTTCGGCTACTTTGGCTCTGTGGAGACTTTTGATAGTTGAGAGTATTTTCTTCTTGATTTGCTTCTTAATCTGTGAAATATTTGGAGATATTTGAACCTGTACAACAGGTAGAGCAGAGGCAGTTTTTGCTAGTGAGTCTGCCTTTTCATTTCCATCTATGCCAATGTGACTTGGTATCCAATTTAGGGTGAATGACAGCCATAGATTGTGTGCTTTTTTTTCCCTATATGTATGATTTCTGTGATGTCAATCCACCTCACATCAGACAGGTGGATTGATGCCAATCAAGTGAAAGTGTTAGACATTAAATGTAACTTTTGTGAAGATTTAATTTGATGGCGAATAATTTAAATTTTCCTTCAATCTGTGTTGTGGTTTGTGATGGCTGCAGAATCCGGCCATTCTTCGAAAGTTTTTCTTCTCAAATAATGAGTCTAGCATCCTTGACGGTTACGAGATGATAATAGTAAAGGGAATGGAGTGTGAACCAAACTTTGCAAACGCCAAAAATTCCATACAAACGCTAGCAAACTGTTTTTATAAATTCAAGCTCCTAATATTCAGGATATTTCATCTAATCATAATTTATCACAACAAACAGATTACTCCCTGGTGTGACGCCTCTGCTGTTGCAATTCTGCTTCCTGACGAAGATATTACTGTAGTGTATGGATTGTGTAAAAACCATATATTGGTTTTATTGCAGGTATTGGTCATGTTTGATGTCTATCCCATATGAACATTGATGTATTGATGCTCATCTTCAAAGAACAATTGGTTACATACCATCAAAACTTGGTAAAAGAAATCCAGGAGCAAAATCTCGTCTCGTTCTACTATCATGATCGGTGTAAAAAATTAATACCACCATTATTGTTAACTGGTTTCCCGTAGAATTTTGAGCGAGTACAGCTAAGTTGAGGAAGGACAGAGGTGGTTCACTGACTCACGCCTTGAGCCCATGCATGACAGAGTTCTATTCCTAGCTGAGCAGTATAAAACACATAAAACAGCTGACACCCTCAACATATTTCTTAAAGCCAGCCGAGAGTTTAGAGAGCTAAAGGAACAGGTGTATAACCAGCACTGGGAACAGTTTTTGCAAGGCATCAATCATGCAACATCCTCATCCCAAATGTGGAATAAAATTAAAAAGATTTCTCGTCCTAGCAGTCGTCAACTTGATCACCATTCACCCGTAGACTATGCCGACATGCTGCTTCAGCAATATGCAAGCACTGCTAGTATAAGCAGCCTGCCCCTAGATGTGCAAAACTATCTGGCTAGTACCAAAATAAATCGTAACTTCAATATTGAAATTGCCTGTAGTGAAATAGGGCCTGATGATAACTATGGCATAACCCCCTTTGAAATTAAAAATGCACTCAAGAAAGGTAAGGCTTCCTCTCCTGGAGAGGATGGCATCACATACAACACCATGAGAGTCCTTGCTGAGCTGCCAAATAGCCCTCTGCTAGAATTGTTTAATCAAAGTCTAAGGCAGGGTGTCTTACCTGACCGCTGGACACAGGCACTCATAATACCCATACCCAAGCCTAATTCACAAAAATTTAGACCCATTTCTCTGACGTCGTGCATGTGTAAAGTTCTTGAGAGAATTATTCTCGACAGACTAATGTTTCAAATCAAGCCCCACCTTGCCCCTAACCTGTATGGTTTCTTCCTGGAAGAAGCACACAAACTTGCTTTGCTGAGTATTTTATCAGAGAGGGACCAAACTCTCAGGCGGCATTTATTGATCTCCAAACTGCCTTTGATACAGCAAACAGAGAAATAATCCTAGAACAGCTAGCCTCTTTGGAGTTAAGGGAAGACTGTTGACATGGCTCAGGGGTTACCTGAGTAACAGAACCGCCTCAGTCCTTTTCAAGGGGGTCAAAAGTAAACTTTGTGCACGCTTTGAGTTGGGTACACCCCAGGGTGGAGTGCTAAGTCCTACACTGTTCAATGTTCTGATGCATAAATTAACAATTGATATTCCCACACTACCTGATGAAGCCGTCATTTGTTATGCCGATGATATATGCATTGTTGCAAATTCCCAAACTAGACTGCAAGCTCTACTTGATTCATTCGCTGCTAAAAGCATTGAATGTGGTCTTGTTATCTCTATAACTAAATCCAGAGTTCTCCATCCCGAGAGAATACTCGTGTCCCTATAACTTTCAAGGTCAACAACCAGAACATTGAAACGTGTAGGCAGCACAAATACCTTGGAGTTGGTATTAACAGTGACATTGTAAATGATCTACTCTGTAGGTTAAAAGAAAGACTAAAACCATTGAAAACACTTACTGGTAGGATATTGGTATCAATATTAAATATGCTAGACTATTCTATATGATGTTTGTTAGATCTCTCGTTGATTATAATGCTCTGCACCTAATTAATTTCCCCTCCTCTGTGTTGGAGAAACTTGAAGTAGTACAGAATGAGGCCATGAGGATAATTCTTCGTGCCCCAAGATGCACAAGAATCATCAACATGCGGGAAGAACTGAAGCTTCCAACCATACAAGAGAGAATAATGCAAGTCAACACCACCTTTTGCCTTAAAGTCATGAGAGACCCTACATCTCCTGCATTGCTCAGAGACAAATTATTTAGTGCTGTTAACACCCTATTGACCGGTGCTGATATACCAACTCACTCCTTTTATGATAAATGGCTGAGGAACATGCTTACAATCTCATACTTAACATCCCTTTTAAGTGCAATCTACCTATCTCTGATATTCCTCTTTATCTGNTTTGCTGACGACGCCAAAATTATGAGAAGGATTAAGACAGAGGAGGACAGCTTGAGACTTCAAGAAGACCTGGACAAGCTGCAGGAATGGTCGAACAAATGGCTGTTAGAGTTTAACCCAAGCAAATGTAATGTAATGAAGATAGGGGTAGGAAGCAGGAGACCAGATACAAGGTATCATTTGGGAGATGAAATACTTCAAGAGTCAGAGAGAGAGAAAGACCTGGGGGTTGATATCACGCCAGACCTGTCCCCTGAAGCTCATATCAAGAGGATAACATCAGCAGCATATGCCAGGTTGGCTAACATAAGAACGGCCTTTAGAAACTTGTGTAAGGAATCTTTCAGAACATTATATACCACATATGTCAGACCAATCCTGGAGTATGCGGCTCCAGCATGGAGTCCCTATCTAGTCAAGCATAAGACTAAACTGGAAAAGGTTCAAAGGTTTGCCACCAGACTAGTACCCGAGCTGAGAGGTATGAGCTACGAGGAGCGACTGCAGGAATTAAACCTCACTTCGTTGGAAGACAGAAGAGTTAGGGGGGACATGATCACCACATTCAAGATTCTCAGGGGAATCGACAGGGTTGATAAAGACAGGCTGTTTAACACAAGGGGCACACGCACTAGGGGACACAGGTGGAAGCTGAGTGCCCAAATGAGCCACAGAGATATTAGAAAGAACTTTTTTAGTGTCAGAGTGGTTGACAAATGGAATGCATTAGGAAGCGATGTGGTGGAGGCTGACTCCATACACAGTTTCAAATGTAGATATGATAGAGCCCATTAGGCTCAGGAAACTGTACACCTGTTGATTGACGGTTGAGAGGCGGGACCAAAGAGCCAGAGCTCAACCCCCGCAAGCACAACTAGGTGAGTACAACTAGGTGAACACACACAGTACACACACACACACAACACACACCCAAACAGCCACACACACAACACAAACAACTTTTTTAGTGTCACAGTGGTTGACAAATGGAATGCATTAGGAAGTAATGTGGTGGAGGCTGACTCCATACACAGTTTCAAGTGTAGATATGATAGAGCCCATAGGATCAGGAGCCTGTACACCTGTTGATTGACGGTGAAAGGCGGGACCAAAGAGCCAAAGCTCAACCCTCGCATGCACATCTAGGTGAGTACACACACACACACACACACACACACACACACACACACACACACACACATCTGGCGGGATCCAAGAGTCAATGCTCGATGCTGCAGACACATATAGGTGAATACACACACACACACACACACACACACACACACAACACACACACACACACACACACACACACACACACACACGAAGCTCATGAAATCACATTGCTTTAGATATCGAACGAATTTCTGGGCGAAGTGTAAAACTGCTTCTGGATTGCGTTATCCGAGGATGGTTGGACGAAATTTGCATAATGACAAATTCCAACGGTTCAACTCCACCAACCTCTCTATCTTTCGGTTTTTAATGAGCGCGGGATAAGCTCATTGCACGAACTAAAATCAACATATGAAATTGTGACGTATTAGTAAAACTTCATGCATCGAAATATTGACGTTATTCAATGCGTCGGCCTCGGAGGTTATCTTGAGATGATAACCTTTAGGTTATCTTGAGATGAGTTCGGGGCTTAGTGTCCTCGAGGCCTGGTCCTCGACCAGGCCTCGATAGCCTTACAACGATATTACTTTTTTTTTTAGTTTGTCTCAACATATATATCATCATATATTAATTGAAAGTTATTTTAAAGCACAGCTTTTTCTTTCACCATGTTGTATAGCGTATGCTACGATATCACGATATCATATGATATGCTACGATATCATATAAGGCTTTTACTTAAAATTGTAATTATGCGTCCAATCCTCGTATAAATACGGTATAGTATTTGTGTGCCTGAGAGAGTTCTGGCCAGCGATAGATTGTTTGCTTGAGAGAGTACTGGTCAGCGATAGATTGTGTGTTTGAGAGAGTACTGGTCAACGATAGATTGTGTGCTTGAGAGAGCACTGGCCAGCGATAGATTGTTTGCTTGAGAAAGTTCTGGCCAGCGATAGATTGTGTGTTTGAGAGAGTACTGGTCAACGATAGATTGTGTGCTTGAGAGAGTTCTGGTCAGCGATAGATTGTGTGCTTGGGAGAGCACTGGCCAGCGATAGATTGTGTGTTTGAGAGAATTTTGGCCAGCGATAGATTGTGTGCTTGAGAGAGTTCTGGCCAGCGATAGATTATGTGCTTGAGAGAGTTCTGACCAGCGATAGATTATGTGCTTGCGAGAGTACTGGCCAGCGATAGATTATTTACTTGAGAGAGTACTGGCCAACGATAGATTATGTGCTTGAGAGAGTTCTGACCAGCGATAGACTATGTGCTTGAGAGAGTTCTGACCAGCGATAGATTATGTGCTTGAGAGAGTTCTGACCAGCGATAGATTATGTGCTTGAGAGAGTTCTGGCCAACGATAGATTATCCGCACAATACAACGAAACACTTTGAGAGAGATAAGAACTTTTTTCTACAAACATATAACATGGAAGGAATCGTAATTTCGTAAAGATCAATATATCCTTTGAAGAATATTTTATAGGTATGGTCCTTTTTCTTAAGGAGAAAATATTTGCACATGCCTAATTTTTTCATGAAAGTGATCAACTAAACTGTTGCACACTTTGTATTACTTCCTCTTTAAGCCAAACATGAACACTTGATCAATCATACAACAAACTACTATACACATGCATTCATCCGAAAATTATATTTGTTGACTGAATTATGTATTAGGAGCGTCTCGATAACGAGTTTCGTAG
>WNGS01066681.1:14114296-14125293 GCA_020271785.1 Procambarus virginalis | reverse complement strand
CTCATCTACATGATAAGTCAAACTGCGAGTAAACACACTTGAGGTGATGCAGGCGATGAGTCACAATAACGTGGCTAACGTATGATGACCAGACCACACACTAGAAGGTGAAGGGACGACGACGTTTCGGTCCGTCCTGGACCATTCTCAAGTCGATTGTCTTGAACTTGAATACAATCGACTTGAGAATGGTCCAGGACGGACCGAAACGTCGTCGTCTCTTCACCTTCTAGTGTGTGTGGTCTGGTCATCACTTGAGCTGATGACTCTGTATCACGATCATTATCATTAAAACGCACGTCTTAACCCATGGACCATGATAGTTAAGGGTTTTACAACTGGGATCAATCCTAATGAAGTAGGAGTCTGGAGGGCCCGGGCTCGGTAACAAGTCCATTCAACACTCAGGAGGAAGTAATGGAGCGCTCCAGCAAACGCTCCAAAAGTCGAGAGGCGGGTCCAAAGAGCCAAAGCTCAACCCTCGCAAGCACAACTAGGTGAGTGCACAATGAAATCCCAATTACGTTATGTACTTACGAGATCTTTGAAGCCGTGCGGGTTGCCCGCAGATCTCGGGGCTAACTTCGTTGTATGTAATCTTTAGCCGTGGTTCATGGGTTAACGCGCGCTCGTGTGGGGTGTAACCCAAGATGCTGGTTCGATCCCCGTCCTGGACCAAAGATTCTCTCATACATACGTTATTACAATGTGTATAACAAGGGTTACAGTCTGGCCTGTCTTACTGGTGGGGCGATAACTCTTGCATCTTATTCTAATCTAATCTTACATCTAATTCTATATTACCTGTCAATACTCGAGTAAGTAGTTATTTGGTTTTAATCTAATATCTATTACAGACTAAGTGTCTAAGACTAGACGAGGTTCTTTGCCAGGGTTCTTTATTCATATAAAGATCAGATAAAAGGGTTATTGTCTTGCAAGTTAGTGTAGCAACGTTGCAAAATCTTGGAGAGTTGCGAATGTAGTGCCGATAGAGACAAGGAAAAGATCAATTGCGTTGAATTATTAATCAATTCGCTTAACGTCTGTTGTCTGTAAGGTGCCTGAAACGATAATCACAAAAAGAATCATTAATATCATTTTGCAAAATACTGAATAAATGATTTAGAAATGGCTTTAATAATTGGATAATAACACTAATATGCCCAACTGGGATTTTTATAGTCGGCTTCAGTTCGGGGCCTCTAGAACCTCCTAGTGAATTCAGTAGTTCCGGGTTGGTCAACTTTTGTCATGTCGTGGCTGAGTGGGTTAAGGCTGGTGTCTGGGAATCACCAGAACGCAGGTTCAAGTCACCTCCATTCCTTCAAAATTATTTTTCTTTATTGATACATCACGCCGTTGTGATTTCATTGTGATTTGATTTATTATATATATATATATATATATATATATATATATATATATATATATATATATATATATATATATATATATTTTTACATCATGGGCCGACCCCACGACCCTACGTCGATACAGATTATGTCTTCCGCTCTGTTGAAATTAAATAATTTCAACAATTTTCATCACATTCAACAATGCCCCAGTTTATCACCGGGTGGTATAAATTAATACTCACAATAAATTCTCAAACAGTTAAATACTCAAATACTCACAGTCAATACTCAGACTTAAGGTAATTTCCTGTATTCTTATAATTTCTTATAATCTTGTGTCTGTATGTTGGATGCACTTGTAAGGTGAAGCATCAGCTCCTGGGCCACGATTTATTGCCTTTTAAAGTAATAAAAAGTGACTTTACTCAGATGTTTCTTAACATTTACAAGCTATTTATCGAGTTTCAACAACTTCCTCTAACTCATTCCACTTATTTGGAACATTAGTACGGAACAAGTTCTTTCTAACATCTCTGAGTTGAATGTTCGTCTCTAATTGTCTAGTTGTCTAGTTCGTGTTAGTGTATCATACCTTGACCATTGCAGTGATCGCTTTTTGATTATTGATACATTTCAAAATACATTAACCTTACACTGAGAAATAAAACAAGATTTTTAACTAGTATTACATCCAGTCTTACACTGAAAAAAAACAAAAACATCAAAGGTTTATTTGTGGTTGCAATAAACCAACTTTACTCGGAGAAGCTACGAAGATCCTCGCTTTATATGAAGTCAAACATGAAGATGAAGATGATGATGATGTCAATGAAGAGAGACATCCGCTTGCCTCGTGGGATGAGCTTCGTCACAACACAAACTGACCGACTGAGCTCCTAATCCAACTACATTTATTTAATGACAGCTATTTAACCTTTTAGCCAGATATAAACCCGCTCCCCCCCCCCCACCCCTTCCCCTTCCATCTTTTCCTCTTTCATCGTTCTTGATTTTCCCTCTTTATCCTGCCAAAGCTTTATTATACTCGGTCTCTTGCTTTATCTTTATTTCTCTCCTTTTCTTTTGTTTTGCCAGCAGTTGCTTACTTTTCCATTTCGTTGTTAGTTGATGTTATTAATTCTCTTCCACCCGACTCGATGTTGTTCTCTCCGTAGGTTCGTTTTGCGTAACGAATTCCTTCTTTACAGCATCTTTTCCATAATGTTTCCCTTCAGTGTCCGCACCTTTCCCCTCGGCCCTTACATTTTCCTTTCCAACAGCTATTTTGTCCTTATTTGTGTATCTTTCCTCATTCCATTCCACTTCATCAATAACCAGCATTATCACCACCATCCTCACCATCACCTCTATATTTGCTCACTATTACTACACTTACTGGGGCTCCTACCACCCTAACAAACACCTCAATTAATAACACTTCCACCACCCCCACCACAGATAACCACTACCTGTACGACTACCTCTCCATGCCACTGCAACCACCACCCTACCACCGCAAACCCTCCCAATATCATCATGACCACCATTCTCATAGGCACTGTCACTGACTGCTTGTTATGAACTGATTGAAGCATGAACAACCACCTCCAAAACTACCACTATCCCCCCCCCATTACCACCTCCATAACCACTACCACTTCTTCTGCCGCCACTACCACTTTACTCACCACCACCTCCACAACCCCCACCACTTCCCCAACCACTTCCACAACCACCACCACCTTCCCTACCACCCCCACAATCACCACCACCACCATAGCCACCACAACCACCACCACAACCACGGCCACCACCAGAACTACAGCCATCACCACAGCCACCACTACCACCACAGTCACCACCACCACAACCACAGCCACCACCACAGCCACCACCACCACAGCTACAGCCACCACCACCACCACAACCACCACCACTACCATCATCACAACCACAGCCACCACCATCACCACAGCCACCACCACCACCACCACAACCACAGCCATCACCACAACTACAGCCACCACCACCACAACCACCACCACCATCACCACAACTACAGCCACCACCACAACTACCACCACCACAACCAATTTCCCCACTACGAGAACCAACAAGAGTAAAAGCAGACGACCCACTAACAACACAAGACTTGGTGTTTTCCCAAAACGAAGTAAATGTTGAGACTACAACAGAGTATGAGATGCCTCTAGTATCACTAGCGACCACAACACTACCACGCTTGAATGCTTAGTGGAGCTGAAGGAATTGCTTACGCACACAGGAAAGGGAAATTTCAGTAGAGGCGCCAAGCCATTACGACTATATCGCAATGGGAAGGGATCATGATAAGGATTTGGGATGGGACGGGGGTGGGAAGGAACCCGCTGAAGAAAATGAGAGATTAGAACGCGGGGGACTACAATGGCACGAAGGAGTTTCTGTGGGGAGTCCATTGGCAAAGTGAGATGGAAGACAACACACCAAATGAGATGATGGAATGCATTCCTTGGAACTGTTCCTATGCAAAGGAACCGTTCACTCCACCAAAGGAGGCGGGTGAAAACAGTGAAGTAAATACCTGGTTCAACAGGCCATGAAGGGATGCTAAAGAAAAGGCGAAAAACTGGAAAAAAGTAGAGAGAACTAGAATAGAGAGCAATAAAGAAGCACTAAAGAGAACCAGGAGTGAACACATCCGAGTTAGGAGAGAAGCCGAGAAGCAATTTGAAAGTGACATTGCTGCAGGGAGCTACGGAACAATCTAAGTTGTTCAATGGCCATATAAGGTGAAAAAACGACCTTGCGAGGCTTTGTACTCAGATGAAGAAAGAAGAGAGACTTCTCACTGAAAACGATAATGAGGTATGTGAGGAACTCAACGGAACATTTCAGGAACTCTTTACATTAGAACCAGCGTGGAGACTAAGGTTGCAAGATGAGAGGCCAGAGAAAACACTGGATGGCATTGTAATCACTTTAAAAAGAGGTGAGAAAAATCCTCCTGATCTATACCCATTGTCTAAAATTTGTAATAAAACGCTTAAGACAGGAAATATCCAACATGCTCGGAGAAAAAGACAAAGTCCCAATATTAAAAGGGGGATAGGAAGGAGGCACTAAAAGTACAGACCATATATTAGTATTCCTTGTAAAGTGCTGGAAAAAGTAATTGAGTCGAGAATGGCGGAGAATCTGAACAAAACAGAATATGTGACCAATAGTCAGCTTGGATTTAGTAATGGAAAGTCGTGCCTGTCAAACTTGATTGAGTCGAATGACAAATTTGTTAAAATATCACACGAAAAAGGAAGACTGGAAAGACTGTATTTGTCTAGACTGTAAAAAAAAAAAACGTTTGACACCGTCCCCCATGAAAGACTGGTGTATAAGATGGAGAAGCAGGCTGGGATAACTGGAAAAACACTGGGTATGGGAGTATCTAAAGGACAGAAACCAGAGAGTCAGCCTGAGAGGTTTCAAGCTGGAGGAATGTAACAAATGGAGTTCCACAAGGCTCTGGGAACGAATAACCTGACGAAGTGAGCTCAGACGTGTCATTGCTTGCAGATAATACATCTGACAGGAACAACTAATCGGAACGTGAAAACATGCTTGGACATACTCCAGTCCAGATGAGGACTGGAGGACGTTACAGGACGACCTTGACAAACTCCAGGAATGGTCAAACAAATGGCTGCTGGAATTCAATCCCACCAAGTGTAAGGTAATGATAATAGGGAAGGAGAAAGGGGACCAGAGAGCATCTACACCATAAGGGGAAGGCAACTACAACAATCGGAAAGAAAGAAGGAGTTTGGAATGGATATAATTCCGACACTCACACCAGAGGCGCACATACACTGGATATGGGATGCTGGAAAATATACGACCATCGTTTAGAAACCTAAATTAGGACTCCTTCAAGGCAATGCACACAACATTTGTTAGACCATTAATGGAATATGCAGCACCGGCATGGAGTCCGCACCTTGTGAAGCATAAAACCAACACTGAAAAAGTACAAAGCTTTGCAAGAAGAATGGTGCCAGAGGTAATAGGGTTAAGCTCAGAAGATAGGCTAATGGAATCGGACTCTACAACCCTCGAGAATATAAGAAACAGAAGGGGATATGCTTACAACATACAAGATACTAACGGGGGGAATATATATGGAGGACAAGGATAGCCTCTTCAGATTGAGAGAAAGCACGACAAGAGGACACAATTGGAAGCTGGAAAAGCAAATGAGCAGAAGGAACGTAAGGAAATACAAGCACCCCATACAGGTAATTAACATGTGTAATGTACCAAAAGAAGAGGTTGTGGAAGCCACCTCCATGCACAACTTTAGGCCAGATAGGACAAATAATTTGAAAGTCAGAACTGTTTAACTGACAGAACAACAAACAGATAAACACAAGACCAGACGCTCTCACAGCACCGCTCCTGTGCCAGGTCAGTCCACTACGGGCTCACCATAACCCGTGCTACTTGTCGCTCCTGTGCCAGGAAAGTCCACTACGGGCTCACCATAGTCCGTGCTACTTGCCGCTCCTGTGCCAGGAAAGTCCACTACGGGCTCACCATAGCCCGTGCTACTTGTCGCTCCTGTGTCAGGAAAGTCCACTACGGGCTCACCATAGCCCGTGCTACTTGTCGCTCCTGTGCCAGGAAAGTCCACTACGGGCTCACCATAGCCCGTGCTACTTGTCGCTCCTGTGCCAGGAAAGTCCACTACGGGCTCACCATAGCCCGTGCTACTTGGAACTCCTTATTCCAAGTACCTGGATCTAAAACAACAATAACGTTCAACTGAAACGCATTAGGTACAAGGCTCTAGTAGGCAGAGCATACAGAACTTGACCTCACTCCCTCATTGACCAAGATAGTTAAGAACTGATAGGTGAGTACCCCCTCTCAACCCCCCCCCCCACCTCCCTCCACCACCAGTAACTTGAGGTTAATGCAGGCGATGAGTCACAATAACGTCGCTGAAGTATGTTGACCAGACCACACACTAGAAGGTGAAGGGACGACGACGTTTCGGTCCGTCCTGGACCATTCTCAAGTCATGGCCATTCTGCGAGGTTAATCCCTCACAGAAATCCCAGTCATAAATACTTGAGCTCCAGCCACTGCCGCCATAAATGGTGCAAAAAAAAAAAAAGAGACAACTTAAATCCTAAGAGTCAGTGGGAGTTCGGTGCCATTTCCGTGGTCATCTGGGCCATAACAAGCTTATTAGTTGTGGTAGTGAGTGGAGTTGTTACTCACAACTGTTACAGCGAGGGGGATGAGGCGTAGGGAGGGACGGGAGGAATTGTGTGTGTACTCACCTATTTGTACTCACCTATTTGTGTTTGCGGGGGTTGAGCTCTGGCTCTTTGGTCCCGCCTCTCAACTGTCAATCAACTGGTGTACAGATTCCTGAGCCTACTGGGCTCTATCATATCTACATTTAAAACTGTGTATGGAGTCAGCCTCCACCACATCACTGCCTAATGCATTCCATCCGTTAACTACTCTGACACTGAAAAAGTTCCTTCTAACGTCTCTGTGGCTCATGTTAGTACTCAGTTTCCACCTGTGTCCCCTTGTTCGCGTCCCACCAGTGTTGAATAGTTTATCCTTGTTTACCCGGTCGATTCCTCTGAGGATTTTGTAGGTTGTGATCATGTCTCCCCTTACTCTTCTGTCTTCCAGTGTCGTAAGGTGCATTTCCCGCAGCCTTTCCTCATAACTCATGCCTCTTAGTTCTGGGACTAGTCTAGTGCCATACCTTTTAACTTTTTCCAGCTTCGTCTTGTGCTTGACAATGTACGGGCTCCATGCTGGGGCCGCATACTCCAGGATTGGTCTTACATATGTGGTGTACAAGATTCTGAATGATTCCTTACACAGGTTCCTGAACGCTGTTCTGATGTTAGCCAGCCTCGCATATGCCGCAGACGTTATTCTTTTTATGTGGGCTTCAGGAGACAGGTTTGGTGTAATATCAACTCCTAGATCTTTCTCTCTGTTCGTTTCATTAAGTACTTTACCTCCTATTCTGTATCCTGTGTCTGGCCTCCTATTTCCACTGCCTAGTTTCATTACTTTGCATTTACTCGGGCTGAACTTCAACAGCCATTTGTTGGACCATTCACTCAGTCTGTCTAGGTCATCCTGTAGCCTCCTACTATCGTCCTCCGTTTCAATCCTCCTCATAATTTTTGCATCATCGGCAAACATTGAGAGAAACGATTCTATACCCTCTGGGAGATCATTTACATATATCAGAAACAGTATAGGTCCAAGGACTGACCCCTGCGGGACTCCACTCGTAACGTCTCGCCAATCTGAGACCTCACCCCTCACACTGACTCGTTGACTCCTGTTGCTTAGGTACTCCTGTATCCAACGGAGTACCTTCCCTTTCACTCCAGCCTGCATCTCCAGCTTTTTCACTAGCCTCTTGTGTGGCACTGTATCAAGGCTTTCTGACAATCCAAAAATATGCAGTCTGCCCACCCTTCTCTCTCTTGCCTTATTTTTGTTGCCTGGTCGTAGAATTCAAGTAACCCTGTGAGGCAGGACCTGCCATCCCTGAATCCAGTGTGTGTGTGTGTGTGTGTGTGTGTGTGTGTGTGTGTGTGTGTGTGTGTGTGTGTGTGTGTGTATTCACTTAGTTGTATTTTTACGGGGGTTGAGCTTTGCTCTTTCGGCCCGCCTCTCAACTGTCAATCAACTGTTTACTAACTACACTAACTACTTTTTTTTTTTCACACCACACACACACACACACACCCCAGGAAGCAGCCCGTGACAGCTGACTAACTCCCAGGTACCTATTTACTGCTAGGTAACAGGGGCATTCAGGGTGAAAGAAACTTTGCCCATTTGTTTCTGCCGGGTGCGGGAATCGAACCCGCGCCACAGAATTACGAATCCTGCCCGCTATCCACCAGGCTACCTGGCCCCTGTGTGTGTGTGTGTGTGTGTGTGTGTGTGTGTGTGTGTGTGTGTGTGTGTGTGTGTGTACTATTTGTGCCTGCTGGATCTAGCTATTAGCTCTTGGACCTCGCTTTCTAACCTAACCTAACCTAACCTTTCTAACCGTTGGTTGTTTAATGCACTAAGTCTACCTATATTTTTTCAACACACACACACACACACACACACACACACACACACACACCACACACACACACACCCACACACACACACACACACACACACACACTCACACACTCACACACACACGTGTGTATCTCCATTATACTGCCCGCAAGAGCTTACTATCTCCCATGTACGTATTTACAATTAAGTCAACAGAGGCGTCAGTGGAAAGAAACTGTAGCCATTTGTTTCTGTTTTCGGCCGGATATCGAACCCGGACTGTGGATTGCGAATCTCAATCGCCTACCACTTAGCAGCGAGGTGCGTGCGTGCGTGTAATAAATATTGAGTTTTACTAATAAGTTGAAGGGACGCACCTGTATATACTATTAGTAATTACTGCTGCATAATCAAGATATTATAGCTCTTGGACCCCGCCTTTCTATCATTGGGGCTTTGCTGCAGTCCTTTGCGGTTGGCAATCCTTTGGTCGCTGTTTCGAGTCACCTCAGCGCTGAACCCGAGTTACCAAACCTAACCTGACCCTCTCAGTAGGTCAACAGCAAGAAATAATCTCCCCCCCCCCTCGGGTGCCTTGAGGATATACCTGGCACGGCTTCAGGAGAGATCTCCAGGCTTTCTGTCCATTCAGTAGAATCCCAGGGTACATAATCCCAGGGTTATAATCCCAGGGTGTATATCCCATGGTGTATAATCCCAGGGTGTATAATCCCAGGTGCATAATCCCAGGGTGCATAATCCCAGGTTCATAATCCCAGGGTGCATAATCCCAGAGTGCATAATCCCAGGGTCATAATCCCAGGGTGCATAATCCCAGGGTTCATAATCCAGGTGCATAATCCCAGGGTGTATAATCCCATGGTGTATAATCCCAGGGTGTATATCCCAGGGTGCATAATCCCAGGGTTCATAATCCCAGAGTGCATAATCCAGAGTGCATAATCCCAGGGTGCATAATCCCAGGGTGCATAATCCAGGATGCATATCTTAGGGGTGTTTAATCCCAGGGTGCATAATTCGAGGGTGCATAATCCCAGGATACATAATCCCAGGGTGCATAATCCCAGGGTGCATAATCCCAGGATGCATAATCTTAGCGGTGTTTAATCCCAGGGTGCATAATTCGAGGGTGCATATCCCAGGATACATATCCCAGGGTGCATAATCCCAGGATGCATAATCTTAGGGGTGCATAATCCCAGGGTACATAATCCCAGGGTGCATAATCCCAGGATGCATAATCTTAGGGTGCATAATCCCAGGGTGCATAATCCCAGGGTGCATAATCCCAGGGTGCATAATCCCAGGGTGTATAATCCCAGGGTGCATAATCCCAGGATGCATAATCTTAGGGGTGTTTAATCCCAGGGTGCATAATTCCAGGGTGCATAATCCCAGGGTACATAATCCCAGGGTGCATAATCCCAGGATGCATAATCTTAGGGTGCATAATCCCAGGGTGCATAATCCCAGGATGCATAATCTTAGGGGTGCATAATCCAGGTGCATAATCCCAGGGTGCATAATCCCAGGGTTCATAATCCCAGGATGCATAATCCCAGGATGCATAATCCCAGGTTAAGTAACTTAAACAGGTTAGGGAGGTACAGTGGTAGCGTCCGTTGGTTGAGGTGACCTAACTGAACCTTATCTAGCATAACTTAACATAACTAAGTCAGTAATTCTTGTCCCTAATATATATTATTATTGTTAGAAAGAAACAATCAGGAAATAAATATTTGATGATACCAAAAATCTTTCTTCCTGTTCGGCAAATTGGACCTTGCATATTAGGCAAAGTACTGCGGGTCTCTCTATTAGGTACGATACACACACACACAACACACACACCACACACACACACACACACCACACACACACACACACACACACACACACTCACCACTCACACACTCACACCATTCACACTTAAACACAAAGTCACCAAGACAAAATATCATATCATATATATCCAGAAAAAAAAAACATTTTTTCCCCGAGCTAAGAGGTATGCTAATTTTTGTGTGTATCTGCCTTGAGCATCTCTCTACTTCTACGCCACTACCCTACAACACCATATGAGCCTCGTAGCGGCCGGCACATTCTGGCCTCTAGGGACTTTAGACATAATGTGCCGTGAAGCTTCCGCGGCAGCGTGTTTGTGTTCTACGAGTCAGTTTCATTTTATATGCAAATTAGTCACTGCAAATACGTCGATTTACGGTTTCCCTGTTTTTAGCCCACTTGCGAGGGTAGACAGCCGAACATTCAAGCAAGACACACTCGGAATACATGAGTTCAGTCCTTGTACATGTGCACGGTTGGGCTCTTACGTGTAGATGATTATATATACATATATGCTTTCGTATTCTGATGCTTGGGGCCACTTAGCATATATATCACCCACACACACTCATCCTTTCACGTAATTATAAGTTTCAATCCTTTCCACAGATGCATGTGGTTATGCACTAAATATACTCTCTCTCTCTCTCTCTCTCGTCTCTCTCTCTCTCT
>WNGS01066681.1:13946417-13995003 GCA_020271785.1 Procambarus virginalis | reverse complement strand
ATCATGCCCCCCCCCAAGCATCCTTAAGGCATTGGTAACTTAGGTTAGTTGTTATGGTTCCTCTTGGCGATTATTTGTATTTGTAGTACGTGGGTGAAGACTTTACAGCGGTTGTGGTTCGAACAAAGTCGTCAGCGAAGCACTTGTTCCGGAAGTGTTCGGACGTCATCAGTTGTGAGTCTTTGTGCTGCAACAGCTCGTCCTCTAAACAAAGACCAAAGTCCGTTCCATACATCCGCCAAACCCCCTGTTTATGAATGAAAACAGTTACACCAGACTCACAACTGATGACATCCCGACACACCTCCGGAACAAGTGCTTCACTGACGACTTTTTGTTCGAACCACAACGCTGTAATGCTCACCCAAAGACTCCTCCGGACAAAGGAAGACAAAGAACTTCCCTTCTCTCTCAATCTCTAACTCTCTCACTCTCTCCCTGTATCTCACTCTCTTTCTCTCACACATCACACACACATTTACGCACTCCTCTATCAAACATTGCTTTATCCCTCATTCTTTTTCCCTCCAGACCGTGAGGTCAATGACCATAACCTATCCATCCTGCCCCAGAAAAATACATCCTACGCTAAAATTTTCCAGCTCCACATTCTCCTCTCCCTTGTACCAAGCAGAAAAAAAAAAAAAAACTAATAACACACACACTTCCCACATGACCTATAGCCACTCCCTCTCGGCTGTGTGTACTGCTCTTGATAGGGAAATGATTTTAATTGCTTCTCTGCTGGAGGTGAAGTCCTAGCCAACTTGACTATAAGGGGAACAGGGCAATCGTGCGTGTCCGACGGCCAGAACACCGAATGTGAGAGCTGTTGACTGGTTGGGTATGATTGAGGGAGGCCGTGGTTGGGGGAGGGAGGTGGGGGAGGGCGTGGGGAGGTGGGGGAGGTGTTGGAGGGAGAGCGGAGAAGGCGGCGGGGGGAGGAGGAGTTGGTGGTGGTGTTGGAGGTGTCTGGAAATCTATAGACCCGAGGACTTATTTATTTATATTCTGCTTTCTCTGAGTCGGTTTTCGTGGATAAAATGATATATGGTTGTCATCAAAAGGATGAATCGGCTATCACCTTGTGTCTCGTGATTATACAGGTTAGGTTAGGTCGGGTTAGGTTAGGTCGGGTTAGGTTTAGGTCGGGTTAGGTTAGGTTCCGGGTTAGATTAGGTCGGGTTTAGGTTAGGTCTGGTTAGGTTAGGTCGGGTTAGGTTAGGTCGGGTTAGGCTTAGGTCGGGTTAGGTTAGGTCGGGTTAGGTTAGGTCGGGTTAGGTTAGGTCGGGTTAGGTTAGGTCGGGTTAGATTAGGTCGGGTTAGATTAGGTCGGGTTAGATTAGGTCGGGTTAGTAGTCGTAGTAGGTCGGGTTAGGTTAGGTCGTAGTATTTACTTCTCTTCGGCCAAATGACATTACTGTAACGTTGTATCAACTCTTGAAAACGTTCGTTACAACGTTGATACAACAGTGATTAAAGCTAACTTGCGAAGGTTTTGTCCGCTGAGTTAATGAGGTTACGATGAGTGCTGCGAGTGAAGAGTTTGCGTTGTAGTATGGGTGGGGTTGTTCAGCCAGCTCCTGGAGCCATCCTGCTCCAAGCTGGTTGAGCTGACTGTCCGTTGGGGGGGTTTGTGGAGTTACGTGCTGAAACAAATTCACGTGAAGCCTTCACGTGAGTTTAATTTCAAATGATTGATGACTGATGAAGATTAAGCCACGCAGCAGGTGGCACGGCACGAATACCCCTGTAAATATTCTCACGCTGAAAAGCTGAAGCCATTCTACGTCTAATGACCACTACTCATTCGTAAAGTCAGGTGTATCATGGATTATATATATATAATATATATATATATATACATGATATATATTATATATATATTATATATATATATATATATATATATTATATATATATATATATATAATATATATATATATATATATATATATATATATATATATATATATATGTCGTACCTAGTAGCCAGAACTCACTTTTGGCCTACTATGCAAGGCCAGATTTGCCTAATAAGCCAAGTTTTCCTGAATTAATATATTTTCTCTAATTTTTTCTTATGAAATGATAAAGCTACCCATTTCATTATGTATGAGGTCAATTTTTTTTATTGGAGTTAAAATTAACGTAGTTATATGACCAAACCTAACCAACCCTACCTAACCTAACCTAACCTATCCTTATAGGTTAGGTTAGGTTAGGTAGCCGAAAAAGTTAGGTTAGGTTAGGTTAGGTAGGTTAGGTAGCCGAAAAACAATTAATTCATGAAAACTTGGCTTACTAGGCAAATCGGGCCTTGCATAGTAGGCTGAGAAGTGCGTTCTGGCTACTAGGTACGACATATATATATATATATATATATATATATATATATATATATATATATATATATATATATATATATATATATGCGCCATGTTTGAAGACACAGTACACAGTATCTCTGTGTACTGTGACTTCAAACACATCTATTTCTAGAGTCCATGTCTAAAGTTATTGCTTAATAAGGGAATCCCTTAACGTAATGTATTAAGGCTATTTAAAGATGGGTAAATTGTCTATTAACATTCAAGAGTTAGAATTAAATGAAGCGAGTTATCCTCAGACGGGGGTATCAAAAGTCATCCTTCTTGTTTCCATGTAGCACGGTGATCTCTAGCTCTTTGGCAGTTCTCCTGACTGTCCTCACATTTAAAACACAGTCATTTCGACGCTGTTGAATACAACTGCGTCAAAATTAATAGCATCGTAATGTTAGCGTTTCTCGAACTAATGTTAGTGTTAATAATTTAGGAGGGATGTCTTAGAAGTTTGTTCGCTTCTGGCTTAGCAGAACTACTTCAAGTCTGACTCTTGCGGAATTGTGAGAACTGGTTGGATTCTCTCCCTGGGAGAAGGACCGGATTGCTTATCACTCGCTCTAATGCAATTTTCCACAAAATTAACACAAACAAATGAAACTTAGGAAACTTTCCCGTTGGAATCGAAATCTGTCTTCGAGAGAACTAGACAGAAAGACAATCTTAAATTGGTTTAGAAATTGGGGCGTTTTTTTTATCATATGGCAAATGTTATAAATACAATGTATTGTGGAGAGCATCGTTGCACAAATGTTTGTGTTTTCCATTAAACAGATTCAATAGATTAGGTGGGCTGTTTGGATTCGTAAATGCCAGGTTATTGTGGATTGTTTACGGAGTGGCAAATCAAGAGATCCCGCTGAGGACTCGAACGCCAACCCTGCCAGATACGAAACCGTTGCTCTACTTACCAGTTGACGATCTTCATAGTCTATGTAGTCTTCCCGGCTTGGTGTGTCTCTTGATAATGCTTTACTTACCACCTAACATGGCTGCTTAATCGTATTGTTAACGTAGAGGCGGAGAGAGCGTTGGTCTCTCAGTCCAGTGAGATGATAGGTTGTTCCATCAAGAGGCTTTCCAACCACTTAGGGTGGACGGTAGAGCGACGGTCTCGCTTCATGCAGGTCGGCGTGCAATCCCCCGACCGTCCAAGTGGTTGGGCGCCATTCCTTTCCCCCCCTTCTCATCCCAAATCCTGATCCCTTCCAAGTGCTATATAGTCGTAATGGCATGGCACTTTTTCCCCCTCAAAGTTCCCTTCCCTTCCCTCAAGAGGCGTAGAAATGTGATTGACGAAGCAAGAGATTGAAGGAGGATCAGATTTGACTGAAGTGGTAGAGAGGAAAGTGACGTGAGAAGAGACGAGGAGCATCAGTGTTCGTACACTTGAGGTCACAATGCTCGATGTCACCTCGTGAAGAGAGTAACAATGTGCGAGTTGTCTTCGTACAGGATGAACAACCCAGCGGGTTCTCTTCCTATTGGGGAGTGATGTACATGCTGCTATGACGGTGTGTCCACTCACAAGATGAGTGGCGCTGCCCAATAAACTCGCCCCTCGGGGCAAAATTTAAAAAAAATTAATTTTGTCTTCGTTACCAGGGAGCTCGAGACGTCATGTGTAACAGATTATAGACGTCGTTTATAGTTATGCAAGAAAACGTGTGTATTTCCAATGATTATATTTCATAACAAACACTCTGCTTTTAACGTTTATTTCCTTAGTGATCAAGTTTGAGACATTGCGACTGAATTATATCCGAATGCAACGCAAACTTTAGTACTCAACGTTATTTATATCCATGAAAAGAATGTGTGTGTCTGCCTGCAGGAGATGAGTCGCAATAACGTGGCTAAAGTATGTTGACCAGACCACACACTAGAAGGTGAGGGGACGACGACGTTTCGGTCCGTCCTGGACCATTCTCACAATTCGACTTGAGAATGGTCCAGGACGGACCGAAACGTCGTCGTCCCTTCACCTTCTAGTGTGTGGTCAGGTCAACTGCCTGCAGGAGGTTGGAAGCAAGACTCTTGGGTCCAGCCTCTCCCAACATTCAACAACGAACTTGTTGGGTGTTACAGACAATGCGGAGTCGGCCCCAGTACCATATTTTAAGAAATATAAATATTTACACAAACCCTCCCAGAACCACCGGTTGTGATTTTTCAATAAGTCAAATATGGGTTGTGTTTTCCGTAGAGTTATTTAATGCGCTGTTTAAAATATATATTATTCGTGTCTCCTGATTGAATAGACACTACAGCTTAATTCGAATACTCAAGTGCTTATTCAAAAATTACATTTTCCGGCAGAGAGACGAGAGAGATATGGAGAGAGAGATGGAGAGAGAGGGGTTGGGAGGGAATGAGGTAAGAGAGATAGGGAAAAGATTTAGAAAGTTTTCGTTATTACATAACAAAAGTCAGCATGAACACATTTCCTGACACTGACAATAAAAATGGTACAGAGGAACAATGTTCATAATAAATAATACTGATGTTATCATTATAACTTGAAATGCCAGCAGTGTTATTAGAACTAATGTCATACTGAGCATTTTTAGGTCATGTTTTCCAAGGGGGTTGAACAGCAACACGAACCATCGGACGATGAGAGACAAACGACCCGAGATACAGCTGGCCTGAGACACACATTGACTCAAGAGTCACAGGACCTGAAACGCACATTACCTGAGACAAGTGTGACCTGAAACATGTGACCTAAGGCACACATGATCTGAGACACACACACACGACCTTCGAACACACATAACCTGAAAGCAAACATGACCTTTCACACATCATCTCACATGGTCTAAGATCATATATAACCTGAGACACACACACACATAATCTAAGATACACACAACCTGAAACACATGGCTCGAGAGACAACCCGAGACACACACACATATATGACCTGAAAACATATACGACACACACATTTAAGAAGCTTTCCATTGTCGTGGACAAGAAACCTGTCAGGTTTTCACTCAGGTCATTCACAGATCATCAGCCTGAAGCAATGGCTACTGGCAGAAAAAAAACAAGAATATTGAGGGGGGGGGGGGAAATCACGCTATCATAACTGACGTAGAAATTGTGCTGGGTTCATTGCCCAGGTTATTGGCCTCAGATAAGGAGAGTGACCTCATTACAACTCAGTGGATAAATATCCCTGGACAGAGGAGAGCATTGTATGCTGTGGGATACCAGCTCAGAGAAAGCTTTCTAGCAGTTGCAGTTGATCCTGCAGCTGATGAATCAGTCAAGCTGAGAATGCAACCCGCCCAAAAGCAAATATGATTTGATTTGATGATTTAGATTTTTTTTTTGATCATTAGTTCGATAGTGGGGAGGGGGGGGGATAGTCATCCAAAGGAGATACTTGTGACTGGACAGCGCTTCGGATTCGTAGTCCAGAGTTCCGGGTTCAATCCCCGGTGGAGGCGGAAAACAAAAGGGCAGAGTTCTTTCACCCCGATGTCTTTGGTACCTAGCAGTAAATAGGTACCTGGGAGTTAGACAGCTGCTACGGGCTGCTTCCTCAGGGTATGTGTGTGTGTGTGTGTGTGTGTGTGTGTGTGTGTGTGTGTGTGTGAGTGTGAGTGTGTGTGGTGTGTGTGTGTGTGTGTGTGTGTGTGTGTGTGTGTGTGTGTGTGTGTGTGTGTGTGTGTGTGTGTGTGTGTGTGTGTGTGTGTGTGTGTGTGTGTGTGTGTGTGTGTGTGTGTGTGTGTGTGTGTGAGTCCATATCTAGTCAAGCATAATACTAAACTGGAAAAGGTTCAAAGGTTTACCACCAGACTAGTACCCGAACTGAGGGTATGAGCTACGAGGAGAGAATAAGGGAATTAAACCTCACATCACTGGGAGACAGAAGAGCTAGAGGGGACATGATCACCACATACAAAATTCTCAGAGGAATTGATAGAGTAGATAAAGACAGACTATTTAACACAAGGGGAACACGCACCAGAAGACACAGGTGGAAATTGAGTGCCCAAAGAAGCCATAGAGATATTAGAAAGAATCTTTTCAGTGTCAGAGTAGTAGACAAATGGAATGCATTTGGAAGGGATGTGGTGGAGGCTGACTCCATACACAGTTTCAAGTGTAGATAAGATAGAGCCTAATAGGCTCAGGAACCTATACATTAGTTGAATGACAGTTGAGAGGCGGAACCAAAGAGCCAGAGCTCAATCCCCGCAAGCACAACTAGGTAAGTACAACTAGGTAAGCACGCACACACACACACACACACACACACACACACACACACACACACACACACACACACACACACACACACACACGCACACGCACGCACACTCCACATAAACACAACCATCATTCCCTGATAATTACACGGGTTGGGAACACTGATCATCAGTGAATTAACATCAGACCCCCCCCCCCCACACACACACACGCGCGTGCATATATGTATCCCGGGTTGGCTGCCTTCAATAGAATTATGTACCAATACATTACACAGCAGAGGAAATTTAATATTGAAAAATCATCCGCAGCCGACAGCCTTCCCTAAATATATATCCCACTCTCGACAGCTAATTTTAAAAACCCTTTAAACATTACTACAATAGCTTATTTACCTAGAGATTAACTGTTTCTTTCCTTGGGGAATTTTTGTGTTTAGAAATTTAAATTCAAAGAAAGAAATGGAAAATTTTAACATGACACAAAATAGAATATAAGGGGTTAACATACCATTAGGGAAAAAACTATACAAATAGTATCAGTTAAACTTAATGAATTTTTTTAAGTCCACAGATTAATAACAAAGGAGAGTACCCTTAAAGAACAGAGTACTCAAGAGTTTCCGTACTACATCACATATTCAACAGTTCTCACACTATATAATTGCTGAAACCATACCTCACTTGAGGAGTTTCTGAATCGAAGTCAACTAATATTTCCTTAGGCTACATTCACAAGCATTTTATGAATATCTAGAAACGCAAGACGCAAGACATTTTTTAACATGATCACCATTACCCCTACACATATTATAACATGATCTACATAAACTTTCTACATAAATTTAACCATGGTAAAGCAGCACACCCAGTATATATTTTACCATCTTTAACAATCACGCCAAATATATTTTCTCCTCTGATCTCCATATACACCTAAGTTCTTTTTTTTTCGAAAAATTTGATTTCAAATAATCCGGACGAAATACAATCCATAAGTGTCGTGTAAAACATAACTATTACAATTACATTTCCCAAGACTGACCCAGTGTATAATTAAATTTATATACAAATTAAAGAGCTAAATCAAATTTTGAACAATATTAGAATTGTAAACAACAGTTGTGCAACATAAAATATATTCAAAATAATAATCTTATTTTTTTTACTAATTGCCTCATTGTGATGTGCTCCTGAACCATGTTTTTGTATGTGAATCCTGCACAACTGTATCGCTCAATACATACTAATTTTACACCACTGATTAATTCCCTTCATATGTATCCTCTCTACCTCTCTCTCTGTCTCATTTTTCTGTCAGTCTCAATGTCAGTCATTATGTCCGTATGGCACTGTTTCTCTTTCTTTCTATTTATCAATCTGTTATTATCTCTGTAGTTTGCCTGTTCAATGTGTCATCAAATAAAATACACAACAAATCAAATAAATCAAAACAGAATTTACTTGTTCACTGTAGGGAGGGGGGGGATTAACATACATCAGTCTTGATGAGTGAAATGTCGAATCATCATCCCCCCCCCCCCATCTACCCGGAACATAAACATACTGACCTTTGTATCAGTTGTTTTGTTCAAAGACGTGCCTTTCTCCCTTCATCTCCTTTCATCTTCCCCATTCTTCTCACCTCTCTCTCTCCTCTTCCCCTCGCCCCTCATCGCATCCACCCCTTCTCACCTCATCTTCCTCCTCCCAACAACTTCACACATTGACGATGCTTCAATACGCCATCCATTGAATTCTAAAGACAAGACCCCAGATTATCAAAGTTTTTTGGAGGGGTTTAAAGAGTAAATATTATAAAAAAACATATTTTGCATCACTGTAATCGTTATTCTGATTTGTTAACGGTTATAATAATGCAGAAATTTAACGAAATCGATGGTAAAAAGCCAAGTGATCACTGCACTGAGAATTTGCAGCACCCAGACATAGACATTATAGTGTGCTACAAAAAGTTTTGTAGATAGGAGGAACAGCCGAATTGAAAACAAAGGTCAACAAGTTGATTGAAACTGTGAATGCCAAGAAATCCGGACTCCACCTGCCAAAGATTATTGGGGAATATAAACCTGGATATGCGTATGGAAATGTCAAGACGCACAGGCCTGGAAACCCACTTCGGCCAATTATCAGCCAGATACCCACACCCACGTACAGACTGGCGAAACGACTCAACGGCCTACTGACTCCTTATGTCCCGTGCAACTTCAGCCTGAAATCCCCGAAGGAATTTGTTGACTTACTGCGGGGAACACGGGCCACAGGGATAAGAGCCTCGTTGGACGTAGAATCATTGTTCACCAACGTACCTGTCAATGAAACAATCGGGATGATAGTGGACCGAGTGTATCGAGACCCGGCCTGTACTCCCCTTGACATGCCAGAAAATATCCTGAGGAAACTACTCCAAGCTTGTACTAAGGAGGCACCCTTCTTGAGCCCGGATGGGCACATGTATAAGCAAGTAGATGGGGTCGCCATGGGTTCCCCCCTAGGCGTCCTGTTTGCAAACTTCTACATGGGTACTATCGAGAAAAAGTCTTAGTCGACTTGAACTTGAAACCGGCCATATATAAGGTATGTTGACGACATTTTTACACAGGTACCTGATGTCAGACATCTGCAGGAGCTGAAAGAGGCGTTGAGCAGAATTCTGTGTTGCGTTTCTTACGAGATGGAGAAGGATGGGAAGCTGCCCTTTCTAGACGTAACAGTCATGGAAAGGAGCGGAGGTTTCCACACTGCAGTCTACACTAAGGAAACAAACATAGGAATGTGCCTAAATGCCAACAGTGACTGCCCAGATAGGTACAAGAGGAGTGTTGTTAACGCTTATGTCGACCGTGCTCTCAGCCACAGCTCAGAATGGAAGCAAGTCGACGAAGAACTCTGTAGGGTAAGGCAGGTCCTAGTCAACAACGGCTTCTCCAATGGTTTCATTGAAGACATCATAAGAAGGAAAGTAAAACGCCATGCACCTCTGAAGAGACAACTAATACACCACCTACCCCCTATTAGACTATTTTACAGGAACTTCTTCTCCACAGCTCATAAAACGGAGGAAAGGGTCCTGAAAGATATTGTTAATAGAAACGTTATCCTACAGACAAAAATCAGAAGATACAACTAACGATTTACTATAAAACCAAAAAAACTGCAGCCTACTAATGAGAACTCTCCAGACACGGAGCAGAACGCTCTGAAAGAGACAAACGTCGTCTATGCCTTCAAAGTCCTCTTGGGGACTGTAAGCCCCAAAAAACTCAGTATATAGGCAAGACAACAACATCTCTTCAGGCGTTTAACGATCATAAGCAAACAGGGCGTCATTAAGGAACATATAATCTCTTCCCACAACCAAACCATCACCAGAGAAATCTTAAAAAACAACACAGAAATCATTGATAGATACAGCGACAACAGGCGGCTTGAATCTGCGAGGCATACACATCAAGAGTCAACACCAGCAATCAACAGCCAATTAAGCACAAANACAACATCACTCCACTCATATATAACTGTTAAAACAGTCCAGGATAATTATCACATGTAATGCATTATTACTTACCATATCCGAAGCAATCAGTTAATTGTGATTAATAATTTGTCAACTATTGGTTTTAATAAGCCCATGAATATATGATCTTCGGTATGACGCTAAGATTAGCTGGGATACTAAGAAAAATATATTTTCCTCGACTAGATCGTTGAGGAAATAGTGAAGGTCGTTGTAGCTCCACGTGGAGCTGTTTATTGTGAACTGCTAATTAAAACTGGAAAATGTAAATGATTAAGTCTGGCATTTCGTGTAATCTCGATTGCATTTCAAGATTCTGCAGTTAGTAATGTTGCTTCCTCTGTAAATGATACCTCTAGATGATGATAAAAAATTACCTAGCTCATCTTTAACAACTAAGAGGTTTATCATGACGAATGGTTTTGTTATTGATCTTGAGTTGTGTACATGCGCCAGTCTTCCCTTGTTTGAGTCTCAGAACCCTTAATTAAGAACGTCTTAACAACGTTTTAGGCAGCTTAACGTCTAATAAGCCTTATTAGACGTTAAGCTGCCTAAGACGTTGTTCCCTTAACTGCAGAAGACGAATTAAATATTCTGTTCATGATCCCCTCAGAACCAATCTTACTTGCAACACTCTCGCTTATCGGGCATCAAATTGCGCTTACATTTCAAATAATATTTCGTTTCTGTGCACTTAAACAGAACAAACAGTGATGACGTCCTAATGCACATTGATCCAACAACGAGAGTAATAACGAGAGTACAAATACACAAATAAATCTCACTAACGTGATATATATCATTGAGACAATCAATGGGAGCAATTAAACCATGTCGAGGTACAAGGGGTTAAGGTGTACCATGTCCTGGTACAAGGAGTTATGGTGTACCATCTCCTGGTACAAGGGGTTATGGTGTACCATGTCGTGGTACAAGGGGTTAAGGTGTACCATGTCGTGGTACAAGGGGTTAAGGTGTACCATGTCGTGGTACAAGGGGTTAAGGTGTACCATGTCGTGGTACAAGGGGTTAAGGTGTACCATGTCCTGGTACAAGGAGTTATGGTGGACCATGTCGTGGTACAAGGGGTTATGGTGTACCATGTCCTGGTACAAGGGGTTAAGGTGTACCATGTCGTGGTACAAGGGAGGTAAGGGAGCACGGCTGAGAGTACCGTGTTCGCTAGTTCGAGTCACCTCAATACTCCAGTTGAGTTTCTCAAAATAGAACAAATGTACTCACAATCGTTCAATCGTTCCAGCTGCAATAAGAACTCGTCATTGAAACTACATAACCACCACACAATAAGCTGAAAATCGCTCTCCAGCGCCTGAAATGAGCTCCTATCACTCTGACCCTCTGCAACTCAGCAAGAATCTCTCCCGACTAGACCAGACAATGTCATGAAGACTTAGTTAGCAGGAGGACCAGCAAGCCGGTGGTGTGGGCCGCCCGTGGAGGGGGAAACTAACAAAAAATAATGGTAGATAATAACAGAATCGCAGCGGCCTCGTTCATTAGCGCAACTGGCGACCCCCCAACGTTGCTGGAGCGTCTGCCAGAGGAGCCGAGTCAGCAGGTTTCCAGCGGCTGAGTCTTGGCATGGATGTGACTTAAGACCGCTGCCTCGGCAGTAATTGTATTGCTCGCTGACTGCACCTCTCCCAGCGTTCTGGTGGAGCTCTGTCTCTCCCAGCATCCTGGTAGAGCTCTGTCTCTCCTAGCATCCTGCTGGAGCTCTCTGCCTCTTCAGGGAGATGAGCACATAAAACACTCTCACTACCTCTCACTCGGAGCTGGCTACATGCGTCCCAGCTCAACCAATCCTGCAATCATGATTCGTATAATAGCAAATATTTCCTTAAACGTACAAAAACGAACTGTAAGACGCCCAAAAAACGTTTTCTAATTAGTTTTTAATTAGTCAATTAGCTCTCCTGACATACTAAGAAAATTGGAAAGTTAATGTAGCTTAAGAAAGCTAGAACTTACCTAACATGTTTATGCCGTTCTTTAATTAATTTACCTTTGTTAGGATTTGCATAGCACATGTGCTATGTTAATGTAATGTAGGCCTAAGAATGTAAACATTCTTAGGCTAAGGAATGGTTAATTTTTTTTTAATCATGCCTCTCTAAAGGTAAACACTGCTGGCTGCAACAGTTCATTTTTGAAAGTTCTACCAAATAATTCCTATAAATTCTGTCATTTTAGAAGGATTGGTTGATTGCTACATTTATCTAAGAAACTTTACCATTATTGATGTTGTTCATAATACTGATGGCATTATACTTTACCTTATATGTTCATTATAATGATTATCAAAGCTCTTCTGGTGACACAAAGACCAATATTACCCATTTTATATAGTTATTAAACACAGTAAAATATAATTTAATTATGAATTCTTTATTTATTACATATTCTAAATGCCAAGGAAATCAGAATAAAAGAAAATTACTAAGCTTTGGATAAAAAAAAAATTTTTATCCCGATTCCCGTACAAATATTACAGACGAGGTCAATAACAGGGCCGCTTGATGTTTGCTCATTAGGGGCTTAAGGCTGAAAGGATCTTATAATTCAGGCTTTTGTAGTCAGTAAAGTCTGGGAAACCTTGTCATCTACACTGTGTAATGAGCCAATCTATTTGACTGGAATCTTTTTTTGGGGGGGATATTTTCACGGATATTTTTATTCGTTCACATCTTGCAGTAGTGAAGCCTTGTACTGTACTGATCTATCGTCATTATTACGTGTTAGAGAGAGTCTCTTTGGACGGGATGGTGATAGATAGATTGTTTACATCTTGATAGATATCCAGCCCTGTCTTGTATTTTGTTCAAGATATTTTGTTTAGGATATTTTTGTTTAGATAAGACTGTGGAAAGAGCTTGCGTGGGAGGGAGAGCTTGCGTGGGAGGGAGAGCTGGCGTGGGAGGGAGAGCTTGCGTGGGAGGGAGAGCTGGCGTGAGGGAGAGCTGGCGTGGGAGGGAGAGCATGCGTGGGAGGGAGAGCTTGCGTGGGAGGGAGAGCTGGCGTGGGAGGGAGAGCTGGCGTGGGAGGGAGAGCTAGCGTGGGGAGGGAGAGCTAACGTAGGAGGGAAAAACTACAATTTGCAGAGGGTTGTCCTTCAGAATTTGTAATTCGGAATGTGAGGAAAGAATTATTCAAGAATAGACAATATGAAGATATCTTTCGATATTCACGTCTGCACAGTTTAGTCACTTGGGATTGTGTGCCTTTGTTTTGAATGGGATGGAAGATGGAATTCTTATTTGATTTGAGGGGGAAGGGAGAAGGAATGGATATGTATTTGGAGGGGAAAAGGTGGATAGAATAGGTATACGTTTTTTGAAGGAGAAAAACAAATAGGAATTCTTCACATTAAAGAATTTTTATGTAAAGATAGCTGGAGAAAATGAGATTAAATAAATTCGATCTCCAACTCATGTATTTGGAAATAGAGAAAAGAGCTCTCTCATGCTAAACGGTTTTTTGTTTTCATCTTAATCCTGCGTCCAACACTGTGCTGTGTCTGCCTTTTATATTTGAGTTAAAAAAACGCTAATACCATTGGTCCTCCTGATGTAAAACTTCCCTTTCGACTAACACACTTCGTAGTAATTCAGTACTTTGGTTACATTGTCCAATTTCTTAATGACACTTTAAGAACGAGAAAGTAGTATTAAGTCACGAGTCACAAACAGAACGTAACGTTCTCCAATCATCTTATAGATTGAGTATCTTCTAAACTAATCTTTTCTGTCTCCACTCTTCACCAAAGCGTCTTTTGCCCAATCGGCTCTGATACACAACGCCCCCAACATGACCCTTAGTCCTGGCTTTGTTGCTGTTGACTCTTACCTTTCTCAAAACAGAGTTAATTACTCTCACCTTCTTAACAAACGTGATCAGAAATAACTTTAATCCCTCTAGTCTAGGATATCTCTCCTCGCTGTCTCATTTGTTCCTATCTCTTGTTGCCTCTGCTTCCTCTCTTTCTCCTAGTTATTTGGCTTTCTGTAGTTCTCTTTATTGCTATTATTTCCTATTGTGTACTTCTTACCCTCTCGCCGTTCACTTCTCAGCCTTATCTTGCATACTAACTGTCTCCCAAACTCTTTACACGTCTTGATCTTTGTTCAGGACAGATCGAAACGTCGTCACTTGATGATGGTCCAAGACGAACCGAAACGTCGTCTCTCCCTTTATAAATATACAATGTACATTTAAATGTACATATGTTTCGATCATTATATTATAAGGATTGGGTCTGCATGACTTTAGTTGCTTTGGTTTGGGCTAACTATACGTCATTCTAGTTCCACCGACTGTGTGCAATTCTAACAAGCCACAGTGTCATCCTGGTGATTCAAAGTCATCGTCGTTAATCATGTAACGTTTTATCTATGTCGCCTAGTCCATCTATCAAGCATTTGACCTCTCACACCTCATACTACCTGTGTCTCTACGCCAACACTCTTAAGTTTAGGAGGGTTAAGCTTAAGACTTACTTAAGCAAGTCTACCGTTCAAACTACGGGGGATACAGGGAGGTGTAGTCTGCTTCTCGGTGGATATGCGCTCATAATTTAGTTTACTTCTGAGCTGCGTTCAGTATTAAAATTATATTTCATGATTGGTCAGTAAGGTCTTGTAGTTGGCTCGACCCTAATCTTCCACAAGTTCCGGTCATAAGAATGAAACCTTTCACCAAATAAAACCTTTCAATTTATCCGTGTTCATCAGATTTTTCGTCAACTCGCTATCAATTTGTATTTTCATGCCACACTACTAGTCGCCGCTAGGTCATTTAGGGACGAACCACTCTCCTTAAGTCAACTCATTTTAACCCCTATCGCATCCGGTTCATCAAATGATTCTTCTTTCGAATGCCGCACTTTTAATATTTCTCATAAAAAAATTGAAGCACTTTTTTTTCTATCTGGTTTCACAGAAACGCACACTAACTTTTGCTTCCTAAATCCATGAATTATCTTCTTAATTCACTATCCAATACCATTTATAATGTAATGGATCTCATATCTATGATACAAGGGCCCATATTATAGAATTATCCTTGTAACTCTTGGTATTTAATGAGTAGCAGTCAAATGAGAGAGTTACATAAATTGCCACGAAATCTCATAGTGCTTGAGATTATTTCTATTTTATCAAACTAGGAAAAAATGGGAAAATCACGAACTACGAACGCGTTCAAGGGGTAATTTCGCAGCTAGTTTCATTCCTTAAATTAAATAAACCTTAAATAACTTTCACTGTCATATGGTGTTGCTTTCATCAAAATCTGACAGTAATGTCGGTCTTTGAAACGATCTTAGTGAAATCTCTTCTAAAACTAAGATCAAACCCTTAAGCAGGCGATAAGTCACAATAACATGGCTAAAGTAAGTTGGCCAGACCACACACTAGAAGGTGAATTCTCAAGTCGATTGTCACAATCGACTTGAGAATGGTCCAGGACGGACCGAAACGTCGTCGTCCCTTCACCTTCTAGTGTGTGGTCTGGTCAAAATCAAACCCTTAAGTATTTTTTTTTATAATTTGTTTTATTTTTATGCTAACGGTGCATATCCAAGACTTATGATCCACTGGTGTCATTAATATCCTCTAATTTGTAATTTCTAAATCCAATTGTTTAGTGAAATGTGATAACGCAAATCTCTAAACGTTTTTACTGTATTCATTATACATAGTTATTATTAAGTTCAGCTTCGAGTCTTGATAATTGTTGGAATGATCGTTAATTTATCTCTCTGTAGCCAATGTGCTGGTTATCAAGCCAAGCGTGTGTGTCTGTCTGTTGAGCCAATTATGCTTTATTACTGATCTCACAGGATATCCAAGGGATATATACAAGATGTATAATGGATATACGAAGGCTATACAAATGTTACATAATAGAATGTACAAACCTATATACAAAGCCAAACTGACCACAGCATGTAAAGTATTCTTTCTAGAAGGCAAAAGGGGGGAGTCGAAGTGTGACGAGGATTTGAGGAAAAGTTTTTTGTGCCAAGTGCAGGCAATGGCCCCCAGAATGGACCCCACAATGGGCCACACAATGCACTCGACAATGGACCCCACACTGGGGCCACACAATGGGCCACACAATGGGCCACACACTGGGTCATACAAAGGACCCCACACTGGGGCCACACAATGAGCCCCACAATGGGCCCCACAATGGGCCACACAATGGGCCACACATTGGGCCACACAATGGGCCACACACTGGGCCACACAATAGACCCCACACTGGGGAAACACAATGGACCCCACAATAGACCCCACACTGAGGACACACATTGGGCCACACAATGGGCCACACACTGGACCCCAAACTGAGGACACAAAATGGGCCACACAATGGACCCCACAATGGGCCACACAATGGGCCCCACAATGGGCCCCACAATGGACCCCACAATGGACCCCACAATGGACCCCACAATGGACCCCACACTGGGCCACACAATGGACCCCACACTGGGCCACACAATGGGCCACACAATGGGCCACACAATGGGCCACACAATGGGCCACACAATGGGCCACACAATGGACCCCACAATGGGCCACACAATGGACCCCACAATGGGCCACACAATGGACCCCACACTGGGCCACACGGCTTGATAATGGTCCAGAACGGACCGAAACGTCCTCGTTCCTTCACTTTCTGATGTACGGTTCAGTCATCATATTTTTGTCCAATCTTCTACCAAACTTATGTACGGTTTTCCCCTCTCAGTTATTTTCGTTTGTTCCTTCCGTGTTAAGGGAGGAATTTTATGCTTTGTTTGAAATACATTGTTCGTCGACATCGTTGAAGTTGGTGGCTGAGCGGGCAGAACACTGGACGCGTGATCCTGTGGTCCCGGGTTCGATCCCAGGCGCCGGCGAGAAGTACTGGGTACAACCCGTCCTCGCAAATTCGTATAGTCAATATTGACTTATTAGTTACGTGCATTGGTGACATACTAAACATAATAGTTTCCCTTGAAAAGCTTCATAGAAAACACCGACCTTACCTAACCTACTTAGTATGTTAAAATAAGCATCTTATAGCTTCGTAATTACAATTGTTACTTAACCTATTACAGGTATAGGTTAGGTAATAATTGTAATTACGAAGCAATAAGATGCTTATCTTAACATACTAAGTAGGTTAGGTAAGGTCGGTGTTTTCTATGAGCTTTTCAAGGGAAACTATTATGTTAAGTATGTCACCTATGCACATATTTAATAAGTCAATATCGACTATACGAACTTGCGAGGACGGGTTGCAACGTAGAGTTTCTTTCATCCTGATGCCCCTGTTACCTAGGAGTAAATAGGTACCTGGGAATTAATCAGCTATCACGGGCTGCTTCCTTGGGGTGGAGGCCTGGTCGAGGACCGGGCCGTGGGGACACTAAGCCCCGAAATCATGGCAAGATAATCTCAAGAAAGCCTCTGTTGCATGCAATATTTGTTTGATTGGTAACATGTTTTTCTTGAACTGGATCATCATTCATTTTGGTCATTATTAATTCCTGCATATAAGACACATATATTCCATTCACCTGGGTTCTAGGAGACTCGAACCGTGTACCTCACGTTTTTGAGGCCAAAGCTCTGTCGACCGAACTATTGAGTAGCCTTAATAAGGAAAGTTTCCAGAGGCAGCATCCTTGCTGCCAAACCGGAAACAGGAAGCTGCTATGCGAAACAAAATATAAGATATTTCCTTGAACCACGGACTTGGGGTCCGTGATTCGAGTCTCCTAGAGCCCAGGCGAATGAAATGTCTATTCCCACGGATGTGTGGATGAGTGGATGACAATTTATACGTGCGTATCGTCTCGCAACACTGAATAATTTAGCAGCTTAATAGTTGACCAGACCACACACTAGAAGGTGAAAGGACGACGACGTTTCGGTCCGTCCTGGACCATTCTCAAGTCAATTACTTTAGCCACGTTATTGTGACTCATCGCCTGCAGCTTAATAGCTTTCATCTGGTGTACTAGTTTACTATATCATCGTCTGTTTCTCCCTTGAAGTCTCGTATCTCCTCAAAAGTCGGGGTAACATCATCTCCAAAGGTACGAGCCCTTTGGCATTAGTTTCAGGATGTCATCGAAATAGATGCTCCACAGGAGTGATCCATGGTGCACTCGCCTCTACAGTATGTTCCACAGGAGTGATCCATGGTACACTCGCCTCTACAGTATGTTCCACAGAAGTGATCCATGGTACACTCGCCTCTACAGTATGTTCCACAGGAGTGATTCATGGTACACTCGCCTCTACAGTATGTTCCACAGGAGTGATCCATGGTCCACTCGCCTCTACAGTATGTTCCACAGGAGTGATCCATGGTACACTCGCCTCTACAGTATGTGCACAGGAGTGATCAATGAGTCCACACGCGCTGCCTACAGTATGTTCCACAGGAGTGATCCATGGTACACTCGCCTCTACAGNGTAAGTCCATTGTGTTGAGAGGAGTGTTGCTTGCTAGGAGACTGGTTGCTTGCTAGGAGAGTGAGGAGAGTGTGTGGAGGACTGGAGTATTGACCACCTTAGTTATTATTCTAGCATAGATATCAATAATTGCCACTGTAAGTAACTTGGCATTATTAATCATTATTAGTAACTATATTTGACTGTCCCTTTAACTGTTTATGTTATTTGTAAGGGGGGTTTTAATTAGAGTTTTATCATCAGTGTGGTGTGTGTGCCAAGTGTATGTGCTTACAGCACCTGCTCAGAGCACCCTTATATTATTCTCCAAATAACTTCTGTAACTATACTAGGGGTTAGACTCGGCTACTTCAATTTTGGAACTATGCTGGCAGTCAAACTCACCTACTTCAGCTTTGGAACTATGCTGGCAGTCAAACTCACCTACTTCAGCTTTGGAACTATGCTGGCAGTCAAACTCACCTACTTCAGCTTTGGAACTATGCTGGCAGTCAAAACTCACCTACTTCAGCTTTGGAACTATGCTGGCAGTCAAACTCACCTACTTCAGCTTTGGAACTATGCTGGCAGTCAAACTCACCTACTTCAGCTTTGGAACTATGCTGGCAGTTAGACTCAGCTACTTCAGCTTTGGAACTATGCTGGCAGTTAGACTCAGCTACTTCAGCTTTGGAACTATGCTGGCAGTTAGACTCAGCTACTTCAGCTTTGAAACTATGCTGGCAGTTAGACTCAGCTACTTCAGCTTTGGAACTATGCTAGGCGTTAGACTCAGCTACTTCGACGTTTAGCGTACTCCACTTGCTCGCTACTCTTACACTAATTAATTTATCCCTTAAATGCATGTGATTGACAGATTGAGAGCTCTTTCTAGAATCGGTGGGTGGTGGTGCATGGCCGTTCTTAGTTAGTGGAGCGATTTGTCTGGTTAATTCCGATAACGAACGAGACTCTGGCCTATTAACTAGTTGACGGATCCCGCAATTGTGTCCAGTTCGCAACTTCTTCTTAGAGGGATTAGCGGCAATTCTAGCCGCACGAGTATATAGTTTATATGGCTGTAGATTACACTGCTATTATATGCAAAAATATCATTTTCGTCCACTGTGTCAATACCTTTTGAAATCTTCTATGTTGTGATTATGTCTTCTCTGGCTTCTTTTTTTACAGCATACAATATCTAGCTTTATTATAGTTTTTTTCATAGCTTAGCCTTCAATGGTCAGGTGCGTGAGTGTGCTCACTTATTTGTAGCATTCATGGTCGTAAAATGTAATGACTCCGGATCTAAATGTCTGGCCTCGTGCCCAGTTTTGAAATTGGTGATAAGATTCGCTTCTACTACTTCCTATTATTATATTAATTAAATTTGCACCAATTTTTTATTTAGTATAATATGGTTTAGATCACAATCTCATTCTACTTACCATCCAAACCCTTTCGATCTATTGTTAGTCATTTTAAAACATTTTCCAGCTTTCAACCCAGTCAATTCCTCTCAGAATTTTGTTTTTATCACTTCGCCTCTCTCTCTCTCTCTCTCTCCTCTCTCTCTCTCTCTCTCTCTCTCTCTCTCTCTCACACAACACCACACACTTATTTTCTAGCAAATTTAGATCCAGTTCCTACAACTTTCCTCATTCCCCATCCCACGTAGTTTTGAAATCAGATTCGGTGCAAACTTCAGCAATTTTTCGACTTTATCTCTGTGCTCCTTGAGATGAGATCTCTATATGGTTGGAATATGTACTCGAGACGTCTCCACATAAGTATTTTACAGCTTTCTAAATATCTGCTTAACAAGGTCCTGGCAGCTATCCTCATATTAGCAGTGTCTCATAAATCATATACGGTACGAAGTATAAGTTTTTCTCTGGAATAAGACTAGGAATTGTGCCTACACCTACAACTTCCATTTTAGGACCATATTTTTCATAATATACTTTCCTATTAATCATAATTCAGTTCATGCAGTTCACATGAGCATTTAATTACTGGTATCAGGTGTCTGATGCAGTCTTTCTCAAGCTTTAAATCTTGTATAGTTTATCATAATTATCTGGATTCTTCTTCTTCTTGATGGTTCGTGCAGTTTACATGATTGGTTTATCTGTCTCATAGATCCCACATTTTCCATTATTCTTGTGTCGTTTGGAAATTTGGAAATGTAGGATCCGGCGGTTTGATCATTCCAAAGACAGATTCTGGGGAGCTCTTCCTTATGTACTCACCTACATGTCCTTGCGAAGGTTGAGCTTTGGCTCTTTGGTCCCGCCTCTCAACCGTCAATCTACTGGTGTACAGATTTCCGAGCTTCTCAAGCGCTATCATATCTACATTTGAAACTGAGTATGTAGTCCGCCTCCACCACATCACTTCCTAGTGCTTTCCATTTACTATCTACCCTGACAATTAAAAAGTTCTTTCTAATGTCTCTGTGGCTCATTTGGGTACTGAGTTTCCACCTGTGTCACCTTGTTCGTGTACCACCCGTGTTAAATAATTCATTTTTGTCTGACCTGTCAATTCCCCTGAGAATTTTGTGTGTGGGTGATCATGTCTCCCCGAGCGCTTCTGTCATCCAGTGACGTGAGGTGCAGTTCCCTCAAACTTTCCTCGTAACTCATGCCTCTTTGTTCTGGGACAAGCCTAGTGGCATACCTCTGAACTTCTTCTAACTTCGTCTTGTGCTTGACAAGGTACAGGCCCATGCTGTGGCCGCATACTGATATATTCAATACTGATAGGTTCACAATCATCTTTTGTTCGGTCATGATGGTCGAGCGGTTAAGGTCCCTGTACACCAGTTGCATAGTGCTCCTGGCAGTATTTGATTTGTCCAACGTTTATGGATTTCAGCTTAAGCAACTCAATCAGACTTTTAAATTCAAAACAAAGTCTTCTTCCCACCGCATACTGTCCAGATATTTCAGTGTAATCAGGTCATAGTCTTATCATTAAGCAATTTTTTTTTTTTTTCTTCCATGTCTCTTATCGTTACTTTAAATTCTCCCATATAATCGAGGATCCGACGCTATGTCACTGGCTTCTATGGGATTTCGTGCTCCAAGTTCACAATATCCTCCACTTTCTGGCTGAAGACTTGGGCTAAAAGGTTACGGTGTGTGTATTCACCTAGTTGTGCTTGCGGGGGTTGAGCTCTGCTCTTTCGGCCCGCCTCTCAACTGTCAAATCAACTGTTACTAACTACTAATTTTTTTCACACACACACACACACACACCCACACACACACACACACACCACACACCACACACACCTAGGGGGGCCAGGTAGGGGGCCAGGTAGCCTGGTGGATAGCGTGAAGGATTGTAATTCTGTGGCGCGGGTTCGATTCCCGCACCGGCAGAAACAAATGGGCAAAGTTTCTTTCACCCTGAATGCCCCTGTTACCTAGCAGTAAATAGGTACCTGGGAGTTAGTCAGCTGTCACGGGCTGCTTCCTGGGGTGTGTGTGTGTGGTGTGTGTGTGGTGTGGGAAAAAAAAAAAAAAAAAAGTAGTTAGTGTAGTTAGTAAACAGTTGATTGACAGTTGAGAGGCGGGCCGAAAGAGCAAAGCTCAACCCCGTAAAATACAACTAAGTGAATACAACTAAGTGAATACCTGTTGATTGACGGCTGAGAGGCGGGACCAAAGAGCCAGAGCTCAACCCCCGCAAGCACAACTAGGTGAGTACAACTAGGTGAGTACACACACACCACACACACACACCCAGGAAGCAGCCCGTAACAGCTGTCTAACTTCTAGGTACCTATTTACTGCTAGGTAACAGGCGCATCTGGGTGAAAGAAAATCTGCCCATTGTTTCTCGCCGGCGCCGGGAATCGAACCTCCGGACCGCAGGATTACGTGCCCAGCGTGCCGTCCACTGAGCCACCAGCCCCCATTTTGTGTGTGTGTGTGTGTGTGTGTGTGTGTGTGTGGTGTGTGTGTGTGTGGTGTGTGTGTGGGTGTGTGTGTGTGTGTGTGTGTGTGCATACGCGCGTTCGAGTGTATATGTGCATCCGTGTCCGTGCTTATGGTGAGTGGAGTGTGTGTATGTCTAGAACGCGTTACTTCATAATCAACCACAACAAAGAGTGCTGTAGCCAGACCCAGAAGCAGAATGAGAAGCTAACCAATACTCACCAGCCTTAGACCACACCCCCCTCCCCCCACACACACCGTTTAGCTGCTGCAATCACACGACAGCCGCCGTCTTCCCACGGTGGGAAGACCCCTCACCTTAATACAAGCACAGGGCATTACCATCTTTTTTGGAGGAACATGTCAAAAAATAACTCGATACTAAAAGAAAACAAACTAGCATATTAAGCGAATGGGAGAGTGTCGGACCAGTCCATATTTACAAACAATTTAAAGGTTCGTATTCCTCTTATAGAATCTTAAAAACTGTTTTCAATAGGGATAACAATTATCACGCAAAAATTATGAAAATTGAGGCTATTTGCGGGTAGGAAAGCCAAAAATATATTTAGAAGCACCAGTTCTATATAATATAAGATGGTGATTTCGTGCTGTACTTTCGGCTGCTTTACTTCGTTTAAACATCTTGGCCTGTTCGGCTTTACTGACGAACCCGCATTTTACTGTGCCAAGTTCAATCCCCCGGTTATCCAAGTAAAGGAAATTTCATTACTCAAAATGATTATCAATTCATTGCAATATATATATATATATATATAGATATTATATATATATATATAATATATATATATATATATATATATTCGTGCCTAGTAGCCAGAACGCACTTTTCGGCCTACTATGCTAGGCCCAATTTGCCTAATAGAACCGAGTGATTTTTCTTATTTGCAATAAATTGTTTCAAATTAGTTTATTTGAATAATTATTATTATATTTATATAAGAACATAAATTATTGACTTAGTTGTGTTAGTTTATGTTAGGTTAGGATAGGTTAGGATAGGTTAGGTAGGGCTGGTTAGGTTCGGTCATATATCTACGTTAATTTTAACTCAAATTTGAAAAAATTAACTCATACACAATGAAATGGATAGCTTTATAATTTCATAAAAAAATTGAAAATATATAAATTCAGAAAACTTGGCTTATTAGGCAAATCGAGCCTTGCATAGTAGGCCAAGAAGTGCGTTTCTGGCTACTAGGTACGACGTTATATATTATTATATATATATATATATATAATATATATATTATATATATATATATATATCTATATATATAATAGATATCTCACTGGTCCTGGGGACCATTCAGGCTTGTTTGCATATATAATAATATAATATATATATATATATATATGTATATATATATATATATATATATAATATATGTGTGTGTGTGTGTGTGTGTATATGGGATACATGGCGGTTCTCGGATCGAATCAATGACCAAGTCGACCCAGTGATACGACTAATAGTGGCAATTTCGAACCTATTTAAATGCCGCAGGTGATGAGGAGCAGATGTTGGGCAGCTGACAAGTCCCTTCCCTGACAGGGCAAAATCCGTTGATCATCCGGTTTAAAACTTCCCTGTTGGGTGGGGGGGAGGGGGAGAAAAGGCGTCTGACCGGCCAGTAATATCATACATTACTCCTGATGTTTGCTTGAGGTTGATTGACTGATGCAATCATCCTCCCCGTAGCCGGATGCTCCCCTAACAACTCACACGAATGGAGAATTGGTAAACAAACTGCAATATTTTTTTTAAGTCCAGATTTAGGCCATTAGAAAGAGATTACCCAACCGGCCCTTCCGCTTCATGCCTTTTGCTCTTTACCCTCTGCTTCTCTTCCTCTCTTTCCCCCTCTCTCCTTTCTCCTCTCCTCTCTCTTCGTATCTCTAACTTCGCCAGAGCATTTTTAGAGGTTCAGTTACTCTGCTCAATTCATGGCTAGTGCAGGGAACTCTTCGACATTATTCGGAGTTATGTTGCTGTGTATTCGCTGTCATGCATGATTCTCTCATGGAATTATTCGTTGTTATGAATGACTCAGTTATTCTGTGATAGTACTAACATCCATTATTTAGTGTTATTGTGACTAGTTCATGCAGTGTTCAGTGTTATTAATGACCCATGTTCAGTGTTATTAATGACTCACTCAAGCAGTGTTCAGTGTTATTAGTAATTCGTGCAATGTTCACTGTTTTCACACATGCAGTTATCAGTTATTATTGACTTGTGTAGTTTTGCTCATTGTTACTGACTCATGGAGTTATTTCGTGTTATCAATTATGCAACGAGTTATTCAATGTTATTAATGGTCCCTTCATAGAGTTAGCATTATCAGTGACAGCAAGTTAATTCTGAGTTCGATCCCCGATGGACCAAAA
Source organism: Procambarus virginalis (assembly GCA_020271785.1). Classification (NCBI taxonomy): domain Eukaryota; kingdom Metazoa; phylum Arthropoda; class Malacostraca; order Decapoda; family Cambaridae; genus Procambarus; species Procambarus virginalis. Next base: position 13,970,019 of record WNGS01066681.1, on the reverse strand, counting down.
AAATGGTTGGCCATCATTCACTCTGTCCTATTCAAGTTTCTCGTCCTTTCATTGCGCGAGGACATGGGTCTAACAGCTTTAGACCCATGTTGGGTCTAAAGCTGTTACTTTCTTATGTTGGGTCTAAAGTTGTTACTTCTTATGTTGGGTTTAAAGTTGTTACTTCTTATGTTGGGTCTAAAGTTGTTACTTCTTATGTTGGGTTTAAAGTTGTTACTTCTTATGTTGGGTCTAAAGCTGTCACCCCTTGTGTTCGGTCTAAAGCTGTCACCCCTTGTGTTCGGTCTAAAGCTGTCACCCCTTGTGTTGGAACTAGTCAGTCGGTCTGCTTATATACTAACCGCCCCCCCCCCCCCCCGAACGAGAAAGCATGTATAATAAAAAACAATTGGTTCTTCTCATTTGATTTTCGTGTGTAGAGTTAATAAGCTCATACACATGCTGATTGCATTACTTAAAATTGTGAATTGTTGCACAAGGGCTTTTGAGATTCTATGTAGTGCCAATTTTTATGAAATTTATTACATTTTCATTTATTACATGCACATTTTCACAGTACTACATAGTAATACATAGTCACTACATAGTAATACTACATGTAATATGAAATGCCAACAGACACACCGCTCTGATAGAACTAATCTGCATATGTATTCCTTGTTGTCATGGAAACAGCATCGCTACTGACACTGTGTTATTAGTGAAGAAATAGTTTAAGGTCACTCTATATCTCTGTCAATGAAGAGACAACATGGTCACTGAATCTCTATCTTCAAAGAAGAGATGCACTAGGCATTAATTCCTCGTTGCCATAAAAAGAGAGAATTGCCATTGAGTGAAAAAACTTCTATTGTGATTTATGTGTGTGTTGCTATTGAGACCCTGTTATCGGATGAGAATATGTTCGCTGCCTGTCCTTATGTAATGACGAAAGACATTTATACAGTGCTTATATTAATGAATATGACCAGAGAGCCGGTCGGCCGAGCGGACAGCACGCTGGACTTGCGATCCTGTGGTCCTGGGTTCGATCCCAGGCGCCGGCGAGAAACAATGGGCAGAGTTTCTTTCACCCAATGCTCCTGTTACCTAGCAGTAAAATAGGTACCTGGGTGTTAGTCAGCTGTCACGGGCTGCTTCCTGGGGGTGGAGGCCTGGTCGAGGACCGGGCCGCGGGGACACTAAAAAGCCCCGAAATCATCTCAAGATAACCTCAAGATAACCGTGATGAATAACACGTATCTCCACCCAAAATTAGTTGAGACAAACAGCAGTTGTGAAGTACCGTCCCTTGAGACAGATGCGCTCCCACCGGTGATAACGCAGATGCGCTCCCACCGGTGATAACGCAGATGCGCTCCCACCGGTGATAACGCAGATGCGCTCCCACCGGTGATAACGCAGTTGCGCTCCCACCAGTGATAACGCAGATGCGCTCCCACCGGTGATAACGCAGATGCGCTCCCACCGGTGATAACGCAGATGCGCTCCCACCGGTGATAACGCAGATGCACTCCCACCGGTGATAACGCAGATGCGCTCCCACCGGTGATAACGCAGATGCGCTCCCACCGGTGATAACGCAGATGCACTCCCACCGGTGATAACGCAGATGCGCTCCCACCGGTGATAACGTAGATGCACTCCCACCGGTGATAACGCAGATGCGCTCCCACCGGTAATAACGCAGATGCGCTCCCACCGGAGATAACGCAGATGCGCTCCCACCGGTGATAACGCAGATGCGCTCCCACCGGTGATAACGCAGATGCGCTCCCACCGGTGATAACGCAGATGCGCTCCCACCGGTGATAACGGAGTTCCACAGCTTGACGGATTAATGCCCCTTGTGAACAAGTGCAGTAAGGTTCAAGGGTATATATTCCTTCTATATTTCCCGGTGGGATGCAATCGCTATATTGCCTGACACCTCTCTCGCTGAGTCTATTGACTTAGGCGAAGTGACCAGCTCACCACCGTGCATTGCAACACAGGTTCTGTGATACATGACAAACAGTGTTGTATGTCATTGTATGTCATGTATATTCCTACACTTGTTGCTGGAAGCAAGTCTGGCGGGTATAACTTTCCGGTGATCGCCCCCCCCCCCCTGCAAGCGCGTGCAACGTGAGCACTGTACACACATAAAAAGTGCAAATACAAACACACACACACATCAAAAGAATAACAACAGCGGCGTATGCAAGATTGGCTAACATCAGCACTGCCTTCAGGAACCTGTGTAAGGAATCCTTCAGATCCTTGTATACCATATATGTTAGACCAATCCTGGAGTACGCGGCCCCAGCATAGAGCCTGTACCTTGTTAAGCACAAGACAAAGCTGGAAAAAGTTGAGAGGTATGCCACTAGGCTAGTCCCAGAAGTAAGAGGCATGAGTTACGAGGAAAGGCTGCGGGAAATGCACCTCACGTCGCGGGAAGACAGAAGAGCTCGAGGAGACATGATCACTACGACAAAATTCTCAGGGGGGAATTGATTTTTTTTTTTTGAGATATATACAAGAGTTGTTACATTCTTGTACAGCCATTAGTACGCGTAGCATTTCGGGCAGGTCCCTGGAATACGACCCCCGCCGCGAAGAATCGTTGTTACAAACAAGTACTCAATTTACTGTGGAGTTAAACAGAGGCTACAGTTAAGGATTTGCGCCCAGTAAATCCTCCCCGGCCAGGATATGAACCCATGACAAAGCGCTCGCGGAACGCCAGGCGAGTGTCTTACCACTGCACCACGGAGACTGGTAGACAGGGTAGACAAGGATAAACTATTCAACACGGGTGGTACGCGAACAAGGGGACACAGGTGGAGACTGAGTACCCAAATGAGCCACAAGGACGTTAGAAAGAACTTTTCCAGTGTCAGAGTAGTTAACAGGTGGAATGCATTAGGCAGTGATGTGGTGAAGGCTGATTCCATACACAGTTTCAAATGTAGATATGATAAGAGCCCAATAAGCTCAGGAACCTGTACACCAGTCGATTGACAGTTAAGAGGAGTTGATTGGCTCTTTGGTCCTCCAAGGTAATGATACAATTACAAGATAAGAGCTTGATGTTGTTGAGATTGCGAAGGCGGGTTGCGAAAAGGATATGTGAGTTATGAATATGTGAGTTGATTGACATTACCAGGAGGACCAAAGAGCCAGAGCTCAACCCCTGCAAGCAAAACTAGGTGAGTACACACACATACAACAAACGCGATCAAGAGTGGGAACACTGAACAAGTCAAGATCTCGTCTTCATCCACGCTGGAGCGACATTACAAAAATTCACCATTGTGTTACTGGTTCTTCAGTGCACAGTTCAAATGAAAATGAAACAAAAGAGCAGAGTATGATAAAAGACATTCACACAGAAAAGCAGAGTATGCAGTGGACAAAAATATTGAATTTTGTAAAGGAGTGCATGGACAGTTCTTTGTGGAATCCAATGGACTCTATTGTCCTGGAATCATCAGAAGTTTAAAATATAATTTTAAAATAAAAAGTTTTTCAAACAGGGAAAAATACAAAGTTATCCATAGTTTAACAGTGTTTTGAGGCGAGACAGAAGAGCAGGTGAACCTCGAGGCGTCACACGGAGAGAAGGAAGGAGAATACCTGGAAGAACAGCGACAGTAACAAAAATATCTTAGAATCAGAATAGACAATAGAGAAGCAAGTCGAGATCCATATAGAATCTAGCTGGGTTAAATAAAAAGGCGAAACAATTTAATTTCCACATTACAAAAAAAAAGTCAATAATTGATCAAGAGTATGACGTAAACACGTGTATGACGTTCTGTTCCCACACATAGTTCCTAGAGTAGAACTATATGTAGAAGCAGTACATGGCAGGTATATACACTCTTTAATCGAAGAGTAATGTGTAACAGTTCACTGTAACTGTCAACGTGAACTGACAGTTACAGTGAACCAGACCTGTCCCCTGAAGCTCATATCAGCAAGATAACATGCATCCCTATATTCATGAGACCCTCCCTACTTATGATAAGTTGTTGATATTGGGCATTAAGGACAATAATAGGTGTGATCAATGTACTGAAATTGAGAATAATGTGCATATATTTTATTTCTGTAAGCAGAAAGTAGTTCTTGTAAACTGTATTACGGACACGTTAAAAGGTTTATGTGGACCAAGTATTAGAGTGGAGTTAAGTTTTAATTGTGTCATATTGACATAAATGCAAGAAAATTAAGAATGCAATAATTGTGCTACTTTCTGATTATATTTTTGTGTGTGGATAGGCAGGCAGGAGGGTTACTGTGTGTGGATAGGCAGGCAGGAGGGTTACTGTGTGTGGATAGGCAGGCAGGAGGGTCACTGTGTGTGGATAGGCAGGCAGGAGGGTTACTGTGTGTGGATAGTCAGGCAGGAGGGTTACTGTGTGTGTGGATAGTCAGGCAGGAGGGAAACTGTATGTGTGGATAGGCAGGCAATAGGGTTACTGTGTGTGGATAGGCAGGCAAGAGTGTTACTGTGTGTGTATAGGCAGCCAGTAAGGTTACTCAGTAGACAAAATTTTGAAGTTCTTGCGATGCAGGTTCAAGTTTAACATCAAGGGTTTGCAACTCATGCTCCGTAATGATATGAAAAATTGGTTTACTGTGAATTATAAAACTGTGTATTAATGTAATATTTTCCCCTGTAAACTGATGTAAATATGATCTTTGTATTGTATATTATTTAATAAAGAAAAAACTATTAATTGATCAGGTAACTAGACTAGATTAAAGAGGAAAGGGGGAACCAACAGAAAATGACAAGGAAATATGTGAGTCATTAAAAACAAATGCTTTCTGGATTGAACAACTTAAGAGCACCTCCCAGAGGAAGAAGACGAAACACCCTTGAGGGAGATAAAGTATTACGAAAGACACTAGAATAGTTGAATCTTAAAAATAAATAAGAAGATGGACATAAAGGGAGCATCTAGCTACCTACTTTTGACGAGAATTACACGACAAGGCTCTAGAACTTATTGAGGTGGAAACAGTTGGAACGCTTGACACATGCTGCTGTTTAACAACACAATAAATAATTACAGGAGAAAGCAAGATTTGCTTGATTCTATCTTCCTGGACTGCCAGAAAGACTTGTATAGTGTCCCTTCCAAGAAAAAAATCCAATACAAATCAAAGAAATAATCTGTGATAACTAGACGAATACTGAACTGGGAGAGAAGTATTTATCCAACTGAAAGCAAGCAGTGTTACGTGACTGAAAGTATCAGACGTGAGGAAGGTACCAGGCAGAAGAATACCACACGGATCAATACGATATAATACTTCTTAACGAAATAAGTGAATGATGCAACTGTGGAAAAAACGATAACCAGTGACAATGTTAACTTACGTTGCTAAACTGCTGAGACTAATTACAATAGAAGATAACTGCGGAATATTTAAGGTGCATCTGGACAAGTTTGAGAAATGGTGAGAGAACTGGACGTTCCCCTTTAAGCTAGGCGAAAGTAAAGGCGTGAATCAGAAAAGCAAAAACATCTTGGGGACGTAATTCGTTCTGTTGGGACAGGCCATTATATATATATATATAATATATATATTATATATATATATATATATATATATATATATATACCTCTGGCTGGAAGAAGGGGGACCCATAGCCTCGGAGGAAACCACGCATAACGCATTAGAGGAAGTATATGTATATATATATGAGGGAATATATAATATATTATATATTATATATATATATATATGTTATAGAGGAATATATATATATATATATATTATATATATATATATTATATATTATATATATATATATGATGTGGTGTGTGAGAGAGAGAGAGAGAGAGGAGAGAGAGAGAGAGAGAGAGAGAGGAGAGCGAGAGAGAAGAGAGAGAGAGAGAGAGAGAGAGAGAGAGAGAGAGAGAGGGAGAGAGAGAGAGAGGAGAGAGAGGGGGGCGGGAAGCAGCAGTAGGACGGAGTTGCGTGTTTGGCAACAAGATTAGCCCCGTCCACTGCAATATCACTTAATCCAATTTTAAAGTGTATTCAGTTCATTATTCTATTGTGGTGCGTTCCTTCGATATGTTATATTTGTTAAATTCGATTAAAGTAGGATATATAATATAGAGAGTAGAATTTAGCTAAACGAAATAGATTAATTCTGTTTCAGTCATTATAAAATATATTTAAGATTTGACCGAGTTTTATAACTGATGTGTTTTAATGAATAGACAAAATAGCGTGAAGTTAGCTTTGTAAATCTTACCCAGAACTTGACATAACATAGTTTTCATTAACATTAACGGCTTGGCAATGCCGGGGTCGCAGGTTCGAGCCCACCTGACAGCCCTAGTGGATTTTCTCATAGTTTTCATTCTTCAGTAAGCTGAATTAGTTTACATGTGGATTCTTTGTTTATGATCATCAGTACTTCATCCCTCCCAAACAGTGAAGGTCTTTTCCTCATTTTCAATGTTTATCTGTATCCACTACAAGTGTACTTCCCTGAACACCTGTTCCATGTCCACTCATGGAACAGGTGAGTCTAGAGTCTCACCTAGAGTCTCTAGACTCTAGTCTATAATAGAGTCCGTTCTGTGTATATATGACTAAGCAGCTAAAAGAAGGAACACACATGTGCGTGTGAGTGTGTTTATATATGTTTACAGTCTCTCTTGAATATCTGACACGGTTCGAATTAATGATTTATATAAATTATTAATTTTCTCTACCTTAATTACTGTAAGTTCAAAGGAAACCTCTAGACTTACCTTTGTCCTCTAAACTTCTAGAGAAACTAATCATTTGCATAATATGGTAAAATGGTGTTGCATCAGTCAGCCTTGAACTCTTCTCGTTGGACCCGCTGAACTACTTCTATTTGAGCCTTGAACTCCTCCTGGTTGGTGACCTTTCGTGAGGATCAGCATTTTATTGCGTCTCCTGTCTGCCTGTTTCCTGTTCACTTGAAATATTTGTTTCTATCGTTGCATTTTATTTTTTCCTAATTCTTATTACTTTTTGTTTCACTTCTATGGACCTACGTTGTCCTTACTTAGCAAATTCATTTTTTTCGCATGTTCGTATCAATCCTTTTCCGAATCTGTACATATTTGAGTCAAGAAAATATTTTGATGCTGCTTGAAAAGTGTTGAAGCTAACAACCTTCGGCCCCGGAAAGCTTCGAAGACTAGAAGTACCATCAATAAACGCCACAACGATGCAAATTCCCATATACCTGGCCATTAAAATTGCAATAATAATGTTTGCACTCTAACAGTTCCACACAATCGTGTTCACCCCGTCATCGATAATGACATCCTTAAGCAGCCCAAGGCAGAACTCTCCTGACAACTCATCAACTAAAGGATTTACAAACTGCTGAAGATTTATGGATAACAAATTGTTTTTGCATCTTTATTATTTCATACGTACAAAAAATCATTACCTGTTTAAGACTTATTTTTTCTTATTTAGATATTATAATTATGCATTAAATTTCAACATTTTCCTATATTCTTATATGGCATTATTGAATGTAACTTTGCAGGATTTCATTACTAAGTTTAACTGACGTAAATGAGATATTTATCAAACTGGTAAATTGTATTATGTAGAAAATAATGACAATGACGTAAATCTTAATTAACAAATAACTTAATTAATATATATGTAGACTGGAATATGTAAAATAAATAGCACTTCCAGATATAACTGTAAATGTTCTAGCATTTGTAATATGTCTGTGATTTACTTTTGGTCTTTGCTATTGTCAGTTCTCTCTCTTTATCTTTATCTTTTTTTAATTTTCTTTCTCCATTTTGCGCAAGATTCACTCTTCATTAACTTTAATTACACATAAGCTCTGAAATATTGCAGAGTCCAAGTGTGAGAGAACTTGGCTTTATATTTAAGAATATATGAGAGCCGTCCAGTGGCAGTGGGTTGGGTATCACGAGCTCCATAAAGGAGTATTGAAAAGTAATTCTGAGTTGATTGGAGCTGTATCTAACGCTGAGGAGTTTCTGACCCCCCGTAGCGTCTAATTCTTCTACAGGCCAGAACGCCAGTGCGTGAGTCTGACGCATACAACATTTCTGCCCAATCAACATTTGGCATCTCTCTAGGTATTAACCTCAACAATCTCCTCCAGCAAAGTATTTAACTCACTAATCTTGGGGAATACAAAAGTATTTCCTGACATCCCGATGGCTCGTGTGTTTCGGTAACTTCCTTCCAAGACCACCCGTGTTCTGGCGGAACACATGAAAACCCGTCCGTCCTCATCACTTTTGTCTATACCTCATAGGATCTTATACGTCACAATCCATTCTTATCTTTTTCGTCTAAAGCGGTAAGATCCAGATGCGTTGATCTTTCCTCGAGGCCTATCAGTTTTGGGACCCAAATGGGGGCCCTCTCACTAACTCATTTCCGAGTGTTGTATTACGTGTTTCTTATACGGGTTCCATACAAGAGCCGCATTCTTCCATCACATCTCACACATATGTAAAGTGCCTTAAATTCCGCCTTGTCCAGATTTCTGAACGCCACACCGATGATTGCCAGCTTGGCACATGATTCTGATGTGATTATTCCAATGTTTGCCTGTAGATTGATTGATTGATCCACCAAAGTCACCCAAGAGGTGCCACGGACATTAATAGCCAGTAATGGCCTGTACAAGCGGACTTGGCATTATGTCTTATCACAAACCATTTATTTATCAAAATCAGGGTTCTAAACTCTTATCATTGTGTGTATTTTCAGCAGACACCTCGTTTCTTTCGCCTGTTTCATTACCTTACATTTTCTTAGGTTAAAGTCGAGCAGCCATCATTCAGACAATTCCTGCTTGTGTCCACGTCACATTCCAGAACCTCTTCCTAGTCCTTATAATTCTGCATCGTCCGTGAAAATTTAAATATTGAAGTTTACTTACTCAAGCATATTATGGAAAAAAATGCTAGGATCATGAGACCAATGTTTGTGTTACTAAACTGGTCTACTTACTCTGTGTGTGTGTGTGTGTGTGTGTGTGTGTGTGTGTGTGTGTGGGTGTGTGTGTGTGTGTGTATGTGCGTGCCTGTGTGTGTATGTGCGTGCCTGTGTGTGTATGTGCCTGTGTGTGGGTGTGTGTGTGTGTGTGTGTGTGTGTATGTGTGTGTGTGTGTGTGTGTGTGGTGTGTGTGGTGTGTGTGCCTGGGTGTGTGTGTGCCTGTGTGTGTGTGCCTGTGTGTGCGTGTGTGTGTGCCTGTGTGTGTGTGTGTGCCTGTGTGTGTGTGGTGTGTGTGTGTTGTGTGTGTGTGTGTGTGTGTGTGTGTGTGTGTGCCTGTGTGTGTGCTGTGTGTGTGTGTGTGTGTGTGTGTGCCGTGTGGTTGTGTGTGGGTGTGTGTGGGTGTGTGTGTGTGTGTGTGTGTGTGTGTGTGTGTGTGTGTGTGTGGGTGTGCGTGTGTGTGTGTGTGCTGTGTGTGTGTGTGGTGTGTGTGTGTGTGTGCCTGTGTGTGCGTGTGTGTGTGCCTGTGTGTGCGTGTGTGTGTGCCTGTGTTCGTGTGTGTGTGTGTGTGCCTGTGTGTGTGCCTGGTGTGCCTGTGTTGTGTGGTGTGTGTGTGTGTGTGTGTGTGTGTGTGTGTGTGTGTGTGTGTGTTTATGGTAATCATGCACAAATGCCTACTATCGACTTCAACGCTTCACATTCAAATAAAAAAAAAGGCCAGAGACACTGGCTTTGACGAAATGAAAATGAACAGTTTCTGAACGATCTCATCGCTAACAAGACCGAAAGAGGCAAGATCTCAGACCACAAGGAAGCCCAGGAACAAAGGCCGTGTGTGTGTGTGTGTGTGTGTGTGGTGTGTGTGTGTGTGTGTGTGTGTGTGTGTGTGTGTGTGTGTGGTGTGGTGTGGGCGAAACGGAAGCCTACACGTCGCCTTTGGTGGAGAAGCCTCTGATTTGATGGAGAAAGTTTTCTGGAGAGGACATTGCTTGTCTTACTTCGGCTTCACCAGTTTCATGCGAGACACAAAACACTCACTCCGGCAAATTAAACTTCCGAGAGAGAGATAAAGGAAGTCAGTATTGGAACGCTGCTTTTTGGGGGGAGTGAGATGTTCATCGACAACTAGGCAAGGGCTCTTCATAACGTTTCCTGTGTGTGTATTGTAAAGATTCTCTCTTTTATTTTCCTTGATTTCTAATGATCATTTTAATACTTAAAAAAAAAACTAATGCGCGTACTCATTTGCCGCCGATATCAAAAATATTTGTTAATGAATTAAATGCATGTATATGTTTACAGTGAATCACAGTATTTTTGGCCACTGAGTTTATTTTGTTCACACAACGATTTATTTTACTTACTGATTTACAAAATCAGCATTGTGCTAATTTTGTAATTTTACAAATATTTTTCTGTTTCTAAGTAATATTTCGCATCTAAGATTAGTAATATTTTTCCATCTCAAAGATCAGTAATATATCTCAAACTTCAAGGTTAGAAATTGTTCCCATCTCCATGGTCAATAGTATTTTCCCATCTCAAAAGTTATTTTCCCATCCCATTTTCTTTGGAGATGGGAGCCGGTCGGCCGAGCGGACAGCACGCTGTACTTGTGATCCTGTGGTCCCGGGTTCTATCCCGGGCGCCGGCGAGAAACAATGGGCAGAGTTTCTTTCACCCTATGCCCCTGTTACCTAGCAGTAAAATAGGTACCTGGGTGTTAGTCAGCTGTCACGGGCTGCTTCCTGGGGGTGGAGGCCTGGTCGAGGACCGGGCCGCGGGAACACTAAAGCCCCGAAATCATCTCAAGATAACTCAAGATAACCTCAAGCGTTGTTATATTTTCCTATCTCCAAGGTTAGTAATATTTTCCCATCTTCAAGGATGTATAGTCACGAGTTATCATTATACATAAGCTTATAAATGAAAATTCAAAAACTCTCGTAGTTGTTAATGTAATAATTACTGACACTATACACTTGAGGACAAAATATGTATAAATGCCTTTCACTGCCAAAAAAAGAACCTCAATGTTGCACGTTATTCACCATCCTAAATCAATCCTCAAAGGATTCATTCATATTTCAAGATGAACAGTGAGCAGTTATATATTATACACACATTCTACTGTCGATCCTCTAACCAGTTAAATATTTAGAGTGCAATGTTTATGTATGTTTTACCTTTGGTAAAGAATAATTCATTTGACACATGTTGCCCTGTTCCTTTATTCATGCCAAAGTTATTAACAAGAACATTCCATAGTTCTCTTTGAATTCGTAATATTTTAAATACCATTAATAAAAATAATTGAACCTGATACTGAACCATTCAGAAATATTTTAGATTCCACGATTACCTGGACTGTTCTAACTTGATGATTTACTTCTAAATATTATATGAATGTGTAATTTTTCTTTAATGGGTATTTAATAATTTGGCCTTACATATTGGCACTGATCTTCTTATATACACAAGTCTTAAGAGACGTGAAAAATAGACTTACGCAACTAAGATTATTTTCATTGTAACAATACAGAAAATTCGTGTACAAAAAACTTGCGTTTCATTCGACTGGGATATATATAATTCATCATATAATTTATAATTCATCAAATAATTTATAATCATATACCTATAACAACATTACATCCTTTGGACAGGTCTATTTTCGTCTTGAGTATTTGGCGTAAGGAATTTCCATTTAATTTTTTATGTGGATACTTACGCATATTAGTTTTGAATAATTTAAAAAAAACACGAATCACGTGTTTTTGTGATAATTCTTGCAATATATAATATATATATAATATATATATATTATATATATATATATATATATATTATATATATATATAATAGTGTAATGAAAATCGTGAAGAAAACCGTATCTTAAAATACTTAAACTTTATTCTGATAAATAATATAACTTTATTCCTGTAAAATTGTGTTATTACCCCAGCAATTGTCTGAAAGGTTAGCAATTACTATATAAAACCTTACTTCAGAAATTAGCATTTCAAATTAAACAAATTGCCAATTCAGAATATAGATTGTTACATCTCAGAAAAAAAATGAATTTCAGACAACAAACTGTCCATTATTAAACCCTATAAATAATTCATCGACAAGCAAAATTGTTCCTAATTTTATAGTTATCATTATATTTATATATATATANGTTCGGTCTAAAGCTGTCACCCCTTGTGTTCGGTCTAAAGCTGTCACCCCTTGTGTTGGAAATAGTCAGTCGGTCTGCTTATATACTAACCGCCCCCCCCCCCCCCCCGAGACGAGAAAAGCAGTGTATAAATAAAACAATTGGTTCTTCTCATTTGATTTTCGTGTGTAGAGTTAATAAGCTCATAACATGCTGATTGCATTAATTAAAATTGTGAATTGTTGCACAAGGGCTTTTGAGATTCTATGTAGTGCCAATTTTATGAAATTATTACATTTTCATTTATTACATGCACATTTTCACAGTACTACATAGTAATACATAGTCACTACATAGTAATACTACATGTAATATGAAATGCCAACAGACACACCGCTCTGATAGAAGTAATCTGCATATGTATTCCTTGTTGTCAGGGAGACAGCATCGCCACTGACACTGTGTTATTAGTGAAGAAATAGCTTAAGGTCACTCTATATCTCTGTCAATGAAGAGACAACATGGTCACTGAATCTCTATCTTCAAAGAAGAGATGCACTAGGCATTAATTCCTCGTTGCCATAAAAAGAGAGAATTGCCATTGAGTGAAAAAACTTCTATTGTGATTTATGTGTGTGTTGCTATTGAGACCCTGTTATCGGATGAGAATATGTTCGCTGCCTGTCCTTATGTAATGACGAAAGACATTTATACAGTGCTTATATTAATGAATATGACCAGAGAGCGGTCGGCCGAGCGGACAGCACGCTGGACTTGCGATCCTGTGGTCCTGGGTTCGATCCAGGCGCCGGCGAGAAACAATGGGCAGAGTTTCTTTCACCCAATGCTCCTGTTACCTAGCAGTAAAATAGGTACCTGGGTGTTAGTCAGCTGTCACGGGCTGCTTCCTGGGGGTGGAGGCCTGGTCGAGGACAGGGCCGCGGGGACACTAAAAAGCCCCGAAATCATCTCAAGATAACCTCAAGATGCAAACACTGACTCAGATTAATTCTTGACCTTCGTATGTGTGTATTCTCCTAGTTGTGCTTGCGAGGGTTGAGCTCTGGCTCTTTGGTCCCGCCTCTCAACTGTCAATCAACTAATGAAGGAAGAAGGTTACAGGTTCCTGAGCCTACTGGGCTCTATCATATCTACACTTGAAGCAGTGTATGGAGTCAACCTCCACCACATCACTTCCTAATGCATTCCATTTGTCTACTACTCTGTCATTGAAAAAATTCTTTCTAACGTCTCTATGGGTCATTTGGGCCCTCAATTTCCACCTGTGTCCCCAAGTGCGTGTGCCCCTTGTGTTAAATAGTCTGTCTTTATCTACCCAATCAATTCCTCTGAGAATCTTGTATGTGGTGATCATGTCCCCTCTAACTCTTCTGTCTCCCAGTGACGTGAGGTTTAATTCCCATAGTCTCTCCTCGTAGCTCATACCCCTCAGTTCGGGTACTAGTCTGGTGGCAAACCTTTGAACCTTTTCCAGTTTAGTCTTATGCTTGACTAGATATGGACTCCATGTTGGAGCCGCATACTCCAGGATTGGTCTGACATATGTTGTTTACAAAGTTCTGAAAGATTCCTTACACAACGAGGTTCCTAAAGATTCCTTAAGACCGTTCATATGTTAGCCAACCTGGCATATGCCGCTGATGTTATTCTCTTGATATGAGCTTCAGGGGACAGGTCTGGGGCCAGATTCACGAAGCAGTTACGCAAGTACTTATGAATCTGTACATCTTTCCTCGATCTTTGGCGGGTTTGTTTACAATTATTAAACAGTTAATGAACTCCAAAGCACCGGAAGGCTGTTTATACAAATTACAACAGTTGATTGGGAGGTTTTCATGCATGTAAACTGATTAATAAATGTAACCAAAGCCGACAAAAATTGAGGAAAGATGTACACGTGCGTAGGTGCTCACATAACTACTTCGTGAATCTGGCCCTTGGCGTGATATCAACCCCCAGGTCTTTCTCTCTCTCTGACTCTAAATAGGTTATTAATCACTGGGTCAGAAGAAGGAAGCTGGTGTTTGAACTGACGAGCCAGAAAACACACACTGTGTGTGTGTATGTACTCACGTAATTCCCCTAATTGTACTTGCGGGGGTTGAGCTCTGGCTCTTTGGTCCCGCCTCTCCACCGTCAATCAACTAGTGTACAGATTCCTGAGCCTGTACACCTGTAAACTTCTTAAGGGGTTGTGGGTGGCTGGAATCATACTGTAGGTACGTGTGTAGATTCGTCGGCTTGTATAAGGTCTCCGTCTCTAGACATCTTTTCGTTTGGTTTATCGATACCGTTGTGTCCAGGACGTTCAGTTCCTTGTTGTGTTTCTCCAGCGTAAACCTCTGATTCGGGTGTACAAAGTCAGGTCCGGGTTTCCAGGGCGTCCAGGGTATGTTGTACTATTTGGATACGTTTATGCCGGGGGGAAGGAGGCCTGGGACAAAGATTAAGCCTTTGTTACTGTTAGCTGTGTGTGTGTGTGTGTGTGTGTGTGTGTACTCACCTAGTTGTGTTTGCGGGGGATAAGCTCTGGCTCTTTGGCCCAGGCTCTCAACTGTCAATCAACTGGTGTACAGATTCCTGAACCTATTGGGCTCTATCATATCTATATTTGAAACTGTGTATGGAGTCAGCCTCCACCACAACACTACTTAATGCATTCCATTTGCTAACTACTCTGACACTGAAAAAATTCTTTCTAATGTCTCTGTGGCTCATCTGGGTACTAAGTTTCCACCTGTGTCCCCTTGTTCGTGTTCCACGCATGCTAAAGAGTTTGACTTTGTCCACCCTGTCAATTCCCCGGAGAATTTTGTAGGTGGTTATCATGTCTCCCCTTACTCTTCTGTTTTCCAGCGTTGTGAGGTTCAGCTCCCTTAGCCTTTCCTCGCAACTCATTCCTCTCGGTTCCAGGACCAGTCTGGTGGCATACCTCTGAGCTTCTAACTTCGTCTTGTGATTAACTAGGTATGGACTCCAGGCTGGAGCTGCATACTCCAGGATGTTTCTTACTTAAGTGGTATACAGGGTCTTGAATGATTCCTTACACAAGTTTGTAAAGGCAGTTCCTATATTGGCCAGTCTAGCAAATGCCACTGATGATATCCTTTTGATGTGGGCCTCTGAGGACAGGTTCGGTATGATATCAACCCCCAGATCATTCTCTCTATTTGGCTCTTGCAAGATTTCACCTCCCAGATGGTACCTTGTGTTCAGCCTTCTGCTCCCTTCGCCTAATTTCATTACTTTACACTTTCCTGAGTTGAACTTTAGCAGCCATTTTCTAGACCATTCCTCCAGTTTGTCCAAGTCGTCCTGTACTCTCTGTCTATCTTCATCTGCTTTGATTCTTCTCATAATTTTTGCATCAACAACAAACATTAAGAGGTATGCGTCTATACTCTCTGGAAGGTCGTTTACATATACTAGAAACAGGATGGGTCCGAGTACAGAGCCCTGTGGAACCCCGCTGGTGACATCTCGCCACTCTGATGCCTCCCCCTTCACCGTTACTCGTTGTTTACTATAGCTTAGATACTCCCTTATCCACTGGAGCACCTTTCCTTTTACTCCTGCCTGCTACTCCAACTTTTGTAACAGCCTTTCGTGAGGTACTGTGTCAAAGGCTTTCTGACAGTCCAAGAAAATGCAGTCTGCCCACCCTTCTCTTTCTGCCTAATTTGTGTTGCTTTGTCATAGAATTCTATTAGGGATGTGAGGCACGATTTACCATCTCTGAACCCATACTGGTGGTGTGTTACAAAGCTGCTTCCCTCCAGAAGTGAAGGAGAAAGAGCATCAATCTTGTCAATCCTGTCGAGCATTCTCTTTAGATCAGTGATTTTATATATAAATAAATATATATATATATATATATATATATATATATATATATATATATATATATATATATATATATATATTACACATATACATATATATGAGCCTTTTCCTCGCAATCTTCTCCATCACCTTGCATGGTATACAAGTTAGGGAAACTGTCCTGTAGTTCAGTGCCTCTTGCCTGTCACCCTTTTTGTAAATTGGGACTACATTAGCTGTCTTCCAGCTTTCCGGAAGGTCTCCCGTTTCCAATGACCTGTTATACACCATAGAGAGTGGCACACATAGTGCTTCTGTACCATCTTTAGAATCCACGGTGAGATTCTGTCAGGCTCAACAGCCTTTGTCACATTCAGCTCCAACAGATTCCTCTTGACCTCATCACTGGTGAGGTAAAATTCCTCCAAGGTTGTTCGGTTTGTCTCCTCATTTAGTGCAGGGACCTCTCCTTGTTCTATTGTGAAGACCTCCTGGAATCTCTTGTTGAGTTCTTCACACACCTCTTTGTCGTTCTCTGTGTATCTGTTCTCCCCTTTTCTCAGTTTCATCGCATGTTGAAACTTGTTGAAACACAACTTGTGTGTGTGTGTGTGTGTGTGTGTGTGTGTGTGTGTGTGTGTGTGCGCGCGCGCGTAAGTGCATGGGTGCGTGCGTGCGTTGCGTGTGTGCTTGAGTGGGCCGGACCTTCGATAGTATAACTTTGCGATACGAGGCATTACTCTCCTCAGGCAGGTCTGTCAGCCGTCAAAGCATCCACGTACAAGACATCTGACCTCCATAACGCCCACACTCAAGTGGAAACTCCTACCGTCTGCCATTAACGAAAGATGTTATTACCAAGCACATTCGTTTCAGAGAATCATCAGCTCATTATTATCCTATTTTCCACCCCATTTTGAATGAGAAAACATATATAACCATCGTCAACCATCATGTGGGCAGAGGAGCTAATGTACCGTGAGCTAATGATAGAGAGCCGGTCGGCCAAGCGGACAGCACGCTGGACTTGTGATCCTGTGGTCCTGGGTTCGATCCCAGGCGCCGACGAGAAACACTGGGCAGAGTTTCTTCACCCTATGCCCCTGTTACCTAGCAGCAAAATAGGTATCTGGGTGTAAGTCAGCTGTCACGGGCTGCTTCCTGGGGGTGGAGGCCTGGTCGAGGACCGGGCCGCGGGGACACTAAAAAGCCCCGAAATCATCTCAAGATAACCTCAAGATAACCGTGATGAATAACACGTATCTCCACCCAAATTAGTTGAGACAAACAGCAGTTGTGAAGTACCGTCCCTTGAGACAGATGCACTCCCACCGGTGATAACGTAGATGCACTCCCACCGGTGATAACGTAGATGCACTCCCACCGGTGATAACGCAGATGCGCTCCCACCGGTGATAACGCAGATGCGCTCCCACCGGTGATAACGCAGATGCGCTCCCACCGGTGATAACGCAGATGCGCTCCCACCGGTGATAACGCAGATGCGCTCCCACCGGTGATAACGTAGATGCACTCCCACCGGTGATAACGCAGATGCACTCCAACCGGTGATAACGCAGATGCGCTCCCACCGGTGATAACGGAGTTCTTCCACAGCTTGACGGATTAATGCCCCTTGTGAACAAGTGCAGTAAGGTTCAAGGGTATATATTCCTTCTATATTTCCCGGTGGGATGCAATCGCTATATTGCCTGACACCTCTCTCGCTGAGTCTATTGACTTAGGCGAAGTGACCAGCTCACCACCGTGCATTGCAACACAGGTTCTGTGATACATGACAAACAGTGTTGTATGTCATTGTATGTCATGTATATTCCTACACTTGTTGCTGGAAGC
The DNA here is from genome assembly GCA_020271785.1 of Procambarus virginalis. Lineage (NCBI taxonomy): Eukaryota > Metazoa > Arthropoda > Malacostraca > Decapoda > Cambaridae > Procambarus > Procambarus virginalis. The sequence goes on along the minus strand of WNGS01066681.1, from coordinate 13,952,161 downwards.
AAGTCTGGCGGTATAACTTTCCGGTGATCACCCTTCCCCCCTGCAAGCGCGTGCAACGTGAGCACTGTACACACATAAAAAGTGCAAATACAAACACACACACACATCAAAGAATAACATCAGCGGCGTATGCAAGATTGGCTAACATCAGCACTGCCTTCAGGAACCTGTGTAAGGAATCCTTCAGATCCTTGTATACCATATATGTTAGACCAATCCTGGAGTATGCGGCCCCAGCATGGAGCCTGTACCTTGTTAAGCACAAGACAAAGCTGGAAAAAGTTGAGAGGTATGCCACTAGGCTAGTCCCAGAAGTAAGAGGCATGAGTTACGAGGAAAGGCTGCGGGAAATGCACCTCACGTCGCGGGAAGACAGAAGAGCTCGAGGAGACATGATCACTACGACAAAATTCTCAGGGGGGAATTGATATTTTTTTTTTTTTTTTGAGATATATACAAGAGTTGTTACATTCTTGTACAGCCACTAGTACGCGTAGCATTTCGGGCAGGTCCCTGGAATACGATCCCCGCCGCGAAGAATCGTTGTTACAAACAAGTACTCAATTTACTGTGGAGTTAAACAGAGGCTTCAGTTAAGGATTTGCGCCCAGTAAATCCTCCCCGTCCAGGATATGAACCACATGACAAAGCGCTCGCGGAACGCCAGGCGAGTGTCTTACCACTGCACCACGGAGACTGGTAGACAGGGTAGACTAAAATAAACTATTCAACACGGGTGGTACGCGAACAAGGGGACACAGGTGGAGACTGAGTACCCAAATGAGCCACAGGACGTTAGAAAGAACTTTTCAGTGTCAGAGTAGTTAACAGGTGGAATGCATTAGGCAGTGATGTGGTGAAGGCTGATTCCATACACAGTTTCACATGTAGATATGATAAGAGCCAATAAGCTCAGGAATCTGTACACCATCGATTGACAGTTAAGAGGAGTTTGATTGGCTCTTTTGTCCTCCAAGGTAATGATACAATTACAAGATAAGAGCTGATGTTGTCTGAGATTGCGAAGGCGGGTTGCGAAAAGGATATGTGAGTTATGAATATGTGAGTTGATTGACATTACCAGGAGGACCAAAGAGCCAGAGCTCAACCCCTGCAAGCACAACTAGGTGAGTACACACACATACAACAAACGCGATCAAGAGTGGGAAACACGAACAAGTCAAGATCTCGTCTTCATCCACGCTGGAGCGACATTACAAAATTCACCATTGTGTTACTGGTTTCTTCAGTGCACAGTTCAAATGAAAATGAAACAAAAGAGCAGAGTATGATAAAAGACATTCACACAGAAAAGCAGAGTATGCAGTGGACAAAAATATTGCATTTTGTAAAGGAGTGCATGGACAGTTCTTTGTGGAATCCAATGGACTCTATTGTCCTGGAATCATCAGAAGTTTAAAATATAATTTTAAAATAAAAAGTTTTTCAAACTGGGAAAAATACAAAGTTATCCATAGTTTAACAGTGTTTTGAGGCGAGACAGAAGAGCAGGTGAACTTCGAGGCGTCACACGGAGAGAAGGAAGGAGAATACCTGGAAGAACAGCGACATTAACAAAAATATCTTAGAATCAGAATAGACAATAGAGAAGCAAGTCGAGATCCATATAGAATCTAGGTGGGTTAAATAAAAAGGCGAAACAATTTAAATTCCACATTACAAAAAAAAGTCAATAATTGATCAAGAGTATGACGTAAACACGTGTATGATGTTCTGTTCCCACACATAGTTCCTAGAGTAGAACTATATGTAGAAGCAGTACATGGCAGGTATATACACTCTTTAATCGAAGAGTAATATGTAACAGTTCACTGTAACTATCAACGTGAACTGACAGTTACAGTGAACCAGACCTGTCCCCTGAAGCTCATATCAGCAAGATAACATGCATCCCTATATTCATGAGACCCTCCCTACTTATGATAAGTTGTTGATGTTGGGCATTAAGGACAATAATAGGTGTGATCAATGTACTGAAATTGAGAATAATGTGCATATATTTTATTTCTGTAAGCAGAAAGTAGTTCTTGTAAACTGTATTACGGACACGTTAAAAGGTTTATGTGGACCAAGTATTAGAGTGGAGTTAAGTTTTAATTGTGTCATATTGACATAAAATGCAAGAAAAATAAGAATGCAATAATTGTGCTATTTTCTGATTATATTTTTTGTGTGTGGATAGGCAGGCAGGAGGGTTACTGTGTGTGGATAGGCAGGCAGGAGGGTTACTGTGTGTGGATAGGCAGGCAGGAGGGTTACTGTGTGTGTATAGGCAGGCAGGAGGGTTACTGTGTGTGTATAGGCAGGCAGGAGGGTTACTGTGTGTGTATAGGCAGGCAGGAGGGTTACTGTGTGTGTATAGGCAGGCAGGAGGGTTACTGTGTGTGTATAGGCAGGCAGGAGGGTCACTGTGTGTGGATAGGCAGGCAGGAGGGTTACTGTGTGTGGATAGGCAGGCAGGAGGGTCACTGTGTGTGGATAGGCAGGCAGGAGGGAAACTGTATGTGTGGATAGGCAGGCAATAGGGTTACTGTGTGTGGATAGGCAGGCAGTAAGGTTACTCAGTAGACAAAATTTTGAAGTTCTTGCGATGCAGGTTCAAGTTTAACATCAAGGGTTTGCAACTCATGCTCCGTAATAATATGAAAAATTGGTTTACTGTGAATTATAAAACTGTGTATTAATGTAATATTTTCCCCTGTAAACTGATGTAAATATGATCTTTGTATTGTATATTATTTAATAAAGAAAAAACTATTAATTGATCAGGTAACTAGACTAGATTAAAGAGGAAAGGGGGAACCAACAGAAAATGACAAGGAAATATGTGAGTCGTTAAAAACAAATGCTTTCTGGATTGAACAACTTAAGAGCACCTCCCAGAGGAAGAAGACGAAACACCCTTGAAGGAGATAAAGTATTACGAAAGACACTAGAATAGTTGAATCTTAAAAATAAATAAGAAGATGGACATAAAGGGAACATCTAGCTACCTACGTTTGACGAGAATTACACGACAAGGCTCTAGAACTTATTGAGGTGGAAACAGTTGGAATGCTTGACACATGCTGCTGTTTAACAACACAATAAATAATTACAGGAGAAAGCAAGATTTGCTTGATTCTATCTTCCTGGACTGCCAGAAAGACTTGTATAGTGTCCCTTCCAAGAAAAAAATCCAATACAAATCAAAGAAATAATCTGTGATAACTAGACGAATACTGAACTGGGAGAGAAGTATTTATCCAACTGAAAGCAAGCAGTGTTACGTGACTGAAAGTATCAGACGTGAGGAAGGTACCAGGCAGAAGAATACCACACGGATCAATACCGATATAATACTTCTTAACGAAATAAGTGAATGATGCAACTGTGGAAAAAACGATAACCAGTGACAATGTTAACTTACGTTGCTAAACTGCTGAGACTAATTACAATAGAAGATAACTACGGAATATTTAAGGTGCATCTGGACAAGTTTGAGAAATGGTGAGAGAACTGAACGTTCCCCTTTAAGCTAGGAGAAGGTAAAGGCGTGAATCAGAAAAGCAAAAACATCTTGGGGACGTAATTCGTTCTGTTGGGGACAGGCAGCCTATATTATATATATATATATATATATATATATATATATACCTCTGGCTGGAAGAAGGGGGACCCATAGCCTCGGAGGAAACCACGCATAACGCATTAGAGGGAATGTATGTATGTATATATATATATATATATATATATATATATATATATATATATATATGTGTGTGTGTGTGTGTGTGTTATGTGTGTGTGTGTGTGTGTGTGGTTGTGTGTGTGGTGTGTGTGTGTGTGGAAGAGAGAGAGAGAGAGAGAGAGAGAGAGAGAGAGAGAGAGAGAGAGAGAGAGAGAGAGAGAAGAGAGAGAGAGAGGAGAGAGAGGGGGGCGAAGCAGCAGTAGGACGGAGAGTTGCGTGTTTGGCAACAAGATTAGGCCCCGTCCACTGCAATATCACTTAATCCAATTTTAAAGTGTATTCAGTTCATTATTCTATTGTGGTGCGTTCCTTCGATATGTTATATTTGTTAAATTCGATTAAAGTAGGATATATAATATAGAGAGTAGAATTTAGCTAAACGAAATAGATTAATTCTGTTTCAGTCATTATAAAATATATTTAAGATTTGACCGAGTTTTATAACTGATGTGTTTTTTAATGAATAACAAAATAGCGTGAAGTTAGCTTTGTAAATCTTACCCAGACTTGACAAACAATAGTTTTCATTAACATTAACGGCTTGGCAATGCCGGGGTCGCAGGTTCGAGCCCACATCACAGACCTAGTGGATTTTCTCATAGTTTTTATTCTTCAGTAAGCTGAATTAATTACATGTGGATTCTTTGTTTATGATCATCAGTACTTCATCCCTCCCACACAGTGAAGGTCTTTTCCTCATTTTCAATGTTTATCTGTATCCACTACAAGTGTACTTCCCTGAACACCTGTTCCATGTCCACTCGTGGAACAGGTGAGTCTAGAGTCTCACCTAGAGTCTCTAGACTCTAGTCTATAATAGAGTCCGTTCTGTGTATATATGACTAAGCAGCTAAAAGAAGGAACACACATGTGCGTGTGAGTGTGTTTAATATGTTTACAGTCTTGAATATCTGACACGGCTGGAATTAATGACTTATATAAATTATTAATTTTCTCTACCTTATTTACTGTAAGCTCAAAGGAAACCTCTAGACTACCATTTGACCTCTAAACTTTAGAGAAACTAATCATTACATAATATGGAAAATGGTGTTGCATCAGTCAGCCTTGAACTCTTCTCGTTGGACCCGCTGAACTACTTCTATTTGAGCCTTGAACTCCTCCTGGTTGGTGACCTTTCGTGAGGATCAGCATTTTCAGTTAATTGCGTCTTCTGTCTGCCTGTTTTCCTGTTCACTTGAAATATTTGTTTCTATCGTTGCATTTATTTTTTTCCTGATTCTTATTACTTTTTGTTTCACTTCTATGGACCTACGTTGTCCTTACTTAGCAAATTCACTTTTTCGCATGTTCGTATCAATCCTTTTCCGAATCTGTACATATTTGAGTCAAGAAAATATTTTTGATGCTGCTTGAAAAGTGTTGAAGCTAACAACCTTCGGCCCCGGAAAGCTTCGAAGACTAGAAGTACCATCAATAAACGCCACAACGATGCAAATTCCCATATACCTGGCCATTAAAATTGCAATAATAATGTTTGCACTCTAACAGTTCCACACAATCGTGTTCACCCCGTCATCGATAATGACATCCTTAAGCAGCTCAAGGCAGAACTCTCCTGACACTCATCAACTAAAGGATTTACAAACTGCTGAAGATTTATGGATAACAAATTGTTTTTGCATCTTTATTATTTCATACGTAAAAAAATCATTACCTGTTATAAGACTTATTTTTTCTTATTTAGCTATTTAATTATGCATTAAATTTCAATTTTCCCATATTTTATATGGCATTATTGAATGTAACATTGCAGGATTTCATTACAAAGTTTACTGACGTAAATGAGATATTTATCAACTGGTAAATTGTATTATGTAGAAATATGACAATGACGTAAATCTTAATTAACAAATAACTTAATTAATATATATGTAGACTGGAATATGTAAAATAAATAGCACTTCTAGATATAACTGTAAATGTTCTAGCATTTGTAATATGTCTGTGATTTACTTTTTGGTCTTTGCTA
>WNGS01066681.1:13898370-13909701 GCA_020271785.1 Procambarus virginalis | reverse complement strand
TTTCTAAGGAAGCAAATTGAGACCTGAGGACAGGTTGGCAGATGAGGAAATAATCAAGAGTAGGAACTAGATGTGACAAAATCAATGGAATCATTCTTAATTTTCCATAGGTGCTGACGGAGGCTGAACTACAAGTATTTGGAATTACAAGTACGTTGGTATGGGCGTCACTGATACCAGTTTTGTATTGCATTCCACAAATTATTGTTTCCTTTTGAGAAGCCTATTTGAGTTGTTATTCCAGAATATATATGATATTAGAAACTTGTGTTTAGAAGTGCTTTTGGAGGGTGATCATCTCAGAATGGAAGTGTGGCCTTTGAGATGTTTTGTCAGTCATGTTTGGCGATAGTGAGCCTGGCTGGTTCCAGGTGTCAGTCTGAACTAAGCATTTGCAGTTGCAGATTTGGGGGACTTAGTTGACTGGACGTATTTTGAAGTTAAGTAGCAGGTGATTTGTTATTGTGCCTGAGTGTTGTTTTATTATGTCTGGTAGACTTGATAGTAAGTGCTATGCCATTCTCCTTTTTTACATTGTGTCAGAGATCTTCAGCCCAATATATACTCTGTCACTATTTATTATGTATTTATATTGTTGTGTTACTACCTAAGAGTAAACTGGTATTCCCATTTTACCAACAGTTGTTTGCTTTTTGATACCTGGATTATTACAGTCGATTGATAGGCTACTGTGATTATGATTAACTGTGACGGGAGTACGAGTTTTGCTCAGAGGCTTACTCGTAACAACCACCACCTTTTGCACCATTGTCATAACCACTTTCACCAATACCACCACCACCAATACCACCACCACCACCAACACCACCACCACCACCACCACACCACCACCATCACCACCATCACCACCATCACCACCATCACCACCACCATCACTCAGTGTCGGGCCACTGTCTGATAAAGTCCCCATACTCCATCGTATTTTACCGTGATCCTCCCTGCACATTGATCGGCGGAAAGAAACGAGTCTTGGTCTTTTCTATTACCAGGGATCTACTCCAAGTACTTCTTGATCCACTGTCGATCTGTTCCTCTTGAGAAATGGAGGACTCTTTTTTTCCCCGGAGTTAAGCGTCATATATGAAGTGATTTTTCCTAACCAAAAGCGTACGAATCTAGACAGCCCACCTAATCCATTGAATGTCAATAAAACATTATTGCGGTGCTATAGGATATATATATATATATATATATATATATATATATATATATATATATATATATATATATATATATATATACACTCACACGTTTATGGGAAGACAGAATAAGAAGTTTGAGTCGAGTGAGTGTATTCAGTTAAGTAAAAACTTTTGGATATCTTTCTTACAGTGTTGAAGCTATCAATGTTTTTTTTTTATTTAAGAACAAGGCGCCTGGAATTAGCAAAATAAAAAAATTGGTATTAACAAATCTTCCAGTGACGCCAGTCCATCAATTTACGCCAACCTTAAATGCAGCTCTTGCCTCTGAACTCATTAACTCCGATTTCAAGAATGCCAGGATCATACTAATCCCTAGGCCGGGCTAGAACTATCAACACAAATGGGGAATTACAGACGGATTTCTATACTCGCGATTCCAGTTGAAATAATCGAAAATATCATCAACCGCAGACTGGTGAAGCACATTGCAGTGGATCCAAAGTATACCATTAGACATCGCGGTTTCAGAAGACACAGAGGAGCCCATACAGCTTCGCCCCGGCCAGATTCTCGAAGCAGTTACGCAAGCACTTACGAACCAGTACATCATTTCTCAATCTTTGGCGGCATTGTTTACAATTACAGTATTAAATAGTTAATGAGCTCCGAAGCACCAGGAGGCTGTTTATAACAATAACAACAGTTGATTGGGAAGTTTTCATGCTTGTAAACTGTTTAATGTAACCAAAGCCGTAAAAGATTAAGGAAAGATGTACAGGTTCGTAAGTACTTGCGTAACTTATTCGTGAATCTGGCCCCCAGGAATCCAAATTCACTTAAATAACTGAATAAACAAAATCAAAGCAGCCATTGGAAAATTTAACAGATTCCATAACCAATGGCACAAACAGCTACACTTACACAAGGCTGCTTGCATTAGTCAGGCAGCATCACGAATGCCCTCCTGTATCTCTACATGCCTTAAAGATAACCAACATGAAAAACAATCTGGACCTCCATGAAGCCCTGAACATACTTGATCACTAAACAGTAAGTCACTAGTGTGGAACACGATCTGAATGCTAGAAGACGTATTGTTAGAAAGAATTCTTCAAAATGAGACACTTTGTCTTCGTAGCTGATGGCTCAAGAGCCTCGAGCTACTCGACGGAAACGAAGCCTCACAATACATAACCCCAAGGTGAACAACAGACCAGCGCACCCTCCACACACACACACACACACACACACACACACACACACACACACACACACACACACACACACACACACACACACACGCACGCACGCACGCACGCACGCGCGCGCGCGCGAGACATCAAAACCTGTTCACAAACATCGAAGTGTATATATATATGACTGCTATTCAGTATTCATATAGAGAAACCCTATGGATATTAAAATGCTAACCTTACAAACACTCGCCGATCTCTGACAAAGGAGAACCGCCCGCCTGCTATCACAAATTCGCTCTGTATTCCACATTTCCCACACTTATTACTTCACTTCCACCTCTATCTTTATTGCTAAAAAAAATAAGGCATAGTCATCTAAAGATACCACCTGCCATTGGCCAGGACCCACATCCTCTAGGGACCCCAATTTCCACAAACCCCCCTATCCCCTAAGGCACAACCTACTCCTAGGCTTCACCTTGCCCAGGTACCATAACCCCGTAGACTTCACCTTCCCCAGGTACCACCACATACCCCCTAGGCACAACCTTTACCCCAGGCCACATCTTCCACAGGGCCCCACTTCCAGCAGCAGTCCCATAGCCTTCCCCAGCCCTCCCCACCAGGAGGTCTGGTGCCAGTGAGGCGCTAAACAATTACTTACGCCATAACTTACCGGCTTCACGTACCGTAATATTTCCCCCCACATGCTCGTCCGTCTCCGCAACTTACAGCTTGGTTATATTGTTAGGGCTTGTTTACGTTCACACGCGTCTTGCTCGCTGTCATCACTTTCCGGTACTTCCAAATTGCATATTGCGCCCCTCCTTCCCTAACCCCCCCCCCCCCAAGGAAACTTTAACAGTGTATTTTATTAGTATTATGTTTGTGAGGAATAAATAAGGGTGTGAAGCAAGTGTAAAAGCTGAAGGCTTTCCAAACTTTGCATGAATTTAGGGATTTCATTTTTTTTTATAGAGTAAAAAGTTAAATGTAGTTCTGCTAAAGAACATGCGAATTGCGTTTTGGAGAAACTTAGTTCAGTGCCGAAGTGCTTGGAAATAGGTGAAGGAAAGACCCAATTTGTGTATTTATATTGACAAGACGAATTTTCTGCAGTGTTGTAGAACTTTGTATACAGCACATAGAGAAAGGATGTACCTTGTAGTTTTTTTATTTAGGTTACAGGTTTAGGTTTAGGTTAGTTTTAGGTTACATCCGAAAATTAATTTTTCAATGCACTTACATATATATTGGGTCTTTCCTTCACCTTCAATTGTATTTTTTTCCGACTCTCACAATTTCTAGACAGAAACCTATAAACAATACAGAAGAAATAGACAGAAACAACAAATGAAAACGTGTTGTACATAAAAAGTTTTTCACATCAAACACACACTCATCCAATTATCAACAGGCAGCTTATACCTCGGTGCATCCTTCCGTCAACAAGTCTGAGAGATAACTGGCCATTTTTGCACCACTCACTGTCCCTGTTTGCTAATGAGAGCTGGGGGCCTGATTGTCCTGTCTTCTCGATAGGACAACTAGCAATTCCCTCGTCGCACTCGAGTGGACTATAGTTTTTTTGGTATCTTGAATTTACTCTACCTTAGCCGCTGAAAAGGCTAGTTTGGACTTACTGAAATACGTCTGAATAACTCTGTTCCATATGATCTTTAACGAACTTTTGAATCTCTCTAACTTTAACACCTTTCATCTTTTCTATACCACCTTCCCTTCCCTTCATCACTTTCCTTACCCTTCACATCCTTCCCTACCCTTCACACCATTCCCTATCTTTCACATCCTTCCTTACCGTTCATCACTTTCTATGCATCACTGTTACCATATTCATTATACACTATCTTCAACAACAGGTATATCATAAACTTAAGACAAACTAACATATAACTATCATTAAAATATGAAGGATGAATCTTAGTGTGGATGGAATCAGATATTTAGAGAAACTTGGAATTTAGTGTCATTTGTCATTTCCTGCACTTCACATTTGGCAGACACGCCAACTCTCCTTCTAATAACTTAACCTCACCAAGTATCAAAGACCGCATTGAGTTTATGGAAGTTATTGGAAGTCATACTCACGAAAATCTGTCAAACCCATCCTTATCTCCCATTATTTTTAGTGTCTTGAAAATCTGTCAAACCCATCCTTTTATTCCAATATTTTTAGTGTTTCGAAAATCCGTCAAACCCACCCTCCTCTCCCATTTTTTTAGTGTCTCGAAAATCTGTCAAACCCAGCCTCCTCTCCCATTTTTTTAGTGTCTCGAAAATCTGTCAAAACCATCCTTCCATCCCATTATTTTTAGTGTCTCGAAAATCTGTCAAACCCATCCTTTTTTTCCATTATTTTTAGTGTTTCCAAACACCTGGGAATAAAGCAAACCGTTCTAGTGGAGCAGAAGAGTATTTAACGATCTCCTAAAATTCCAGGGAGAAAAGAGAGAGAGAGAGAGAGAGAGAGAGAGAGAGAGAGAGAGAGAGAGAGAGAGAGAGAGAGAGAGAGAGAGAGAGAGAGAGACTTGGACCCCATTCCAAGTCGTGTCGCTTCCCATCCTCTTTACCACCACGGCTACACCGGCCAACTATTTGTTCTTTCCATTGATTACGTTTTACATTTGGGTCCACTGGCGTTCAATATCGAGGAAGCGTTCGGCCATTCCCCGGGAATATTTGAATTTCATGATGTCCTGTTTTTTTTTGCCCCTCGAACAACCTGTGAGAAAGGAAGTCACAGAAGTCTTATCTGTGTCTCAATGTATTCGCCTGGCTTAAACATGATTTTAAGGGGGAGGGGGAAGGAACATTTAGAAAGGTGCGCTCTCATCCCATTTTTTTTTGTAATATGTTACTATGATAGGCACAATGCTATTACATATTCTCCCCTTCCCGTGTTCATTATCACATTCCATTACATCTCTCCCCTGGAAACTGCTAATGAAAGCCATGGAAAGCTGTGCCATCATACCTCTACTCTGGTGAGTCTCGGGCAACAGCTTCTCCTACATTTCCTTTACTCATTCCGGAAACAAAACTTCTAGTTTTGTTGCTATACATTTTATTATTATTATTTGTATTAATGGTGAATAAAAATTCATTCTGTTGGGGGTGAATGATTACATTATGAATCACAAAATATTTTTTTTATGTACTTTTCCATCGGTCTGAGCTCTCGAGCGTTCACTACGTCACTAAACTGATGTACTAGCCCAAACCTAAGATAACCGAAGATCTACGAATAGAAAACGGAACATCCCGTTAATCTGGTGAGTCGCTATGATATTAGTACTCCATTTTTTTTCCTAAGTGGATAGATACGTCAAAATGCTATGTAATGGTCAAGAGGATTGATTGGTTTCATTCCTTGTACTTGAGTGGATACCCGGCTGTACCCGGGTCTCTCTTCCCTCTATCCCTCCCCTCTCCAATTCTGGGGCCATTCTTTTTCTAATATACGTTAATGACATGTTTACAGGAGTAGAATCCTACATGTCGATGTTCGCGGATGACGCAAAGTTGATGAGAAGAGTTGTGACAGATGAGGATTGTAGGATCCTCCAAGAGGACTTGAACAGGTTGCAGAGATGGTCAGAGAAATGGCTACTGGAGTTCAATACAAGCAGATGTAAAGTTATGGAAATGGGATTAGGTGATAGGAGACCAAAGGGACAGTACACAAAGAAGGGAAACTGCCTACCTCTGACGACTCGAGAAAGAGACCTGGGCGTGGACGTAACATTTGATCTAACTCCTGAGGCACATGTAAATCGGATATCGGCAGCAAAAAGTTAGAACATTCAGAAACCTAAGTAAGGAAGCATTTAGGGCGCTTTACACTACTTACGTGAGGTCAGTCTTGGAGTATGCCGCCCCATCATAAAGTCTCCACCTGAAAAAACACATAAGGAAACTGGAAAAAGTTCAGAAGTTTGCAAGAAGACTCGTCCCAGGGTTACGAGAGATGGGGTATGATGAGCGCCTGCAGGAACTGAGCCTTACGACACTAGAAAAGAGAAGGGAGAGGGGGGATATGATAGGAACGTATAAAATACTTAGGGGTATTGACAGAGTGGAAAGAGATTAAATGTTCACACAGAATAGTAACAGAACGAGGGGACATGGGTGGAAGCTGGAAACTCAGATGAGTCACAGAGATGTTAGGAAATTGAAATTGAAATAAGTTTATTGAGGTAAAATACTCACAAAGGGATGAAGTAGCTCAAGCTATTCTTACCCCGTTCAGTACATCGTGTCGATTGTTCAATAAACCCCTGAACTATATGTTTAACACAACTCTAACCCTGTCCATGGAGGACAGAAGAAAATGTATATATGCTGGTTAACATTGTAAATGTGTAGCCACGTCTGTGGTAGAAAATAATAATAATAATAAAACAAAGTACATCGTGTTAATACATAGACACACATCACAAACAATAAACATATTATCAAACATTCTGAGAGATAAACATATACATTTCCTCCTTTACACAAGTAAGAAGTTAGGAAGTTTTCCTTTACGTGAGAGTAGTGGAAAAATGGTATGCACTTAAGGAGCAAGTTGTGGAAGCAAATTCTATTCATAATTTTAAAAATAGGTATGATAGGGAAATGGGACAGGAGTCATTGCTGTAAACAACCGATGGCTCGAAAGGCGGGATCCAAGAGTCAATGCTCGATCCTGCAAGTACAAATAGGTGAGTACACACACACACACACACACACACACACACACACACACACACACACACACACACACACACACACACACACACACACACACACACTGAGTGTGGGAGAAAAGAAGACAGCGAGATGCTGGTTTACCCAAAAAGAGAAATGGCACCATTCCAGACCGTCACCCCCTCAGCTCCTCCCCCTTCCACCTCTCACCCTTCTCCTCTCATCCACTCAAGGTAAATAATGGAAGAGGAAGGGGGATGGTCCCCATGGCATCATCTTGGATGCTTCAGGAGAAGAAGGTGTGATTTTTCCGTTCATATTTCTATGCCTTGTGAAATTTGTTTCGTAAGATTCATGTTTGATGTGTGTGTGTGTGTGTGTATGTGTGTGTGTGTGTGTGTGTGTGTGTGTGTGTGTGTGTGTGTGTATGTGTGAGTGTGTGTGTGTGTGTGTGTGTGTGTGTGTGTGTGTGTGTGTGTGTGTGTGTGTGTGTATTCTGTGAATTAATGTGACATAAAATAAATACAAGTCGATGTTGACCTGTTTAAATAATGATCATTTATTTCAACATTGAAACATAACTTTGCTCAATGTTATCTTATTTTATACAGTTTTTCTTTCTTTTGGGAGTGGTCGGGGGCTTGTTTACTTCATGTGCGTACTTTCTACTATGTCAGGGTGATGAATGAGGCACAGAAGGGCAGCGTTCTCACTTCCTGTGGTAGAGGATTTTCGGTGATGTTTTTCTGACATCAGATGCATAACGTGAATCCCAATGTCTGCGAGACTACTTCGATCGTAGACACTAAGTCGTTAGAGTCTTTCAGAGTCTTCACGTCTTACCGGAGATTACTCTTCCCAATGACGAGAATCAAGTAATTTTGTATATTGACGGATTTTCATGTCCAGATTCAGAATTTTCCGATGCAAATGACATACATATATATATATATATATATATATATATATATATATATATATATATATATATATATATATAAATGGGAATTGCAAGAGCATGGAGATGTTTACCGGTGGGGACCTACCATGACACGAGCTTTGAAAGAACTCCCCCCCCCCCTCCAACCCCCCCCCAAGATCAAGGATGTTTATTGAGACAAGAATCCCTCCCCCCCCCTCCCCTTCGATATCTCATTGGTGCTACTGTTACCCTCGCCGAGGCCAGAATGCGTAAAGGAAATAGTAGCAATAGTGGTGTCATGTACGTTGTGTTTTGAACGTATTAACTTTTTAATACGAACTTTTTTGACCATTAAAACTCTAATGCTGTTTGAGATTTTTTTGCTGGTCGCTGTTGTTGTTGTTGTTGTTGTTGTTGTTGTTGTTTAAGAGATGACTCGGTTTACGTGAAGGTGGCAGATCTTCTCCTGCCGTTGTGAAAGGAATAAATACCACAATTTCTTGAATTGGAAACACATAATCAATAAATTACTTCAACACTTGTATGGGGGATGAATTCTTGAGTTCCAACGGTGCTGATTCGGATTTAGCAAACAAGAAAAGGATCATTTGCCGTTGTGCTGCGAACAATTGTTCTGCTGGTATCATGTTCTTTCAGTTCTCGACATTATTCTGAAGATTTTCTTTTGATTAGATTCTCTTCCAGAAATTCATTTCTTCCAGAAACCCTCAGTGAATCTTTTAATGATTCTCAGGGTTATCTGATCTGGACTCGTTACAGCTCCTGCAGGACTTTTCTAAACTTCAAGATTCTCCTGCACTCCTCCTGTACTCTTCTGAAATCCTCAAGGACTCATCTGAACATCATTTTGACTTCTCTGATCTCCTTATAGCTCCTCTTCAACATTTCATCTGATCCCCAGGACTTGTTTAATCTCTTCCAAGGCTCCTCTGTTCTCTTCTAGGACTCTCCTGATTTCCAGGATTTCTCTGATCGTCTACGGGATCTCTCTGATCTCCACACGAAATTTTAAGATCGTCATAAGAAAATCCGAAGAAGCCGTGTAGAGGATTCGAACCTATGTGCTGGGTATTCCTAGCTGGGTAGTCCTATGTGCTGGGTATTCCCAGCTGGGTAGTCCTATGTGCTGGGTATTCCCAGCTGGGTAGTCCTGTGCGCATGATCAATAGTAGAATATTCCTAAGTGACAGAAACCAGAGTGCAAGGAGGGTGGGGGAGATTGTGGGAAACCCTGGTCCAGTTTCAGTGGAAACCTCATGAATCCTCTTAAGTTAAGTAGAACTATAGGTTTCAATCCTTTCTAACCATGGCGGGGTCTGATTATCTGGTGCGTGGGCTTAGGAAGACCAGGCGCATAGGTTCGAATCATCATCACGTTAGTGTGATTAGTGTTTGTGAATCTTCACAAGTGTTCTAATCTCTCTAACCCTCTTCTCCGGGGCTCCTTAACCTTCTCTTGCAAGACTGATGAAATCGCCTCCATATATCCCTCCTTCAGGGCTAACCAAATATTCACCATATTTCCCCTACGGAAATCCCCAATTTCCTAATCTCTCTCTCTTCCAGGACTCTCTAAACTCCTTAACTCTCTTTTCCAGAGCTCTCTAATCTCCTCCTCCTCCTCCTGGACTCCAATGATGCATCATGCGGCCACTAAAGGTTGCGTTTACTAGTATATAAGAAAGAAAGATAATAAAAGCCTCCCATCAGCGAGGCATCACAGGAGGAGAGGAAGCAATGGGAGCGGTGGAGTCTGATGAACGTCCAGTCAGTGGTGATGTATTGTTCTTCCCTCGGGGGCGTTCTTCTTTGTGTTTTCTTGATAAAAGACTCGACAAATTAATTACTTTGCCCAAATTAGTTTACTTTTTATTATTAAGTTTTTTGTATATATATATATATATATATACATATTGTATATATATATATATATATATATATATATATATATATATATATAGAGAGAGAGAGAGAGAGAGAGAGAGAGAGAGAGAGAGGAGAGAGAGAGAGAGAGAGAGAGGAGAGAGAGTTTTCGGTTGCATGTATGCCTGGGGAGCGTTCAGGCTTGTTTGCATTTGTGTTTCTCACGTGTTGCCCCAAAGAATGATGTGATTTGATAAAATACTAAGCCCAAGATTACCATCAGAGCGCCGTCGGGATGGTGGGGTAAATAGCTTCGGCTACCATCATCTTTTGGACGGTCGTGATGGTCGAGTGGTGAAGGTGTCCTGTACGCCAGATGCATAGTGCTCCTGGCAGTATGGGATCGAGTCAATTCTAGGGTATGAGTTTTCGGTTATATATATATATATATATATATATATATATATATATATATTATATATATATATATATATATATATATATATATATTGGTGTATACTGGCAGCAGGTTTTCTTTTACACATGTCTCATTGAATATGACCGCATATTCTGTATTTACTATCTTCTGATTTAGGGCTTCTATCCCTCTAACTATTTTCTTAGCATCAGGGCTTAGCTGAAACAGGAGTTCTCCAAAACTCATTTTCGTAATTTCTGGGTGAAGAAAAGATGTGGATTACTATAGAATGTATTACACTTATTTAAACAATTTACACTTATTTAAACAAGAATTTGTAATCTTCTTGCATCTTGGGTTCTGTCTATTATGCATGTATTCTTGTTCAAATACAACAAGAATACATGCATAATAGACAGAACCCAAGATGCAAGAAGATTACAAATTCTTGAAGCAATTCACATAAGAACAGAACAACCTACCATGAACACCCAAATCACGGAACTATTTACTCTTCCCACAATGAGAGTAAGGACAAGACCAGAACATAACGATGCCAACACAGAAGACAATGTTCAACATAACAGGCCAATTACACTGGATTAATCTTTGTATGTAGATGCCAGCTGCCTCGTATGGGCCAATAGGCCTTCTGCGGTTACCTCTATGTTTCACACCATTTATCCCCTATGTATCCCCATGTATCCCCTATGTTTTCACCTTTATTGTTTTATCACCTGACCCAGTGCGGGTATATAATCAAACCACATTGTAACATTTCCTCACTTGAAAATGAACCATGGAGGTTCGAAAACGTCGTGTAAATTGTTTAAATAAGTGTAATACATTCTATAGTAATCCACTCTTTTCTTCACCCAGAAATTACGAAAATGAGTTTTGGAGAACTCTGTTCAGCTAAGCCCTGATGCTAAGAAAATAGTTAGAGGGATAGAAGCCCTAAATCAGAAGATAGTAAATACAGAATATGCGGTCATATTCAATGAGATATTATATATATATAATATATATATATAT
>WNGS01066681.1:13883137-13897370 GCA_020271785.1 Procambarus virginalis | reverse complement strand
GCCTCCTTGATCCTGACCCTTAGCTCTGGATGCGAGCATTGACATGAATCTTTCCATCCACCATAAATTGCTCCAGCTCCTCCATCGTCTCCACCTCTTCAGCTTTTAGCTACCGCAGAAACCTGCACTCCATGTCCGAGCAGTCTCAGCATAAGACCTTCCGGAAGCTCTTGTGCACTCACGGAAGCGTTTCCTGTAAACCTCCGGGGTTAGTCGATATGATTGGAGCCACAGCCTTCTTGATCATGTCGTAAACTGCGCATTCCTCAAGGTCCAACATGTTATAAGCTCCCTGGCCTCGCCAGTCAACCTACTCTGCACTAACGCAGCCCAATCCTCTTCAGGCCATTCCTTCAATGTCACTATCCTTTCAAAATGGTCGAAGAAAGCTTCGGTCTCTAGAGGGTCAAAGGTTGGTAGGTCGTATTCCGGACCTTGGGGTCATCCTGTCGAGCAGACACTGAGGGAAGCCCGCACTCCACCCGACGCATTTCAACCTCCTTCTTTGCTATTATTTCCTCCCGTCGCAGTTGTCTTTCTCCTTCCTCTCGTTGCAGTTGGGCTTCGCGCTCCTCACACTTCAGCTGGGCTTCGTGCTCGCGCTCCTCCCGCTTCAGCTGGGCTTCGCACTCACCCTCCAGTTGGGCTTCACGCTCGTCTCGCTTCAGCTGAGCTTCGCGCTTCTCCCGCTTCGGCTGGGCTTTGCGCTCACACTCCTCTCGTTCCAGCTGAGCTTCGCGCTCCTCACGCTTCAGCTGAGCTTCGCGCTCCTCACGCTTCAGCTGAGCTTCTAGCTGCATTTTCATTATCTCCAGCTTCATCCTTCTCCTGCTACTACCGCTGGATCCCCTACTGCTACCTTCGTCGTTCCGGTTCCCACCAACACTGGCAGGTACTTGGGGCAGTCCTTCCTTGGAAGCCTCGTCTCGGGCCTTGAGCTGAGCCATGATCTCAATCCGACGCTCCGCCACCCTGGAGGACCTCAATCTCAACCCAAAATGGTCCGCCACTAACTGAAGCTGAGCCTTGGTACACTCTTCTGACTCCTGCTCGTCCCTCGACTCAATAAGCTTCTTTACTCTGTCATCCTACATCTCTTGGCTATTGAGTAACTGCACACAGGGAATACACTAGTGAGCAGTGTAAACCGAGACCAATATCGACCTTAATACACTTGCCCTGCACTTGCAATCCTTTGTCCACTGTTGTTCGATGTATCCTGGCAAGGTCGCCACTGTCAAGTGTTCACCCCCTTCCAACTTGTGGTTGAGGTCGTCCCACGGGTCTTAGCTCCTCAGTACCGGGCGCCACTGCTCGCCCTTGGGCTCCCTAAGTCAACTAAGGCCTGGCCTTATACACCCCTAGCTAGTGGGGAGGTTCAAGCTTCTTATAACTCACCTAAACCTGCCCGTCCTGACTCTGGAATGCTTTCTTGGATATCTGGTCTACTCAGGTCGCCAGCTGGGTGTTTATGCTCGTGTCCCAGCAACGCGTCAGTGGTGTTAAAGGTTATCTTAATCAAGGATGCAATATCATGTGCAGTACAAGGTGTCACTAATGGTCTCATAAATATATATATATATATAGCCCTAGAGAATGGAGGCTCACTTAAACTCATCAGTTAGTTAAAAAGTTTACTGAAGCAAAAGAATATATACACAAAAAATTGTATAGAGGTCAAAAAGGGGATATCATCTGCTGGCGGCAACACTCCTTGCAGCACGGCTTCTGGCAACACGGTCAGCTGATTGGGTCCACCCGTCAGGCGGCAGGCACAACCTCGCGCCTCTGGCAACACGATCAGGTGATACCTCTAACTGTCAGACGTCGTGACTTTCCCCCGCCTCTAGCGATGCAATCAGCTGGGTGCTTCAAAGTTCGTTGCTGGCGCTTTGCACACCAGCTACCACCTCCAGGATCAATAACATCCCCGCCTTAATGCTCACACACACCAACTCATGCCTAAATGAGTTTTTGGCTCCTAGCCTAATATCCTGTCACTTAGACAATAAAATGATGAGTAGAAATATTCACAATGTATAAATACTCCAGCTCGCCTAGATCAAAAGGGGTAAAGGGAGGGACAATTATCTACCTTATTTCACTCCAACCACGAAACTGACTCGTCCTTTGTTGAGGGTTGTTGAGGTTCCTGGTCCTG
This sequence comes from Procambarus virginalis, assembly GCA_020271785.1. NCBI lineage: Eukaryota > Metazoa > Arthropoda > Malacostraca > Decapoda > Cambaridae > Procambarus > Procambarus virginalis. The sequence continues at coordinate 13,895,209 of WNGS01066681.1, read as the reverse complement.
GTGTCTGCTCTGCCGACGACTAGTTCCCACCACACACACAGGTTCCTCCGTCGCCTTCGTGGTAACGCGTCTTCGCCGTGCTGACTCCCAACAGGTACTGCCTTCCTCCTCCTCTTCTCTGGGGTACTGGAGACAGGTACCTCCGTCGTCGTCCTCCACTCTCACTGGCACTGCCGACACCTCGCAGTCCAGCACAGCTTCCCCTTGCCTCACTGCCAGTAGATTTGGCCTGGCCGTAGCTACTCGCTTGATGTAGAATACGTGGCTTCTGGGCGTCCCAGACGTCACCAGCCCAACGTTCCCTCTGCTGCAGATTCTTAATAGAGCTCTTGGTTCTCTAATCCGGTTCGTTCTTGTGTCTGGGCACTCCACGGAAGTTGGATGGCTTCTCAGACTGTCTGCAGAATCGAAGCGGAGCTTAAATCTACTGGTAAGGGCTCTCTAGATCCGGAGCTCGCACGAACGCATATTCCCTCTATGACGGCTCGTGACGTACTCTTCCCGCTCAGGCGCCAGCCGCCCCGAGGCCTCCGCCTCGTGAAGTCACACCGACTCTTGTCATTGGTCACTTCCGGGACGTGACCTCACCTAGCCCGACCCAAGTAGGGACCCGAGGTGAGGCTGCAGGGCCAGGTCCAGCAGCCGAAGACGAGGAAACAGATGACGACGTACTCCACAGGGAGTACCAAGAAGACCCACGGGAGCAGCAGGGCCAGAGACAGGAGCAGGAGTAACATCCGACGGCACCGCAACAGCAGGAGGAGGGCCGGCGACAACCGGGGGAACAACGGGCGATGCTGGGGGATCCTCAGCACCGAACGGGACGCTCACCTCCTCACCCCCGGAGTCCTCTTCCAGAGGGAGCGGCGGGAAATCCTCTTCTCGGAACAAATTCACGGGAGCGACCGGATCACCAGTACACCCTGCATCCTGATGCCCCAACAAGCCACACAAGTACGGGGTTTTCGGGCATAAAACACCCGCACATAGTACCCTAACAGCCGGACAGATGATGGAATGTCCGACCTCAGTCGCATCCCGAGGGTCTGAATGTTGGTCTTCACACCTGAATACTTGCCAGACGATAGCGAGTTCATCTGCACACTGACGACGGAGCAGTACCTCTGGAAGAAACGCCGGAGGAGAATCTCAGGAAACTCCATGGGGGCGCCATGGACACTGACATATGTCACAGCACCACTATGGTCCGAAATGGTCACAGACCCGGTGCCGTCCTGCAGCAACAAAGTACGCCCCTCGTACCTCCGGAGAAAATCACGGAACACTGCCTCACCTACAAACTTGATGATGACACGGCGAGCAGTGACCAGCTCGACACCATAAACGTCCTGGACCGGGACTTGGAGCATGTCACTCAAGATCAAGTCCACCATCGGGTAACCAGCACGGCCAGTAAATTCCAATCCTATGGAGTTCGTCCTCACGACAGCTGGAATAGGGCTGCCCATCGCAAACACTCCACGTCCCCACCACCAAGAACAGCAGGGCGGGAAGAGACACCCACACCCCCTGCCGGCGAAAACGGCAACTATCCCAAAACTGCCGGAGCGGGCAAACGACACGTCCACACCGCACGGCAGCTCAGGTGACCAGTCAACGTTACGTTAATAGAACAATGGAACCTTCGTGTGATTCGATCAAAACACGGATCGAAGTTAATTACTTTAACTTCCTGAAACACGTCAATTACACGGCCCACTAACCGTTAATGACGACAGACAATACTCTTATTCTTGTCTGCTTGATGGCTAGACTACCCTGAGACTACCGTAGCTGCTTGCAGGAAAGAAAACTAACCCAAACGTATTCTACGTTACTCAAATTTGTTAAAGAACAAATTCTCTTAAAGCATTGGGCGTTTCCTTGGTTACGTCATATTAATTGCCTCGCAATCACCTCACTGAATACTGGACTTTGATGTCCTACCAGATAAACAGGAGAATATAAAACCCAAGTACTCATCTACAGCCGAGTTCACCCACGACAGTGATAATCACACTAACAAATTACAGTGATTTACGTTACAATCCGGTTGCAATGACAATACTGCAGAACACTAGTAAATAACACTCAGAGCTTGAACCCTAAAAACACGGCCCCACAATGACTTTACTGAACTGCAATCACATTCGGTGATTGCTCAACACTAGCAACAATCACCATCAATGACATCCCCTTTGCAATAATACACATGACAAGTACTCTAATTTCCAAAAATTAAAATACTGCACAACACTTACTTACTGTTGCAAATGACCCCAGTGCTCTAATTACTACTTAGAACATAGGGCCACACATTGCAATCACCACAGTAAATAACACAATAACACTGGGCACCGTGACACTACGGTGCCCAGTGTCAAACGTTAATGGGAACATTAAGAAGATCTCGCATTCCTTAATCACTTGGGTGAGTGATTTATCGATCCCGCAGGCCGATAAACACTCCCGAGAATTGTCACGGCCCTGGGAACAAAACAAGAAATTAACACCACAATCTGGTATTACTCCACAATAATCAATTGCCAGGAATCCCTGACATTTCACACTGACACTAACCTGAGCACTCAGTATTGGAATTCCACACTTGCAAGACTACACATGGAATAATATCACTCCGTCCCACGGACGACGAACAATGATTGAATTACCACAATTCTAGCAGAATGGAATATAAAATATTACATGGACATCCCTCTCAGTTCTTGGCTAATCTATGTATACTATGTTCCCGTGTGTGGCCCACACACACACACACACACACACACACACACTGTACGTCTGTGTACACAAAACGTAAGTCCCTCTGGACTGACAAGATGTCGGCAAGGGTGATTATCTCCACGTCCACACTTCACTTCACATCTACAGGTGCTGTTAGTGATAATGCGACAGAACACCTGACTTTGAATTCAGGCTTTAGAGAATAATGAATCACCAGAATGCACACATAAGTACTTACGCATTTATTCAGCCGGCCTCACACACTCACACAATTACCATACATCAGGCACCCTGCTGGCAAGTGGCTGGCCCCTGGCAGTGGAGGTAAGGCGGAGCTGGTACCTCACATGGTTTCCTTCATACAGGATGGCTTGACGCGTCTTTCGAACCCTCCCTCACAACACGGCCCGGTTCACACCCTCGACCCACGGTGGTGAAGCGGAACGTTCGTTTCCAGGTGACGTGCACAACGTATAGCGTCTTACTCAAACATGATTGATTGATAAAGATTAAGCCACCCAAGAGGTGGCACGGGCATGAATAGCCCGTAAGTGGTGGCCCTTATGAGCCATTAACAGTATCGAGAGATGATACTGGAGATCTGTGGAGGTGCGACTGCACCCTGCGTGACGGGAGATGTCTCCCGGAGCAAATGGTGACCAAAAAGTCAGTGGTGGCCGTTTTGAGCCATTACCAGTATCAATAGCTGATGCTGGAGAGCTGTGGAGGTGCAACTGCACCCTGCGTGACGGGAGATGTCTCTCCCGTTACTCAAACATGGGAAATCTGCCTTAAAACACTGACACTGATTTCCCCATTCCCATCGACTGCTACAGAGCACCAGCAGGAATTAGAACGTCTATAGTCTCTGGTATGGGAATACACGAGTTTGTTACTGCTCGTATGCAAATACCCATGTCCCAGATTTTTACCCACTGTACACAATGTCTTTCTTTCTTTCTCACAATGTCTTTTATGTTGATGACATTTTTGCTTTATGGCCTCATGACCTTAATCTTTTCCAGCCTTTCCTCGCCTCTCTTAACAATCTGGCTCCTTCTATCCATTTCAAAGTTGAGTGGGAATCTAATTCCCTCCTTCCTTTTCTTGATGTTCATGTTCACAGCTCTGTGTCTGGGTTCTCTTTCTCTGTCTACCGTAAACCCATGCATAGTGGCATGTACATTCACTTCTTTTCCTACCATCCTCCTTCTGTTAAGAAAAGTGTCCTCGTCTCTCTCTTCCTCCGCGCTCTACGCATCAGCGACCCTCAGTTTCTTGATTCTGAAATTTCCTTTATCTACAAATCTTTCTCTCGCCTTGGTTATCCTTTGCATTTCATCAACTCTGCCTACTCTCAAGCTAAACGAAATTTCTTTCATCCTAAACCTGCTTCCAACACTAGTAGCACTGTACTATGCCTTCCCTTCATATCTGAACTCAAAACTTTTACCAATACCTTTCGTCCTCTTGACATTAAACTCGCCTTTCGACAAACTAACACACTTCGTAGCAATCTAGTTCACACTGCTGCTCCTGCTTCTAATGCTGCTGGTGTCTACTCTATTTCCTGTTCTTCTTGTCCTCTCCAATACTTTAGCGAAACTGGCCGTACACTGAATGACAGACTTAAAGAACACAAGAGAAGTGTTAAGTCTGCAGACACTAACAATGCTCTCTTCTGCCATGTGAGGGATTCTAATCATCCCATTGATTGGTCTTCCTCCAAAATAATCTTTCCTGCCTCTACTCTTCACAGACGCCGTCTTGTAGAATCGGCTCTTATACACAATGTACCCAACATGAACTTGAGTCCTGGCTTTGTTGCTGTGGACTCTTCCCTTTCACAGTACATACTCAAATGCTCTAATCTTTCTAACAAACGTGACTTAACATAAGCTTACCCCTTCCATTTATCTTTCTTTCTCTTTCCTTTTCTTTCTCTCTTCTCCCCTTTTTTCTGTTCATTGTCTTCTCCTACGCTCCCTTGCTATCCTCTGCTTATTCCTATTACCTTTCCTTCGGTGGTTATAATGGGAGCTGCCTCGTATGGGCCAATAGGCCTTCTGCAGTTCTCATTATTACTACTATTCTCTACACCTTACTTTCCTCCTCACCTCTCTCTTGCCTATTTATTTCCCGTTCTCTACCTCCTCATCACAAGCGACTTGAGAATGGTCCAGGACGGACCGAAACGTCGTCGTCCCTTCAACTTCTAGTGTGTGGTCTGGTCAACATACTTCAGCCACGTTATTGTGACTCTTCGCCTGCATGTCTTTCTCCCCTTCGAGCGACGACTTAGACCGGATTCTGCTGCGACCTCTGTCGTAGATGAAGCAGGAGGTGAAGCAGTTGAGTAGTTTAGCCACCACGACGCCCTATACTCAATTTGGCTAAATGAGCACAGGGAGCGTCAGGACAAGGTGGTGGCTGTGTTCAGAATGATGCCTTCAGGGAGAAACACCGGCGATTCCTGCGTCCTTCTCGAAAGAGCCAATGAGAGGGAGGCACACAACAGCCTACCCCTCTCAACCAATCAGCGACGGGGTAGCATGGCCCCTAGGGCATGACAAAATGGCCGACCAACATGGCGGCTCAAGATGGATGCCTGCCATTGCCATGACGACGATGCTGGAGCGAGCGAGAGGCCCACATGGTCCCAGGTCTCTCAAGATTCCCACGCAAATCTTGAGCCCTCGCTCCAAGCCATACAACGAAAAGATGATATTGGCTATATCTCTGTCCACCGACGTGCTGCCCCGGCCAAAGTACCATTTCTGGAATACTGATGACTGGGGCTCTCACATGAGCCCAAACACAAGATGCTTCGGGTACTGGTTACCAAACTTAAGTCCGCGCACTTAACAAGTACACTTAGCAAATGTAATGGCCTCCATAGGCAGAAGAGCACCATTGTAAGTGACCTGGTGAACCATTCGCTCACAGAAAGCACCACCCGTGTATCACACCCACACGATAATAGGACATTCCCCTGTTTGAAAAGGACATTCCCCTGTTGTACCCGAAGAGGCAGAGAGCTTCTTCGAGCATTTCGAAAAGGTAGCCAACATTAAGGAGTGGCCACAGGAGGAATGGGCCCAGCTGGTTCAGTTAAGATTGACCGGTGCCGGCAGAGAGGCATACACCCAACTGATGCTGGAGAAATGCCAAGATTATGACACAGTAAAGAGCAGCATACTGCGCTCATTTCAGTTAATCCCAGAAGCTTATAGGAAGCACTTAGGGAAATGGTGAAGACTGGAGCAAGTACGTTTGCTGAGACGGCAAGGGATCTGGAAAGGCGATTCCAGAGATGGATAGAGGGTGCCGGAGTTGGATCTTATGTTGATCTAAAGCAGCTAATGATAATGGAAAAGTTTGTAGTGAGTAATCCTTATACTCGCTCCATTATCTCATTATCCTTATGGCGCAACTAATTAGCACTAACTACACAAGCTATAATCCTATCCCTAATTACAGGTAACAGTTCTCACATCCTCCTATCCTAGTAGAGAAGGTGAGGGGTAGTCACCAAATATAAGGAAGCGATATGAGAATAGACAACGGTACAATTTCCAGTCAAGAATGTAGCACTCGGCGTAGGCAGTTCTAATCGTCTCCAAGACGCTACTGCTTCGACACAGAACAGACAGCAGACTAGGGTCGCATCCAGCTACAACGCTCTCCCACATAGAGCTCCGCAACTCCGGCCACACTCAGCTCTCTGCTCTGCTCCAAACTCCGTCTCAACGTCTACGACACTACTGTTACCAGGACTACTAACTAAATATGAAACTTACTAAACACTGTGTATCTAATCTACCCAACAATGTAACATAGAGACGATGCACCCCGAGACAAGGTTCATGATCCAAGAGGCAGGTGTTAAGGATGTAAGACATGCTGCAGATAGGGCGTACATGATTACAGAAGCATACAAGAGCTTAAGGGAGAACAAAGTGAGAAGCGAGGTGAGACGTAGCAATGGCAGACCCAGTGGAATCTGAGGTGGAAGAAGTTATGGCAGACCCAGACGAGACTGGGGTGTGAACATTTTTGATAAATGGGTGAGTAATCGCAAGCATCCTGACACTCAGAAGAGTAGGTCGCACACTTCATCTGAAAGTGAGGACGGAAAAGTTAAACAAGAATCTAAATACGTACCAAGAAATCAAGAGTCCGGTAGAGCCCCACAGCATGCAAGTAGTGCGCCTGTCCCGAAGAACTCCAATACGAGTGGACAGAGTCAGAGCCACTCGAGAATGTATAGAGGAGACTCCTCCCAAATGAGATGTTACAAGTATGGCAGATTGAGTCACATGATGCGAGATTGTCGGCAGGGCAAGAGAGTTGTGACCCTGACCATGTGTGACCCCCGGAAGAAGTGTATTGATGTACTACAGGATAAACCACAGAAAGGGAACTTAGTGAACGAGCGGTATAGACCGTTCATGAGTAAAGGGTGGGTCAGTATAGTAGGCCAACTTGAAGTAGAAGTTGGTATCTTAAGATGTACCGGAGCTAATTAGAGCTTGATTCTGAGAAGCCTAATTGAGGATGATCGACTGTTGGCTGGCAGTGGGAAGATTAAGGTTCATGGATTGTTGTCTGAGAGTGACATGCTTATGTGTGCTGTCCAGCTAAAGTCTGATTATTTGTTGGCGGAGGTGATGTTGGGAGTGTGCCCCAACATACCTGTTCCAGGAGGCCAAGTGATCCTGGGGAATGACTTGTGTGGATCCAAGGTGTTGCCAGAGCTAATAGTGAAAGCTATGCCAGAGGAGTGCCTGAAGGACCGCGCTACGGGTGGAACACCGGACAAAGTGGATCTAGCTAGCCTCCTCGAAGATGAAGATGACAACCAAGTCATTGTGTACCCAGCCTGTGTAGTGACATGGTCTGATGTAGCCACCGTGCGTGACACTGGAGGTGATGTGACAGTGTCGGCTCCACCGATGGAAGATATCGACGTGGATATAGCGTGGCTGTTTGGGGAAGGTCCGGCTCAGGAAAATGAAGTCTAGGTGAGGTCGGATGTGAAGAAGACCCAGCTGAAGGAGAATAATGTGAAGAGAGTGGACCTAAGTAGAGCCCAGCCCGTTGAAATTAAGAGTCATAACGTGGATGCAAAAGTACTAAGCAGAAGTGAAGAAGGATGTGGACAGACTGAAGATGGGAGTAGAACGTCAAGTTGTCCACGAGCACAGGATCATAGGGATAATGGAGTTATGTTGTTTGAAGTGTCAAGGGTTGACAAATTTCACGGGAAGCGTGAAGACGACAGAGTGAAGTATGTTGATGTGAGACTGAAGGGTGATGGTGACAGACTGAAGCACGAGGACGACAAAGGAGGTACAGACGGTAGATGTCTGCCTCTGGACGTGAGGAGTGGAAGAAGAAGAAGAAGAAATGGCAGAGGAAAACAGTAAGTAGAGTGGATTGAATGAGCGAAGGCGTCCAAAGGGGATAGCCTAGCCAAGGGGTGAGAGAAGTCGAATCGTTGAGGAGAAGGTCATGTTTCTAGCGAGCTGTTGCAAGGTGCAACGGATTATTTGCCGACTCCTGGAGGGAGTACTTGAACAGATCAACCAGTCGAACAAGTCGGTTGGAAAACGAGACAATGTGGTGGCTGAGGCGTGTCCCGAGCCTAGACACTGGAATAACTCAAAATAATAAGGGGGGGGTGGTGGAGTGTTATGATCTCAGGGTGCAGGAAAAACGAGTCTGCCCCTTGAAAGTTATTCAGCCAGACCAGACCTAACTGAGAGGTGAAAGAGATATAGAATGGAAATATATATATGTTAAACACTTGATTAAATTTGGCGAATAATTTAAAAGTATGGGCAGAGGATAAGAATATAAATAAATGATATGACATGAGATGTAGAGAGGTTGCTGGATTCGTGAGGCTCGCTGCAGAGGGTCTTGACCTCACTTGAACTGCAGAAATCGTGAGGGGAGGTCGTGCTCTGTTGAGCCCCTGCTGAAGAAGAACCCCTGATACCTTCAAGAAGAAGGAAGTGAGCAGACTTTTTGATGGTGGAATAAGTCTGGAGACGTGTCAGCTCAAGTCGTGAACGGCAGGGAGAGTTGTGGAGCAAGATCTGAAGTATTTTGTGGGCAGCCTAGAGACGCCCTGTGTCGCCCCCCAGCCAATAAGCGTCAGCGAGCGAATCAAATTCTGTGATAAGCCCATTTTAACTAGTTAACAGTGATTGCCTGTAGTTGGTCGTGTGCCCAGCGACCGTAGCGGATGTTTATAGATGTGTTAGGCATATTTTATTAAGGCAGAAAGGATAAATGAGAGAATGGAGATGAGAAAGACAGCTGGAGGGACGAGCGGTTTGTCCTCTCTCGCCAAGCACTAGGAGGCAACTGACCGGCCGACACCTGGCAGTCTCCTGAGCAGACAGACTGCCACCGGGAAGCGGAGAATGGACCCGCCCATGCGTGGGGGAGTCACCTCACGGCACGCGGGAATCGCAGAGATGTTGAGTGGAGACATTTATTATGTAGTTTACTTTATTTATATGTTCGTAGGGAAACTTTTTATTGTCGTGTCAGTGGGTTGCAGGTTTGTCTGGGGAAGGAGTTGCTGAGAGAACTTAGAGGCCAGTAGAGGGAGTTAATGGATGAAACTCTCAGACTGTTGGAGGAACGGTCTATTCTGAGGAGGAGTAGCCCCACAGTGAGATCTAGGACCTCGAACTGTGTGAGGAGAAGCAGTGAAGAGGAGTGTCACATGCTTCTGTGGTTCCAGTGGTGAAGCATCGTTGCTGTTCAAGGAAAACTTTATGGTGTAGCAGCCTGGAAGAGCTGTAGAAGACCCTGGTAGATAATTGTGGAGGAACCTGAAGACGTTCAGCGTAGTGAACCTCTTGATGTAGAGAGGAGGTTCTTATTGTCTACTTATAGGGAGTTGATGGAGTGCTTGACTATCATTGGCGTACATGACGCAGTGGGAGGTGAGTGATTGGTCATTTGTTGTATCAAAGAATATTTATAAGTCCTATTGGTTTAGAACACATTCAGGCTTGTTCGCATTTGTGTTGCTCACGTGGATCACCATCGAATCGCCCCATCATGTGAGGTGATTCGATGAAATTTCTGTGGTCAAGTTGACCACCAAGCGGTCGGATCTTGGATAAATATTCTCACGACTACCAAGTTTGCTTTACAGTTGTGTGTTCTGGTTAAGGTACCTGGTACGCCATGGTGCACAGTTATCCTGGTTGTCTGGGTTCAAATCTGTCTGCAGTGTGGCATATTCAGTTACATATTGGCTTTGGATCCATTAAAGCTTGTTCGCATTTGTTTTGGTCATGTGGCCCCACCAAGTTAGGTGATTCGATAGAATATCTATGACCAAGTTGACCAACGATCGCTGTCGGATCTTGGATAAATAGACTTTCGACATTCAAGATTTTTGTATAGTCGTGTGGTCTAGTATTTAAGGTACCAGGAACGCCAAGGTGCATAGTTCTCATGGTTGTCTGGGTTCGAATCCTTCTGGGGTGTGGAGTTTTAAGTTGTATATTTGCTTGGGACCCAATCAAGCTTGTTCATATTTGTTTTGCTCACATGGCCCAACCAAGTGAGGCTACCTGATGAAATATCTATGCCCAATTTGACCATCGAAAGCTGCTGGATCTTTGATAAATAGTCTCATGACTACCAATATTTTTAAACAGTCGGTTGGTCTAGTGGTTAAAGTACCAGGTGTGCCAAGGTGCATAGATCTCCTAGTTGTCTGGGTTCGAGTCAATTTGGGGCGTGGAGTTTTCAGTTGCATATTGGCTTGGGACTCATTCAAGCTTGTTCGCATTTGTGTTGCTACCGTGGCCCCACTGTTATGATCCCAGGTAGCCGAAAAACGAGTCTACCTTTGAGAGTTATTCTGCAAGGCCTGACCTAAGTAAGAGGTCAAAGAAATATAGGCATGAAGATACATACGTAAAACAATTGGTTAAACTTGACAGACAGTTTAAGAATATGGGGAGTGAACATAAATACAGATGAATGACTTAACATGAGATGTGGAGAGTTTTCAGAGAGTGTGAGGTTCGGTTCTGGAGGGCTTTGACCGCACTTGAGCACCAGACATCGTGAGGCGAAGCTGTGATGGAAAGTTCCAACACTGATACATCTCTATTGTATCATAATACATCACTGTTGTATACTAAGTACAGTATCTATTAACTCTACTAATTGTAGTACTAATATAAATTAATATTACTCTATCTGTGCGTCATTTACTAAAATTCTCACCACATCGAGAGGCAGTATTGAGTCAGATATTATCCAGCAGGACATAGTTATTGTCAACATGTTAGAGAATTGAATAATATTCTCAACTTTTAGCAGTATTCTTTATAAGAAATAATATCTGATAATATAACAACTAGTGATTCAATAACCACGAGTTATCAACTAAAATATCACTATATAACAAGTTTATCTGTTATATCCAAACGTCATGGAGGAAATAGAAATTCTCTCCATTTCTCGTTTAATAAGAACACTGTTCATAATTATCAACATCTAGCGAGAATATAAACAATATTTAATTCCCTACAATTGCGACCCTATTCTCATTAACATAGAGTAATTACAAGGAAAAGAATTTTCCGTCTCTACTAAAATATGTTACGAATGCGACAGAGAGGAGTTGAGGGAGACGGAGGCGTAGCGACGTCATTCCTAGCGACGCCATCAGCAGTACAACACGAGCGACGTTACTGGCAAGAGTGTCGGACGCGAGACAACGTGGCGTCCATAAGACCATGGAGAGGCGAATTTTCCAACAATTCTACGACAGGCCCTTGCTATTAATCGGCCTTGGAGTGTGCAACTACTCCAGTAGCAATCTAAGGATTGCATCGGTGGACAACCAGCAGGTTAAATGTTCTAATATTATTATGCGAGCTCGTTATAATTTTATAGTGCATTTTGTCCATCGTTACGCCACAATACTTCCCCAAACGCCATGTACGTCTGCAAGGAATTTGATTTGTCCCTTCCATTGAATAGTAATGACACAATCTAATTTGTGTAGACAAATTTTACATTCCATTGGGTTTTCAGCGTTTGTTGAAGCAGCCGTGGTCTCATCATTTCCCACGCTACACTAATGGATCACGTGTTCTAGCAAGTTCCAAATGACGCAATCTCGACCCCGCATCTCCGGTCACTGTCACAGCTGAACCAGTTTTAATTTAGTTCTTATTTACTAATGAACGGTTGATAACTAATAATAATTTGAGAATATTTGTATTCTCAAATACTTTATATCACGTATATTAATATATAAATCACGTATATAATATA
>WNGS01066681.1:13842221-13860550 GCA_020271785.1 Procambarus virginalis | reverse complement strand
ACTAAGTTTCCACCTATGTTCCCTTGTGCGCGTACCACCCGTGTTAAACAGTTTATCATTATCTACCCTGTCAATTCCTAAGAGAATTTTGTAGATAGTGATCATGTCTCCTCTTACTCTTCTGTTTTCCATTGTCGTGAGGTGTATTTCCCGCAGCCTTGCCTCGTAACTCATGCCTCTTAGTTCTGGGACTAGCCTAGTGGCATACCTCTGAACTTTTCAAGCTTTACTTTGTGCTTGACAAGGTACGGGCTCCATGCTGGGGCTGCATACTCCAGGATTGGTCTTATATATGTGGTGTACAAGATTCTGAATGATTCCTTACACAGGTTCCTGAAGGCTGTTCTGATGTTATCAGATGTTCTGGTGTGTGTGTGTGTGTGTGTGTGTGTGTACTCACCTATATGTACTCACCTATATGTGTCTGCAGGATCGAGCATTGACTCTTGGATCCCGCCTTTCGAGCATCAGTTGTTTACAGCAATGACTCCTATCCCATTTCCCTATCATACCTGGTTTTAAACTTATGAATAGTATTGGCTTCCACAACCTGTTCCTTAAGTGCATTCCATTTTCCCACTACTCTCACGCTAAAAGAAAACTTCCTAACATCTCTGTGACTCATCTGAGTTTCTAACTTCCATCCATGTCCCCTCGTTCTGTTACTATTCCGTGTGAACATTTCGTCTATGTCCACTCTGTCAATCCCTCTGAGTATTTTATACGTTCCTATCATGTCCCCCCTCTCCCTTCTTCTTTCTAGTGTCGTAAGGCATAGTTCCCCCAGGCGCTCCTCATACCCCATCCCTCGTAGCTCTGGGACGAGTTTCGTTGCAAACCTCTGAACCTTTTCCAGTTTCATTATGTGTTTCTTTAGATGGGGACTCCATGATGAGGCGGCATACTCTAAGACTGGCCTCACGTAGGCAGTGTAAAGAGCCCTAAATGCCTCCTTACTTAGGTTTCTGAATGATGTTCTAACTTTTGCCAGTGTAGAGTACGCTGCTGTCGTTATCCTATTTATATGTGCCTCAGGAGATAGATTAGGTGTTACGTCCACACCCAGGTCTCTTTCGCGCGTCGTCACAGGTAGGCTGTTCCCCTTCATTGTGTACTGTCCCTTTGGTCTCCTATCTCCTAGTCCCATTTCCATAACTTTACATTTGCTCGTGTTGAATTCCAGTAGCCATTTCTCTGACCATCTCTGCAACCTGTTCAGGTCCTCTTGGAGGATCCTGCAATCCTCATCTGTCACAACTCTTCTCATCAACTTTGCGTCATCCGCAAACATCGACATGTAGGACTCTACACCCGTAAACATGTCGTTAACATATACAAGAAATAGAATTGGTCCCAGCACCGATCCTTGTGGTACTCCACTTGTTACTGTTCGCCAGTCCGACTTCTCGCCCCTTACCGTAACTCTTTGGCTCCTTCCTGTTAGGTAGTTCCTTATCCATGCTAGGACCTTTCCCCCTACCCCCGCCTGCCTCTCGAGTTTGAATAGCAGTCTCATGTGCGGTACTGTATCAAAGGCTTTTTGGCAGTCCAGAAATATGCAGTCTGCCCAACCATCTCTGTCCTGTCTTATCCTCGTTATTTTATCATAGAATTCCAGAAGGTTTGTTAGGCACGATTTCCCTGTCCAGAACCCATGTTGATGCTTGTTCACAAACCTAATGTTCTCCAGGTGTGCAACCAGTCGTAGCCTAATTATTCTTTCCAGTATTTTACAGGGGATGCTTGTCAGTGATACAGGTCTATAGTTAAGTGCCTCCTCCCTATGTGTGTGTGTGTGTGTGTGTGTGTGTGTGTGTGTGTGTGTGTGTGTGTGTGTGTGTGTGTGTGTGTGCGCGTGCGTGCGTCAGGCGTGGCCTCGCCCCTGCCCCAGGCTACGCCGCTGACGTCAGTGTTGACGCAAGCCAGACAGAGCGCCGCCGCCAGGTCACAAAACATAAGCTATATATATACACTGTCCTTCGTCACCGTCGACCGTCCTCGTGACCTCCACGCCAGGCACTACTTCCTTGTTCACCCGTCACGTCCAAGCCGGACTCTTCCTCATTCAGTCAAGTCCTCGTCGGACTTCCTCTTTCACAGTCAAGTCCTCGCCGGACGCTCCCTCATTCACAGTCACGTCTCGGCCTTTCTCTCTTACACCTGATGCATCTGTTCACCTAGAAGTCACAGTTAGCCAACTGTGGTGGGTTGCATAATGGATAAGGTCAATTTCTGGCCTAAGGAGGCCTCGATCAGTCTATCAGGAAGCTTGTGTTTACCTATCAGTGCTTATCTACTTGTGGCTAGGGAGATGTGAGGTTTAGTTGTTCTTGCCCCGCCTCCCAGTCTTGTTGTACCTGTTGTGATATAATTAACAATCTGAAAGTCGATTTTTGGTCGACTCGTTAAAAGTTGTGGATGGAGGTGGCTTACATTTCTTCTTCTTCTTTCAGTGGATTTCACTTGTTAGCCGCGTCAGTTGGAGCATTTTAAAGCTTTGGGAAGCTTAAATGTCTTTCTTCACCTGGAACTTTTCTCGTTCAGTTCCTGCTTCACTTGGAACTCTACTTGTTCAGTTCTTGCTTCACCCGGAACTCTTCTCGTTCAGTTCCTGCTTCACCCGGAACTCTTCTCGTTCAGTTCCTGCTTCACCCGGAACTCTTCTCGTTCAGTTCCTGCTTCACCCGGAACTCTTCTCGTTCAGTTCCTGCTTCACCCGGAACTCTTCTCGTTCAGTTCCTGCTTCACCCGGAACTCTTCTCGTTCAGTTCCTGCTTCACCTGGAACTCTTCTCGTTCAGTTCCTGCTTCACCGGAACTCTTCTCGTTCAGTTCCTGCTTCACCCGGAACTCTTCTCGTTCAGTTCCTGCTTCACCCGGAACTCTTCTCGTTCAGTTCCTGCTTCACCTGGAACTCTTCTCGTTCAGTTCCTGCTTCACCCGGAACTCTTCTCGTTCAGTTCCTGCTTCACCTGGAACTCTTCTCGTTCAGTTCCTGCTTCACCCGGAACTCTTCTCGTTCAGTTCCTGCTTCACCCGGAACTCTTCTCGTTCAGTTCCTGCTTCACCCGGAACTCTTCTCGCAGCCCGTCCTCCAAACAAAGATCCAAAAGTGATTCCATGCACCCGCCAAACCCCCTGTTTATGAATGAAAAGCGGTTTACACACGACTCACAACTGCTGACGATCGAACATATCCGGAACAAGTGCTTCACTGACGACTGGTGTTCGAACCACAACGCTGTAAATGCTTCACCCACGTACTACAAATACAAATAATCGCCAGCAGAACCTAAACACCTGACCTAACCTAACCTATGCCTATTTATACACAATATGCTAATATATTATAATATTAATTTATACTTGAGAAAATTCCCGTTTTGAATGAACAGCATGTTAAAATTTATGAATGCGTCTGTGGGGCTGACCGCTGAATGTAATGGACTTGAGTCGAGGACGGGTTGCTTCTCGTGCTGCTTAGTGCGTCTCTTGAACTTCACCCATTCGAAGGCTTTAAAAAAGTTGCCTAACTACTGTTACACTTGCTGATGTAAGCCAATTGTTACTCTGTACTGTCATACTGATGAAATTAATCTACTGTTATTTTAAGGCAAAAATCAACTATTTACGCCGGTGAGCAGCAATTACCTTAAATATTTATAGCTGCAAATAATCTGGCTTTTGTACCTTGTTTCCAAATACACTTTACTCGGTGAATGTTACTTATACTATTGCCACATCAACCTCTTCAGTAGAAACAATAACACTCATGCTATGTTATTTAACGACTCTTGATATAACAACTCGTTAAATAACTACAAATGCAGTTTTGTTATTACTACAATATTGAAATTCATGTGCTTGATAATAAACACAATTACCAACGCTAAGTGCATCCGTGCAGCATACAGGAGCATTGACAATAACTTTCAGTGACTTGTATATTACCTACGTGAGACAGGTAGTGTAATATGCAGCAACTGCGTGGTCCCTATATATGATCGGAATCGAATGTAGCTCGTTAGAAGAAAAATATACAGACGGGGATAGTTTCAACATAAAAGATTCGACTTGAGAATGGTCCAGGACGGATCGAAACGTCGTCGTCCCTTCGTTTCCAGTGTGGGGATTGGTCAACATATAAGATTCGTTAAGGAACATCATAGAAATGAGTTTAGGAGAATAAACTCAAGTACTAGGGAACATGGATGCGAGGGAAGGCATTATCAGGGGAAAGCGCCAAGCCATTACGACTATATTGCACTTGGAAGGCTCAGGATAAGGATTTGGGATGAGACGGGGAGGGGGGGGGGAAGGATGAGAGATGCATAAAAGTCACAGGAATATTAGGAAGACCCTCCTTGAATAGTGAAATGTTTATTGTAATATTTAAAGAAGTAAGATGAGTTTAATTCCGTTTATAAGACTTAAACAATGCAAAAAACTAAATAATAAAAATATATAGCCAGGCGGAATTAAGTGACCGA
This sequence comes from Procambarus virginalis, assembly GCA_020271785.1. Taxonomy (NCBI): domain Eukaryota; kingdom Metazoa; phylum Arthropoda; class Malacostraca; order Decapoda; family Cambaridae; genus Procambarus; species Procambarus virginalis. Next base: position 13,856,061 of record WNGS01066681.1, on the reverse strand, counting down.
CAGAAAAAATTTTCGGGGTCAAACTGCTTATGCTTAGGTCTACAAGCATGACACACAGGCACGCAGACACACAAACAATCAGAAATTCAAACGATGCAATCAGCTCCCAGGCCTGACAGTGACTGAAGAACCAGAGTAGAAATGGAACTTTTCCGAGACATACCAAAAATCGAACCTCTTCCCACCCATGCTGCATTAATTAGAACAAGTCTCGCTCCTGAAGTGATGGATCTGAGCTATGAGGAAAGACCGAAGCACCTTGTCCTCACCACTCCAAAGAACAGAAAAGACGGTGAAGATTTAAAAAACACAAAAAGAGCTAAATAGAATTGACCAAACAGGCGGGGAAGCAGAATTCCATAATTATACGCAGTAGAACGTGGGGGAAAGGAGGAAAAACTGGATATGTTAATGAATCATCACAGATATCAAGAAGAATATCTTCATTCACAGAGTAATAAATGGAATGGACACCATAAGAAAGTAATTGACTAATTCAATTTTAATATGACTTTTGAAACGAAAGAACTAAGTTACTGCCTTAAACTGTCTATAGTAATTCACAGAGGAGGGAATTGACAGAGATAAAGTGAAATAAGAAAATATTCCATTAGTATCAAGTTATTAGATAAATTAAATAAACTGAAGGAGAAAAAAGCTTTAGCTTGCCCTATACACAGCTCAGAAATAGATATAACAGGTCACATGTATTTTTGGGTGAGACAACTGTATTTCACATGTATTTCTTGCATTGCATGTACATTATTACATTATTTCTTGCATTACATTTTGGTCACATGTATTTCTTGCATTAGACAACTGACAGCTAAAAGTTGGGGGCACCAAGAGGTCAAGGACACACACACACACACACACACACACAGCCCACACACACACACACACACACACACACACACACACACACACACACACACACACGCGCGCGCGCACATTATTTTCTCATGATAAAATAACGAGGATAAGGCAGGACAGAGGAAGGTTGGGCAGACTGCATATTCTGGACTGCCAAAAGGCCATTGATGCAGACCTCACCTAAGACTGTTATTCAACTTGAGGACAGACGACGGATAAAAAAAAAAAAAAAGACGAGGCTCAGTCCAATCCTCTACTGGACGGACTGCAGCAGCATGTAGGTTTTATAGAAATAATATTTGCACAAAGACTGTCAGTGTCAGGTTAAACAACTGGCTGACCTCCACACAAGCAGAACTAGCAGCATTACACTTAGCTACCAGTACATTAAAAAACATTGGAGGAGGAATAATATTCTGTGATTCAAAGTCTGCTCTTCAAGCAATCGAAAACTTCTCTTGGGAGATCGATAGCAAGAACCTCATACTCCCAATTGTAAATGACCTAATTGATGCACAGAGTAAAGGGTCTCGAATTTCCTTGTATGGATACCTTCACACATAAATATAACCCATCATAATGAAACAGACCTTGCAGCCAAATTAGCGTGTAACAAGTTTGAAGTTGACTTAGATCTAGGTATCCCCATCTCTGCTGTCAAAACTACATTGATTCAAACATTCAGATCTGATAGGAAAGAACTTACTGACTCCCAACGACCTGAAAGTACTAGTATAAAAAGCTATGATTTGTTCAGATCTGAAACCTACATCTATGGGCAGCACAAAACGTCCACTAGACTGTGCGACACAGTGGTTGCAAGGATCAGGTTGAGTTATCGTTACCTGTGGCAGGTGGCTGCAGGTGACGGATCTCCCAATCCTGAGCACTCCAGTTGCAAACTCTGTGGGCAGGAACTACGGCACGATCTCCCGCACTACATCACTGAATGCCCAGTTATTAGACCTTTCAGACCAGTTGGCATGATGTACTGGAGCTTTGCAATTACTTTATTCACTCTCGTATTCTGAAGATATCCTCACAATGTACCCAAATTTGCCAGTGCAGGCTACTAAACATATGGCCCTGTATGACTAACCATCCTGCGAGATGGGGACCTTTATTACCACTGCTGCCTTATTCAATCTTGTGTTGATGATATCCTCAAAATGCATCCGGAATCTGCCAGTGCAGACTGCTTATCACATGCCTCTGTATGACTAACCATCCTGTGTGATGGGGATTTTCTAGCATCAACTAGTTAGCTTTTTGACACACTGTACTCCACTTCATATAGTCTAGGGTAGCTGCACTAATGCAGATGTACCCAAGGAATTAATAAAAAAAAAAAAAGACGGGAGTAAGCGGAAGGGCCCTGGCATGGATAAGGAATTACCTAACAGGAAGGAGCTAGAGAGTTACGGTAAGGGGCGATAAGTCTGACTGGCGAACAGTAACGAGTGGAGTACCTCAAGGATCGGTTCTGGGACCAATTCTTTTTCTAATATACGTTAATGACATGTTTACAGGTGTAGAGTCCTACATGTCGATGTTCGCGGATGACGCAAAGTTGATGAGAAAGAAAGAGTTGTGACAGATGAGGATTGTAGGATCCTCCAAGAGGACTTGAACAGGTTGCAGAGATGGTCAGAGAAATGGTTACTGGAGTTCAATACAAGCAGATGTAAAGTTATGGAAATGGGATTAGGTGATAGGAGACCAAAGGGACAGTACACAAAGAAGGGAAACTGCCTACCTCTGACGACTCGAGAAAGAGACCTGGGCGTGGACGTAACATTTGATCTAACTCCTGAGGCACATGTAAATCGGATATCGGCAGCAAAAAGTTAGAACATTCAGAAACCTAAGTAAGGAAGCATTTAGGGCGCTTTACACTACTTACGTGAGGTCAGTCTTGGAGTATGCCGCCCCATCATAAAGTCTCCACCTGAAAAAAACACATAAGGAAACTGGAAAAAGTTCAGAAGTTTGCAAGAAGACTCGTCCCAGGGTTACGAGAGATGGGGTATGATGAGCGCCTGCAGGAACTGAGCCTTACGACACTAGAAAAGAGAAGGGAGAGGGGGGATATGATAGGAACGTATAAAATACTTAGGGGTATTGACAGAGTGGAAAGAGATTAAATGTTCACACAGAATAGTAACAGAACGAGGGGACATGGGTGGAAGCTGGAAACTCAGATGAGTCACAGAGATGTTAGGAAATTGAAATTGAAATAAGTTTATTGAGGTAAAATACTCACAAAGGGATGAAGTAGCTCAAGCTATTCTTACCCCGTTCAGTACATCGTGTCGATTGTTCAATAAACCCCTGAACTATATGTTTAACACAACTCTAACCCTGTCCATGGAGGACAGAAGAAAATGTATATATGCTGGTTAACATTGTAAATGTGTAGCCACGTCTGTGGTAGAAAATAATAATAATAATAAAACAAAGTACATCGTGTTAATACATAGACACACATCACCAACAATAAACATATTACCAAACATTCTGAGAGATAAACATATACATTTCCTCCTTTACACAAGTAAGAAGTTAGGAAGTTTTCCTTTACGTGAGAGTAGTGGAAAAATGGTATGCACTTAAGGAGCAAGTTGTGGAAGCAAATTCTATTCATAATTTTAAAAATAGGTATGATAAGGAAATGGGACAGGAGTCATTGCTGTAAACAACCGATGGCTCGAAAGGCGGGATCCAAGAGTCAATGCTCGATCCTGCAAGTACAAATAGGTGAGTACACACACACACACACACACACACACCACACACACACACACACACACACACACACACACACACACACACACACACACACACACTGAGTGTGGGAGAAAAGAAGACAGCGAGATGCTGGTTTACCCAAAAAGAGAAATGGCACCATTCCAGACCGTCACCCCTCAGCCCCTCCCCCTTCCACCTCTCACCCCTCTCCTCTCATCCACTCAAGGTAAATAATGGAAGAGGAAGGGGGATGGTCCCATGGCATCATCTTGGATGCTTCAGGAGAAGAAGGTGTGATTTTCCGTTCATATTTCTATGCCTTGTGAAATTTGTTTCGTAAGATTCATGTTTGATGTGTGTGTGTGTGTGTGTGTATGTGTGGGTGTATGTGTGAGTGTGGGTGTGTGTGTGTGTGTGGGGTGTATGTGTGAGTGTGTGTGTGGTGTGTGTGTGTGTGTGTGTGTGTGTGGTGTTTGTGTGGTGTGTGTGTGTGTGTGTGTGATTCTGTGAATTACTGTGACATAAAATAAATACAAGTCGATGTTGACCTGTTTAAATAATGATCATTTATTTCAACATGAAACATAACTTTGCTCAATGTTATCTTATTTTATACAGTTTTCTTTCTTTTGGGAGTGGTCGGGGGCTTGTTTACTTCATGTGCGTACTTTCTACTATGTCAGGGTGATGAATGAGGCACAGAAGGGCAGCGTTCTCACTTCCTGTGGTAGAGGATTTTTCGGTGATGTTTTTCTGACATCAGATGCATAACGTGAATCCCAATGTCTGCGAGACTACTTCGATCGTAGACACTAAGTCGGTAGAGTCTTTCAGAGTCTTCACGTCTTACCGGAGATACTCTTCCCAATGACGAGAATCAAGTAATTTGTATATGACGGATTTTCATGTCCAGATTCAGAATTTTCCGATGCAAATGACATACATATATATATATAATATATATATAATTATATATATATATATATATATATATATATATAATGGGAATTGCAAGAGCATGGAGATGTTTACCGGTGGGGACCTACCATGACACGAGCTTTGAAAGAAACTCCCCCCCCCCTCCACCACCCACCCCCCCCAAGATCAAGGATGTTTATTGAGACAAGAATCCCTCCTCCCCCCCCCTCCCCTTCGATATCTCATTGGTGCTACTGTTACCCTCGCCGAGGCCAGAATGCGTAAAGGAAATAGTAGCAATAGTGGTGTCATGTACGTTGTGTTTTGAACGTATTAACTTTTTAATACGAACTTTTTTGACCATTAAAACTCTAATGCTGTTTGAGATTTTTTTGCTGGTCGCGTTGTGTTGTTGTTGTTGTTGTTGTTGTTGTTTAAGAGATGACTCGGTTTTACGTGAAGGTGGCAGATCTTCTCTGCCGTTGTGAAAGGAATAAATACCACAATTTCTTGAATTGGAAACACATAATCAATAAATTACTTCAACACTTGTGGGGGATGAATTCTTGAGTTCCAACGTTGCTGATTCGGATTTAGCAAACAAGAAAAGGATCATTTGCGTTGTGCTGCGAACAATTGTTCTGCTGGTATCATGTTCTTTCAGTTCTCGACATTATTCTGAGATTTTCTTTGATTAGATTCTCTTCCAGAAATTCATTTCTTCCAGAAACCTCAGTGAATCTTTTAATGATTCTCAGGGTTATCTGATCTGGACTCGTTACAGCTCCTGCAGGACTTTTCTAAACTTCAAGATTCTCCTGAACTCCTCCTGTACTCTTCTGAAATCCTCAAGGACTCATCTGAACATCATTTGATTCTCTGATCTCCTTATAGCTCCTCTTCAACATTTCATCTGATCCCAGGACTGTTTAATCTCTTCCAAGGCTCCTCTGTTCTCTTCTAGGACTCTCTGATTTCCGGATTTCTCTGATCGTCTACGGGATCTCTCTGATCTCCACACGAAATTTTAAGATCGTCATAAGAAAATCCGAAGAAGCCGTGTAGAGGATTCGAACCTATGTGCGGGGTATTCCTAGCTGGGTAGTCCTATGTGCTGGGTATTCCCAGCGGGGTAGTCCTGTGGGCATGATCAATAGTAGAATATTCCTAAGTGACAGAAACCAGAGTGCAAGGAGGGTGGGGGAGATTGTGGGAAACCCTGGTCCAGGTTCAGTGGAAATCTCATGAATCCTCGTAAGTTAAGTAGAACTATAGGTTTCATCCTTTCTAACCATGGCGGGGTCTGATTTCTGGTGCGTGGGCTTAGGAAGACCAGGCGCATAGGTTCGAATCATCATCACGTTAGTGTGATTAGTGTTTGTGAATCTTCACAGTGTTCTAATCTCTCTAACCCTCTTCTCCGGGGCTCCTTAACCTTCTCTTGCAAGACTGATGAAATCGCCTCCATATATCCCTCCTTCAGGGCTAACCAAATATTCACCATATTTCCCCTACGGAAATCCCCAATTCCTAATCTCTCTCTCTTCCAGGACTCTCTAAACTCCTTAACTCTCTTTTCCAGAGCTCTCTAATCTCCTCCTCCTCCTCCTGGACTCCAATGATGCATCATGCGGCCACTAAAGGTTGCGTTTACTAGTATATAAGAAAGAAAGATAATAAAAGCCTCCCATCAGCGAGGCATCACAGGGGAGAGGAAGCAATGGGAGCGGTGGAGTCTGATGAACGTCCAGTCAGTGGTGATGTATTGTTCTTCCCTCGGGGGCGTTCTTCTTGTGTTTTCTGATAAAAGACTCGACAAATTAATTACTTTGCCCAAATTAGTTTAGTTTTATTATTATTAAGTTTGTATGTGCCATATATATATATAATATATATATATATATATATAATAATATATAATATATATATAGATATATATATAATAATATGAGAGAGAGTTTTCGGTTGCATGTATGCCTGGGGAGCATTCAGGCTTGTTTGCATTGTGTTTCTCACGTGTTGCCCCAAAGGATGAGGTGATTTGATAAAATACTATGCCCAAGATTACCATCAGAGCGCCGTCGGGATGGTGGGGTAAATAGCTTCAGCTACCATCATCTTTTGGACGNACTGTTACCTCAGACTCTCACTATCTTTCACTGCTCCTTGTTACCAATGGTCGCCTCAACCCCTCACAACCGCTACCACCGCCACCTTCTAACTCCTATCCTATCTCTCTGCATCACTATCCCTCACCATCACCATACCCTCATCACTCTCCCTCACTACCACCACCCTTCACCGGCACTTCCTCATCGCAGCACTTGGTCATCATCACTCCCTCATTTCAATACACCCTTTATGAGTCGAAGAAACCTGATATTCATAATCATCCCTGTACGGGGTTCGAGAATGGAATGCTCAGGAAACATACACAGTTGATGCTATTCCCATCCACAACTTGCAGTTTAAACAGTACTTTTCCAACTCCAAAGAACTGAGCAACGCACCTCGTATAGGTTCCAATGTCCCTCTGAGGCGGGATATTGGAAGAATTCTCACTCGTTCGTATAGGACGTTCGTAACGTTCGTTCGTTACTGATAGGTTGCCTATAAGAGCACTCTGACCAACATATGTTTCATACCTAATATGGTTTCACACTACCAATTTACACCGTTTCTAATTTTTCTTTTTTGTCTCCCTCCTTGCTATTGGCTCGACCACATCGGCTAGAGAGTAGAGCGACGGTCTCGCTTCATGCAGGTCGGCGTTCAATCCTCCAACTGTCTAAGTGGTTGGGCGCCATTCCTGTCCTATCCCAAAATCCATATCCTGATCCCTATCAAGTGCAATAAAGTCGAATTGGCTTGGCGCTTTCTCCTGATAGATCCTTACCCTTCACAATTCCTTTCTTCCCACTACCCTTCACCACTATGCCATAAAGCCTCTAAATTAATCCATAACCTCACCACCACCCATCACTGTCACTCTTACCTTCCCCCCCCCCTGCAACACCAATCTTGCACTGCAATGCCTATATCTCACGGAATCATACCTCTCACCCCCCTTGATACCTCACAGAATCTCTACTTCACCGCCACAACTCACCCCCAACCACCTCACCACAGTCCTTCATCACAACCTCCTCCACATCACAATCCTTCACCACACCCCCCTCTACCTCACCACAATCCTTCACCACACCCCCCTCCACATCACAATCTCCCATCACCACCACCATCAACTCCACCTTCTCTACCTCTAACCACATCACTACTTGTGAAACAAGACTCGTTGGCACGGGCATCAGGAACTAAACCTGCCTTTACCCCCCCCCCCCACAGAACTGTTAGGCAAGCATTGATAGGTAGACACCCCTCACCCCGTCCAAGCAGGTTCCGCGAAAAAAATTCTCCCTGTCCAAAATGTGCAGGGCAATAACAGTTAAGGAGTTAAGTGCCCTGTGTGGTGATGAGGACGATGGTGAGGTGTGAGTGTGTGAGGGGGGGACGGGAGGGGCATGATCTACGGCACCAAAGGTGATCCTAATACGAACACTAATACAAGTACTAATAGGTACTGATGCGAACATTAATACACACACACACGCTAATACACACACACTAATATACACACAAATACACTCACTAATGCATCCATTAATACACATACTAATATACACATTAATGCACTACTAATAAACACACTAATATGCACACTAATTCACCCACAAATACACACACTAATTCGCGCAATAATACGAACACTAATATGAACACCAACACGAACACTATTAAGGGCAGTTATACACACATACACACACAACACATACACTAATACACACCCGGCATATTCGCATATTTATACACTTTTGTGGACTCCTTTAAACTGTATTGAATATTCCGTGTTTGTTATTTTTATCATTGTTGTAAAATTGTGTTTTAAATCCTTTCGTTTATGTTTACTTTTGTTTTCATTAATTTAGAATTATTTTATATATGTTGTTTACCTGTTTTTGCTTCTTGGCAGTTCTTTTATTTGTTGTATTTTATCTGAAGTTGTTTTTGTTAACTTTGTCATCCAGTAGTTCTTATTTTGGCGTTGTTCTATATGCTGCTGTGATTTAAGTTATTCTTTCTGTTGTCATTACTGCTATTGTTCTTTTTGCTGTCGATCCTCTTCCTGATGTCATCCTGGTTGAGATTTAATATCTGTTGGAGCTAATTGGCAATGGCTTTTTGTAACATATTATTTCTTACGGGAATATAATATTTTAGACATTCTGGTCTACAAAGAGTCAATACAGTATGAAGGGGGAGAGAGAGAGAGAGAGAGAGAGACAGACAGACAGAGAGAGAGAGAGAGAGAGAGAGAGAGAGAGAGAGAGAGAGAGAGAGAGAGAGAGAGAGAGAGATTGTAGAAATCCAATTTACCTTAGCATGGAAAAGCTGTGAGAGAGATCAAACTAATCCAGGTGTCAAGTAAGTTGATTTTGAAGATTACAAAAACGAGTTGCTTTGGAAGCATGAATTGAGCTCATGTCAACAGGTAAAGTAACAGGTGTTAACAGGTGAAGCGACAGGTATCAACAGGTGAAGTATCCTGTCCTTGCGACGTAACATGACTCTAGCGGGAGGTGACATGACAAGGGATTATGTAACATGTGCAAAATTCCACTAATTGTGAAACTTTAAAATTAATGTCCGGGGACAAAGTTAACCATATAAATATATAATAGTGGAATAATAATGACCCCAAATGGATGACAATGGGACTAAACCCCATTGAAACTACTTTTAATAAATCATTCGATACAGGAATAGATTCACAGGCGTGGAAACTTGCTATTGACACCAAAATATATCAAATTTGGAAATTAGCTTCCTCTTTGTAAATATTGGCCAATCAGCTTGACGTAGGCAGTCATGGAAATAATTATCCGAGAACACAAGTTAACGTATCAGCGCGTGCGCGCTCTCACACACACACACACACACACACACACACACACACACACACACACACACACACACACACACACACACACACACACACACACACCAGGAAGCAGCCCTTGACAGATGACTAACTCCCGGGTACCTATTTACTGATAGGTAACAGGGGCATCAAGGTGAAAGAAACTCTGCCCATTGTTTCTCGCCGGCGCTGGGAATCGAACCCGCGACCGCAGGATCACTCGTGCAGGGTGCTGTCCAGTCAGCCACCGGCCCCTGTGTGTGTACTCACCTAGTTGTACTCACCTAGTTGTGCTTGCGGGGGTTGAGCTTTGGCTCTTTGGTCCCGCCTCTCAACTGTCAATCAACTGGTGTACAGATTCCTGAGCCTACTGGGCTCTATCATATCTACATTTAAAACTGTCTATGGAGTCAGCCTCCACCACATCACTGCCTAATGCATTCCATCTGTTAACTACTCTGGCACTGAAAAAGTTCCTTCTTACGTCCCTGTGGCTCATGTGGGTACTCAGTTTCCACCTGTGTCCCCTTGTTCGCGTCCCGCCAGAGTTGAATAGTTTATCCATGTTTACCCGGTCGATTCCCCTGAGGATTTTGTAGGTTGTGATCATGTCCCCCCCTTACTCTTCTGTCTTCCAGTGTCGTAAGGTGCATTTCCCGCAGCCTTTCCTCATAACTCATGCCTCTTAGTTCTGGGACTAGTCTAGTACTTTTTCTTTTTCAGCTTCGTCTTGTGCTTGACAAGGTACGGGCTCCATGCTGGGGCCGCATACTCCCGGATTGGTCTTACATATGTGGTGTACAAGATTCTGAATGATTCCTTACACAGGTTCCTGAACGCTGTTCTGATGTTAGCCAGCCTCGCATATGCCGCAGACGTTATTCTCTTTATGTGGGCTTCAGGAGACAGGTTTGCTGTGATATCAACTCCTAGATCTTTCTCTCTGTCTGTTTCATTAAGTACTTCATCTCCTATTCTGTATCCTGTGTCTGGCCTCCTGTTTCCACTGCCTAGTTTCATTACTTTGCATTTACTCGGGTTGAACTTCAACAGCCATTTGCTGGACCATTCACTCAGTCTGTCTAGGTCATCTTGTAGCGTTCCTACTATCATCCTCTGTTTCAATCCTCCTCATAATTTTTGCGTCGTCGGCAAACTTTGAGAGGAACGAATCTATACCCTCTGGGAGATCATTTACTTATACCAGAAACAGTATAGGTCCAAGGACTGACCCCTGCGGGACTCCACTTGTAACGTCTCGCCAGTCTGAGACCTCACCCCTCACACAGACTCGTTGTCTCCTGTTACTTAGGTACTCCTTTATCCAATGGAGTACCTTCCCTTTCACTCCAGCCTGCATCTCCAGCTTTCTCACTAGCCTCTTGTGTGGCACTCTATCAAAGGCTTTCTGACAATCCAAAATATTCAATCTGCTCACCCTTATCTTTCTGGCCTTTTTTTGTTGCCTGGTCGTAGAATTCAAGTAACCCCATGAGGCAGGACCTGCCATCCCTGTACCCATGTTGATGCTGTGTTACAAAGTTCCTTCGCTCCAGATGCTCTCCTAGCTTTTTTCGCACAATCTTCTCCATCAGCTTGCATGGTATGCAGGTTAGGGACACTGGCCTGTAGTTCAGTGCCCCGTGTCTATCCCCTTGTATATCGGGACTACGTTAGCTGCTTTCCAAATACCTGGCAGTTCCCCTGTTGCCAGTGATTTGTTATACACCATGGAGAGTGATAGGCACAGTTCTTTTGCTCCTTCCTTTAGTATCCAAGGGGAGATTCCATCTGGTCCTGTAGCTTTTGTCACATCCAACTCTAGTAAACACTTCCTTACTTCCCCGCTGGTAATCTCAAACTCTTCCAGTGGTTCCTGGTTAGCTATTCCCTCTCTTATCTCTGGAATTTCTCCTTGCTCTAAGGTGAAGACCTCCTGGAATTTCTTATTCAGTTCCTCACACATTCCTTGTCATTTGTAGTGAATCCTTCCGCCCCTATCCTTAATTTATATAACCTGTTCCTTTACTGTTGTTTTTCTCCTGATGTGGCTATGCAACAATTTAGGTTTTTTGCCTTGCTTGCGATGTCATTTTCGTATTGTCTTTCTGCCTCTCTTCTCATCCTGACATATTCATTCCTGGCATTCTGGTATCTTTCTCTGCTCTCCAGTGTCCTGTTATTCCTATAGTTTCTCCATGCCCTTTTACTTTGCTGCTTAGCTAGCCTACATCTCTGATTAAACCATGGGTTTCACATCTTCATTTCACTGTTTTCCTTTTGGACTGGGACAAACTTGTTTGCTGCGTCCTTGCACTTCTGCGTGATGTAACCCATCATATCTTGGGCCGTCTTTCCCCTAAGCTCTGTTTCCCATGCTATATCTGTTAGGAATTTTCTTATCCCCTCATAGTTTCCCTTTCGGTATGCTAACCTTTTGGTTTCAGTATCCCTCCTCGAGTTCAATAACCCTTCTTCAATCAGGTACTCAAACACCAGTATACTGTGGTCGCTCATTCCTACTGGGTCCTCAAAACCGATTTCTACTATGTCGGAGTCGTTCAGAGTGAAGACTAGGTCGAGTCTCGCTGGTTCGTCATTTCCTCTCATCCTTGTGGGTTCTCTGACACACACACACATACGTGTGTGTGTGTGTGTGTGTGTGTGTGTGTGTGTGTGTGTGTGTGTGTGTGTGTGTGTGAAAAAAATAGTAGTAGTTAAATAACAGTTGAGAAGCGGGCCAAAAGAGCAGAGCTCAACCCTCGCAAGAACAACCAGGTGAATACATGTAACTCCAGAAACATTTTCACCCAGTAAACATAGTTTGTGTATAGGCTGAATGCCTTAAAGGTTAGGTTGTTATTCCAGAACTCACGTAACCCCCTCAGACTGACACACTCATTTCCGCACGTTGATGAAGCTCTCATGTTGTTCCCGATTAACACTATTTCTTCCTCGGGATGAACGAGAAAATCCCTATACGGTAAAATAATCCCACGTTTTCTAACACGTGGATATTAATGCAATGGAAACCTTAAAGGTTTTCGCTATAATAAAAGCATGCAGCATGTATGAAAACTGTGTTCTAAGTGAACTAGATTGTATTTAGTGTGCTTGAAGTTTATTCCTGGTATTATACACTGTTTATGATTGTTAGCAGCATAGTTGTTTTGATAAAATGATGTTGACAATTTGTCTCAGCCACCTTGGTTTTATTAATGTATATTTACTGTCTGGTTCAGTTCCTTCAGTTTTGTCCCTCTCAGTATGACGGTAATTGCTTGAACTTGTCTACCAGGAGTTACATTAATCAAAGCAAATGGGTATGTAACCTCAATGGACAAGAGTTTGAATTATAGTTGACAAAGAGTTAATAGTTTGAATTAAGTTTTTTCAAGTAAAATAGTTACCTGTTTGCTTTGTATCTGGGAAGGTTGTGTGTTGGGAGTGAGGATGCGGAGGTAAAAGTGGTGGCTATTTTGAACTTGTTTTATGGGACTGTGGCTGAAATATGAATATCGGAAATTTTATGTTATTTATTTTATTGAATAGTGTTGTATAATATTGCACCACTAGAAGAAAATATAATTTATTTAAATTTGTTATCAAAATATTTGGATGGGTACCCGGTATTCAGTGCCAGAAAGCGTCGTGTGAGTCAGACTGTGACCCTGGCACGCTGAGTACTCCCTTGAATTCTGGCAACCTCGATATAACCTATGTCCATCCCATACCCTGACCATTCCCCCTGCAAATTTGGGTAAGGTTAACCTTTGACCTCCAACTTTGGACAGACAGACATGCAGGCAGTTATTCCCTCTTATAAGTATAGACATTGAAGCAAAGACAGACAGGTTATGTTCCCTGATGTTTCTTTCCAAGACATATATGAATTATTTACCTTTATAAATATTTGTTTCCAAAGTCACTCGTATTGTTTTGGTTAATCTCAGCTGGAAGGGACAGTGGTTATTATTGTCGCTTTATATAGTGTTTTTGTGACCTAACATCTTCTTGCAGTCCCAGGGATAATACACACACACTATCATTGACCTAATATAGGTTATATATATATATATATATATATATATATATATATATATATATATATATATATATATATTGTTTAATTGTTATATATTTGTGTGTGTGTGTGTTCTCTGTAAACTGTAGCATTGCAATAAAATAAAACAAAACATACAAAAAAATAATAGGGGTGGTAGGAGAGGAAAAGAATTAAGTATTCAGTGAGAATCCACAAGATCTTCTCTGAATGCTCTTTGTTTTCTTCTTCGAGGATGTGGGTCCCTGCAATTGCACCAG
>WNGS01066681.1:13818200-13828311 GCA_020271785.1 Procambarus virginalis | reverse complement strand
TCGTGATTGCCACTCAACGCGTGCCTATTATATTAATTGCTATTCCTTCCCTGCGGGTTACTCTAACCTCTCTCAAGATATGAGATTATTTCCTCCACATTTGTATTTCTCCTTCTGCTGATTGTTTTAATTACACATTGCTGAATGTTTTCTAAGATTTTATTTCTAGACTGAATAATCTTAAATATACTAAAAAATTGCTACTTTTCTAAAAATTATGGTGATTATTTAAATTACATTAAAATATTTTTCAATAATAAAATAAAATTATATATTTACCTGAAAATATCTGAAGGTGGCTATCTCTAGTAGGCTCGACGTGAACAGGAAGCCGGTAGCTGTCATAGCACCCTTCAATATAACTGACGATTTTTTCTTGGTTAATTTTGTGCTGGGGATTATTTTAACACGGATGGTACACTCACAAGGGACACAGGTGGAAGCTGAGTACCCAAATGAGCCGCAGGGACGCTAGAAAGAACTTTTTCCGTGTCAGAGTAGTTAGTAAATGGAATGCAGTAGGATGTGATGTGGTGGAGGCTGACTTCATACACAGTTTCATATGTCGATACCATAGAGATCTTGACGTTTTTGCTTGAGACATGGTAGCAATGCAATGAAGAGAGGGTAAACCTGCTTTACAGTACAAGGCATGTCTAGAGAGTCCGAATAACTGTCCAAACACAGTTCAATTCTAGCTTGCAGGAATTAATTGCAACATTAGTTATGTAAAAAAATAGAATATTTATCTTAACATTTTTTATTGTATTACTCTGATTATAATTATTATTTGTATAACTATTATTTACATTTTGGTGACAACTGCATTCATAATAAAATACAGTTATGGACATTTTCAATGTTTTTATTATCAGCATCGCTCTCATCGTTATTCATATATATATATATATATAATATATATATATATATATATATATATATATATATATATATATATATATGTAAGAAATATATGTTCAAAATATGCTCATTATAAATAAACAAAGAATGCCCTTTAACCCAGAACCTCTCTCTCTCTCTCTCTCTCTCTCTCTCTCTCTCTCTCTCTCTCTCTCTCTCTCTCTCCATTTTTGCTCGCTCTCTGCTTCCTCGTTCCCATTCCCTTCGCATATCAATCGAAATCTTTCTTCCATTTCCACTTCGTGCTTCCCCCTCACAGATATAATTCAGAATCCCCTCGCTGCCACCAATGGCCAGCACGCGAGGCACATATAGTGTTCGGACGGCTGTGGTGCTTAGAGTAGGTGTGGAGGGGGAAGGACGGGGGCGGGGTTAGACAGTCAGGTATGCAGGAAATGAGAATAGACAGGTATATATACAGAGGGATAGAGAAGAGACAGGTATGTAGTCATGGAAATGTGTGCAATAAATATGAAGATTGATGAGGTAAAGCGTAAGTTGTGATAAGTATGTTCATAGATAGATTTGTAGATACATTATCTGATAGATCTACAGACATGAAAGTTGATGAATGACATGATAGACTCTTACACAGGTAGTCATATTAGAGTGGTTTTGTGGAGAGTAAGATAGGCAAGTTAGCAACAAGACTGACTACTTCCTCCTATACTTACAGGTAGGAGGAATCTATGTATCACCCTTACTCAATCACTCTATTCCATCTCCCGTGGCACAAAACTGTGCTCCAGTACTACTGTTCAATTACCTTTGTTCTATTGCTCCTTCTCCATAACCCCTTATCCATCAGGCATCTGCTCCATCTCCACTGTTCCATCAATTTTACGCCATCACGCTTGCTCCTTCTTCCTACTCCCTGGCCAATAGTCCAATACCTCTGTTCCATTAAGCATACTATATAACCTTTCCTTCTTCACCCCCCTGCTCTATTACCATTCTCCATCACGTCTGATCCATCACCCCCCTTTCCATCTCTCTCCCATATCAACCATCTCATTCTTACAATCAGTATTCACAAACCTTTCCCGTGATTCAAAAGTCTGAACACTGATTCCACGATTCATTCTTCTTAAGACTTGTCCATGATTTACCTTCCCTAACACTTGCCCATGATTCACCTCCACTAACACCTGCCCATGATTCACCTCCCCTAACACACTGCCCATGATTCACCTCCCCTAACACCTGCCCATGATTCACCTCCCCTAACACCTGCCCATGATTCACCTCCCCTAACACCTGCCCATAATTCACCTAGCCTAACACCTGCCCATGATTCATCTCCCACTAACACCTGCCCATGATTCCCCTCCCCTAACACCTGCCCATGATTCACCTCCCCTAACACCTGCCCATGATTCACCTCCCCTAACACCTGCCCATGATTCACCTCCCCTAACACCTGCCCATGATTCACCTAGCCTAACACCTGCCCATGATTCAGCCTCCTTAAAACATCCTTTCCTCCCCTGTTTCACCAACCAAAAGTCTGTCCTCATAATCTCACCATCCCAATTAGGTCAAAGTTTTTGGGCAATGTTTCCTTCGGGTTAATTTTGGTTAATTGAGACTGTCCAAAGTAGAAACGACTCCTCTGGGCAGGCAATTTTGACAGGCTTCCTCAGGGGAAGCTGTTACAAAGTTCTGAGATCCTTTGCGGCGTGATTACTGCAGAGGGGGAAAGTGGGCCAGCTGTTGTAGTTGTGGTGGTCCAGCTGTTGTGGTGTGGTGGTCCAGATGTTGTAGCGGTGGTGGTCCAGCTGTTGTGGTGTGGTGGTCCAGCTGTTGTAGTGGTGGTCCAGCTGTTGTGGTGTGGTGGTCCAGCTGTTGTGGTTTGGTGGTCCAGTTGTTGTTGTGTGATGGTCCAGCTGTTGTGGTGTGGTGGTCCAGCTGTTGTGGTGTGCTGGTCCAGATGTTGTAGCGGTGGTGGTCCAGCTGTTGTGGTGTGGTGGTCCAGCTGTTGTGGTGTGGTGGTCCAGCTGTTGTAGTGGTGGTCCAGCTGTTGTGGTGTGGTGGTCCAGCTGTTGTGGTGTGGTGGTCCAGCTGTTGTGGTGTGGTGGTCCAGCTGTTGTGGTGTGGTGGTCCAGCTGTTGTGGTGTGGTGGTCCAGCTGTTGTGGTGTGGTGGTCCAGCTGTTGTAGTGGTGGTGGTCCAGCTGTTATAGTGGTGGTGGTCCAGCTGTTGTAGTGGTGGTGGTCCAGCTGTTGTAGTGGTGGTGGTCCAGCTGTTGTAGTGGTGGTGGTCCAGCTGTTGTAGTGGTGGTGGTCCAGCTGTTGTAGTGGTGGTGGTCCAGCTGTTGTAGTGTGGTGGTCCAGCTGTTGTAGTGGTGGTGGTCCAGCTGTTGTGGTGGTGGTGGTCCAGCTGTTGTAGTGTGGTGGTCCAGCTGTTGTAGTGGTGGTGGTCCAGCTGTTGTGGTGGTGGTGGTCCAGCTGTTGTGGTGGTGGTGGTCCAGCTGATGTGGTGGTGGTGGTCCAGCTGTTGTAGTGTGGTGGTCCAGCTGTTGTGGTGGTGGTGGTCCAGTTGTTGTAGTGTGGTGCTCCAGCTGTTGTAGTGGTGGTGGTCCAGCTGTTGTGGTGGTGGTGGTCCAGCTGTTGTAGTGTGGTGGTCCAGCTGTTGTAGTGGTGGTGGTCCAGCTGTTGTAGTGTGGTGGTCCAGCTGTTGTGGTGTTGTGGTCCAGCTGTTGTAGTGTGGTGGTCCAGCTGTTGTAGTGTGGTGGTCCAGCTGTTATAGTGGTGGTGGTCCAGCTGTTGTAGTGGTGGTGGTCCAGCTGTTGTAGTGGTGGTGGTCCAGCTGTTGTAGTGGTGGTGGTCCAGCTGTTGTAGTGGTGGTGGTCCAGCTGTTGTAGTGGTGGTGGTCCAGCTGTTGTAGTGGTGGTGGTCCAGCTGTTGTAGTGGTGGTGGTCCAGCTGTTGTAGTGGTGGTGGTCCAGCTGTTGTAGTGGTGGTGGTCCAGCTGTTGTAGTGGTGGTGGTCCAGCTGTTGTAGTGTGGTGGTCCAGCTGTTGTAGTGGTGGTGGTCCAGCTGTTGTGGTGTGGTGGTCCAGCTGTTGTAGTGGTGGTGGTCCAGCTGTTGTAGTGGTGGTGGTCCAGCTGTTGTAGTGGTGGTGGTCCAGCTGTTGTAGTGTGGTGGTCCAGCTGTTGTAGTGTGGTGGTCCAGCTGTTGTGGTGTGGTGGTCCAGCTGTTGTAGTGTGGTGGTCCAGCTGTTGTAGTGTGGTGGTCCAGCTGTTGTAGTGTGGTGGTCCAGCTGTTGTAGTGTGGTGGTCCAGCTGTTGTAGTGGTGGTGGTCCAGCTGTTGTAGTGTGGTGGTCCAGCTGTTGTGGTGTGGTGGTCCAGCTGTTGTAGTGTGGTGGTCCAGCTGTTGTAGTGTGGTGGTCCAGCTGTTGTAGTGTGGTGGTCCAGCTGTTGTAGTGTGGTGGTCCAGCTGTTGTAGTGGTGGTGGTCCAGCTGTTGTGGTGTGGTGGTCCAGCTGTTGTAGTGGTGGTGGTCCAGCTGTTGTATTGGTGGTGGTCCAGCTGTTGTAGTGGTGGTGGTCCAGCTGTTGTGGTGGTGGTGGTCCAGCTGTTGTAGTGGTGGCGGTCCAGCTGTTGTAGTGTGGTGGTCCAGCTGTTGTAGTGGTGGTGGTCCAGCTGTTGTGGTGGTGGTGGTCCAGCTGTTGTAGTGTGGTGGTCCAGCTGTTGTAGTGTGGTGGTCCAGCTGTTGTAGTGTGGTGGTCCAGTTGTTGTAGTGTGGTGGTCCAGCTGTTGTAGTGTGGTGGTCCAGCTGTTGTAGTGTGGTAGTCCAGCTGTTGTAGTGGTGGTGGTCCAGCTGTTGTGGTGTGGTGGTCCAGCTGTTGTAGTGGTGGTGGTCCAGCTGTTGTATTGGTGGTGGTCCAGCTGTTGTAGTGGTGGTGGTCCAGCTGTTGTGGTGTGGTGGTCCACCTGTTGTAGTGGTGGTGGTCCAGCTGTTGTAGTGGTGGTGGTCCCGCTGTTGTGGTGTGGTGGTCCAGCTGTTGTAGTGGTGGTGGTCCAGCTGTTGTAGTGGTGGTCCAGCTGTTGTGGTGTGGTGGTCCAGCTGTTGTGGTGTGGTGGTCCAGCTGTTGTGGTGGTGGTCCAGCTGTTGTAGTGGTGGTCCAGCTGTTGTAGTGGTGGTGGTCCAGCTGTTGTAGTGGTGGTCCAGCTGTTGTGGTGTGGTGGTCCAGCTGTTGTAGTGGTGGTGGTCCAGCTGTTGTAGTGGTGGTCCAGCTGTTGTGGTGGTGGTGGTCCAGCTTTTGTAGTGGTGGTCCAGCTGTTGTGGTGTGGTGGTCCAGCTGTTGTAGTGGTGGTCCAGCTGTTGTGGTGTGGTGGTCCAGCTGTTGTAGTGGTGGTCCAGCTGTTGTAGTGTGGTGGTCCAGCTGTTGTAGTGGTGGTGGTCCAGCTGTTGTAGTGGTGGTGGTCCAGCTGTTGAGGTGGTGGTGGTCCAGCTGTTGTGGTGTGGTGGTCCAGCTGTTGTGGTGTGGTGGTCCAGCTGTTGTGGTGGTGGTGGTCCAGCTGTTGTGGTGTGGTGGTCCAGCTGTTGTAGTGTGGTGGTCCAGCTGTTGTGGTGTGGTGGTCCAGCTGTTGTAGTGGTGGTGGTCCAGCTGTTGTAGTGGTGGTAGTCCAGCTGTTGTAGTGTGGTGGTCCAGTTGTTGTAGTGTGGTGGTCCAGCTGTTGTAGTGTGGTGGTCCAGCTGTTGTAGTGTGGTAGTCCAGCTGTTGTAGTGGTGGTGGTCCAGCTGTTGTGGTGTGGTGGTCCAGCTGTTGTAGTGGTGGTGGTCCAGCTGTTGTATTGGTGGTGGTCCAGCTGTTGTAGTGGTGGTGGTCCAGCTGTTGTGGTGTGGTGGTCCACCTGTTGTAGTGGTGGTGGTCCAGCTGTTGTAGTGGTGGTGGTCCCGCTGTTGTGGTGTGGTGGTCCAGCTGTTGTATTGGTGGTGGTCCAGCTGTTGTAGTGGTGGTCCAGCTGTTGTGGTGTGGTGGTCCAGCTGTTGTGGTGTGGTGGTCCAGCTGTTGTGGTGGTGGTCCAGCTGTTGTAGTGGTGGTCCAGCTGTTGTAGTGGTGGTCCAGCTGTTGTAGTGGTGGTGGTCCAGCTGTTGTAGTGGTGGTCCAGCTGTTGTGGTGTGGTGGTCCAGCTGTTGTAGTGGTGGTGGTCCAGCTGTTGTAGTGGTGGTCCAGCTGTTGTGGTGGTGGTGGTCCAGCTGTTGTAGTGGTGGTCCAGCTGTTGTGGTGTAGTGGTCCAGCTGTTGTAGTGGTGGTCCAGCTGTTGTGGTGTGGTGGTCCAGCTGTTGTAGTGGTGGTCCAGCTGTTGTAGTGTGGTGGTCCAGCTGTTGTAGTGGTGGTGGTCCAGCTGTTGTAGTGGTGGTGGTCCAGCTGTTGAGGTGGTGGTGGTCCAGCTGTTGTGGTGTGGTGGTCCAGCTGTTGTGGTGTGGTGGTCCAGCTGTTGGTGTGGTGGTGGTCCAGCTGTTGTGGTGTGGTGGTCCAGCTGTTGTAGTGTGGTGGTCCAGCTGTTGTGGTGTGGTGGTCCAGCTGTTGTAGTGGTGGTGGTCCAGCTGTTGTAGTGGTGGTAGTCCAGCTGTTGTAGTGGTGGTGGTCCAGCTGTTGTAGTGGTGGTGGTCCAGCTGTTGTAGTGGTGGTGGTCCAGCTGTTGTAGTGGTGGTGGTCCAGCTGTTGTAGTGGTGGTGGTCCAGCTGTTGTAGTGGTGGTGGTCCAGCTGTTGTTGTGGTGGTGGTCCAGCTGTTGTAGTGGTGGTGGTCCAGCTGTTGTAGTGGTGGTGGTCCAGCTGTTGTAGTGGTGGTGGTCCAGCTGTTGTAGTGGTGGTGGTCCAGCTGTTGTGGTGTGGTGGTCCACCTGTTGTAGTGGTTGTGGTCCAGCTGTTGTAGTGTGGTGGTCCAGCTGTTGTAGTGGCGGTGGTCCAGCTGTTGTAGTGTGGTGGTCCAGCTGTTGTAGTGGCGGTGGTCCAGCTGTTGTAGTGGTGGTGGTCCAGCGGTTATAGTGGTGGTGGTCCAGCTGTTGTAGTGGTGGTCCAGCTGTTGTAGTGGCGGTGGTCTAGCTGTTGTAGTGGTGGTGGTCCAGCGGTTATAGTGGTGGTGGTCCAGCTGTTGTAGTGGTGGTGGTCCAGCTGTTGTAGTGGTGGTGGTCCAGCGGTTATAGTGGTGGTGGTCCAGCGGTTATAGTGGTGGTTCAGCTGTAAGGTGTGATCAGGTGGAGGTCAGGTCAGGTCAAGTCAAGTGGAGGAGAGGTCAGGTGGAGATCAGATCAGGTGGAAGAGAGGTCAGGTGGAGGAGAGGTCTTGTGGAGGTCAGGTCAGGTTGAGGCGTGGTCAAGTGGATGAGAGGTCATGTGGAGGTCAGGTCAGGTGCAAGAGAGGTCAGGTGGGGGTCAGTTCAGGTGCAAGAGAGGTCAGGTGGGGTCAGGTCAGGTGGATGAGAGGTCAGATTGAAGTCATGTCAGACGGAGGAAAGGTCAGGTTATGGTCAGGTAGAGACGAAGTCAGGTGGAGACGAGGTCAGGTGGAGGTCAGGTCAGATGGAGTTCAGGTCAGATGGAGGTCAGGTCAGGTGGATGTCAGTTCAGACAGCTGAGAGGTCAGGTGAAGGTCAGGTCAGGTAGAGACGAGGTCAATAGGGTTATATACTAGGCCTTTTAAAGTATATTGATGAAGTGATTGAAAGAAAAGTCACAAAGCTGAACATTCCTCTTCATTCTGTTATCGTGTTTGACGGTTGATAGACCTCAACTTTTGATGAGTTCCACCAAAATGTCTCACTTCGTGCGGCTGATCAATCCTCCTGATCCCTGAAGTGCAGTGAGGATGGCTTCCACGGCGCTAAATGACGCATTACCAAGTTCAGAGCATACTTCTCTCGTAAATACTGGCAAATATAAGCCTTCGCCTCATTTAAATGCTCACCTCGTCGTAATAAACATTTCACATACCGCCACTGCGCACAGGATTCCTCGTAGGGGGAGGGAGGGAGAGAGGGAGAGGGAGTAAATACAAACACACACACACACACACACACACACTGTGTGTGTGTTGTGTGTGTGTGTGTGTGTGTGTGTGTGTGTTGTGTGTGTGTGTGTGTGTGTGTGTGTGTGTGTGTGTGTGTGTACTCACCTATTTGTGCTTGCGGGGGTTGAGCTTTGGCTCTTTGGTTCCGCCTCTCAACTGTCAATCAACTGGTGTACAGATTCCTGAGCCTACTGGGCTCTATCATATCTACATTTGAAACTGTGTATGGAGTCAGCCTCCACCACATCACTGCCTAATGCATTCCATTCGTTAACTACTCTGACACTGAAAAAGTTCCTTCTAACGTCTCTGTGGCTCATGTGGGTACTCAGTTTCCACCTGTGTCCCCTTGTTCGCGTCCCACCAGTGTTGAATAGTTTATCCTTGTTTACCCGGTCGATTCCTCTGAGGATTTTGTAGGTTGTGATCATGTCTCCCCTTACTCTTCTGTTTTCCAGTGTCGTAAGGTGCATTTCCCGCAGCCTTTCCTCGTAACTCATGAAAGTGTGTGTGGTGTGTGTGTGTGTGTGTGTGTGTGTGGTGTGTGTGTGTGTGTGTGTGTGTGTGTGTGTGTGTGTGTGTGTGTGTGTGTGGAAAATGGAATGCACTTAAGGAACAGGTTGTGGAAGTAAATACTATTCATAATTTTAAAACTAGGTATGATAGGAAAATAGGACCAAAGTAATTGCTGTAAACAACTGATGCTTGAAAGGCGGGATCCAAGAGTTAATGCTCGATCCTGCAGACACAAATAGTCGAATACACAACACACACACTTCACACACAAGGGCCTCTTGGGTGAGTGGACAGCGCTCTAGGGTCGTAGTCCTAAGGGCCCGGGTTCGATCCCTGGCTGATTCAGAAACAAATGGGCAGAGTTTCCTTCATCCTGGTGCATCTGTTCATCTAGCAGTAAATAGGTACGTGCGAGTTAGACAGCTGCTACGGGCTTCTTTCCTGGGGATGTGTATGTTTATGTTAGCGAGAAACATATGTAGTAGACATAATAGAGGAAAAATAAATTGGTTAGAAAGACGGGGTCCAGAGCTAATAGCTTGATTCTGCAGATACAAATAGTAAATACAAATAGTATACACACCACACACACACACACACAAACACACACACACACCACACACACGCACACACACACACACACCACACACACACACCAATGTGATTGACAGTTGAGAGGCGAGACCAAAGCGCTAAAGCTCAACCCCCATCAGCACAACTAGGTCAGTACCCATACAAGAAACACCTGAAGTGGGCTACGGGCTCACCATAGCCCGTGCTACTTGGAACATTTTGTTCCAGGCAGCGAATCTTTAACAACAACAACAACCTGAAGTGGCACTCAGCATATGCTAAGAGTCACGGTGTCGACCTCAACTTACTAACATATGCAAGTTTTCACACACACAGATCACAATTTTCACCCTTTTTAGGGTCAAAATTGGTTATCCAAAAATTGGACTTTCGTCCAGAAAGTTTGAACTTTCATCGTCCAGAAAGTTCGACCAAGTTCGAAATTGAACTTTCGTCTAGAGCTGGACGAAAGTTCCCCATTGCGACGCCATCAATGGAACGTCTTCGATTTTTGGAATTGTTGTTTACGAAGATGCTCCCGAGATGCTGGAAACTTAGGGATCTCATCCCATCTTTGTTAAATATTGCTGTTTATTTATATTTTTATGTATAAAGTTCCTTATTAACAAAGCATTTTTATTAGCGTTATTAATATTGTTGCTGCCATTGCTTTTGGGTTAAAGAAAGTAGTAAAAATATGCGTTATTTTAATGACTTCACTGAAATGCAAGTTTGATAAGCCAAAAGTTAAAGAGTGTTTAAATGAAAAATAAACATTGTAACGAAATATAGCAAATAAATAAAAAGACGAATAATAAATGGGATTCCGAGAAAAATACCAGGGCTACAGTCCTCTACTGTAGCCCTGGACTACATTCAGGCTACAGTACTCCCACTGTAGCCCTGGACTACATGAATTTCCATCAAGTTCAATGACATTAGGACTGAATTGTTTACTAATTTTATTATGACTTTTCATCCTAAGAAACTTCTTTTTACAGTTCCTCTTAATTTTGCAGGATGTTATGTGGTTCCAACAATAAATCTGTCCCTATTATAAAAGCTCTAGTTGCCATGATTATGAA
>WNGS01066681.1:13804205-13817200 GCA_020271785.1 Procambarus virginalis | reverse complement strand
AACTGTTCGAGTTCACTGACTTTCGCTTAGGTTTTAAAGATAATTTGTATAAAAGGTCTTTTGACCTTTTAGCTCATTAATGCTACACTTCGTTGGCTAACTTCTAACTTTTTGTAATTTTTATTTGAGCTAGTGGAAGATTTGTAACCATTAGTTAACGAAATTAAAGAAATATTAACAATATAAAGAGCTGAAAAATTAGTATATACAGTAACAAGAACACACAGAGAAAATGGGATAGAAACAGACTTGGCCACAAAATAGGAGACAACGAACAAAACCAAACAAAATTAAAAACTTGGGAGAAAGAGAGAAACAGAAAAAAGAGACAAAAGTGCACACAACGAAATTTCGAGCCAAACACAAGCAGAAACTGGAATAGAAAGAAATATATAAAAAAATAAAAAGTACAGACATCACAGACACTATACGAGCGAGATACTCAGTTGGCCAGATAATTTAGTGACTGCCATCGATGCACTAATCTATTGGTGGATATTGCAGGGCAATTGATCATGGGTTCTGAGGTCATTAGAGTGCAAGTTATCATATTTCATCCCCAGCAGTGACAATGACTCTGAATTTTATTGCTGTGTTTCTTTTATATTGGGAATTGGGGTTAGGAAAATGACAATGTTTATTTTTAATACACTGAAAGACGCTTCTCAATGTAGTTCTTGGTCGTTTCAGTGATAAGACTTTATTTAAAAATTTGATCAACATGTTCAAATTATTAAGTACATTTTTAATATATCACTTTATTATATTAAGTAATAAATTCCTAAAATCAAATATAATTAGTAATAATTGCATTAGTAATAATGCAATAACTCTAATAATTAGTAATAATTGCATTAATAATTGCATTATTAATAATTGTTTTATCCAGTCATTAAATTAATATTAAACTCTTTGTAAGCTCTCAAACTAATGTTAAAGAACTTTGTAAACTCTTAAACTAATGTTAAACTCAATAGTAAGCCTGTTTATTCCTCGAACCTACAACAAGGCGAAACAAAGGTATTCCCCATTAAGAATTCGGCACATGTTGCAAGGATTCCCAGCATTTCCGTTCAGAATCGAGTCAGATTCCAGTACACCGTTGTGCGAGAGAGAATTTGTGGCCAAGTAAGTTGCGCACAACAGTTCCTTGTTACTTTGTACAATATGCTGTAGTGTGGTGCGTGTGTGTGTGTGTGTGTGTGTGTGTGTGTGTGTGTGTGTGTGTGTGTGTGTGTGTGTGTGTACTCACCTATATGTACTCACCTATATGTGTCTGCAGGATCGAGCATTGACTCTTGGATCCCGCCTTTCGAGCATCAGTTGTTTACAGCAATGACTCCTATCCCATTTCCCTATCATACCTGGTTTTAAAATTATGAATAGTATTGGCTTCCACAACCTGTTCCTTAAGTGCATTCCATTTTCCCACTACTCTCACGCTAAAAGAAAACTTCCTAACATCTCTGTGACTCATCTGAGTTTCTAACTTCCATCCATGTCCCCTCGTTCTGTTACTATTCCGTGTGAACATTTCGTCTATGTCCACTCTGTCAATCCCTCTGAGTATTTTATACGTTCCTATCATGTCCCCCCTCTCCCTTCTTCTTTCTAGTGTCGTAAGGCATAGTTCCCCCAGGCGCTCCTCATACCCCATCCCTCGTAGCTCTGGGACGAGTCTCGTTGCAAACCTCTGAACCTTTTCCAGTTTCATTATGTGCTTCTTTAGATGGGGACTCCATGATGAGGCGGCATACTCTAAGACTGGCCTCACGTAGGCAGTGTAAAGAGCCCTAAATGCCTCCTTACTTAGGTTTCTGAATGATGTTCTAACTTTTGCCAGTGTAGAGTACGCTGCTGTCGTTATCCTATTTATATGTGCCTCAGGAGATAGATTAGGTGTTACGTCCACACCCAGGTCTCTTTCGCGCGTCGTCACAGGTAGGCTGTTCCCCTTCATTGTGTACTGTCCCTTTGGTCTCCTATCTCCTAGTCCCATTTCCATAACTTTACATTTGCTCGTGTTGAATTCCAGTAGCCATTTCTCTGACCATCTCTGCAACCTGTTCAGGTCCTCTTGGAGGATCCTGCAATCCTCATCTGTCACAACTCTTCTCATCAACTTTGCGTCATCCGCAAACATCGACATGTAGGACTCTACACCCGTAAACATGTCGTTAACATATACAAGAAATAGAATTGGTCCCAGCACCGATCCTTGTGGTACTCCACTTGTTACTGTTCGCCAGTCCGACTTCTCGCCCTTACCGTAACTCTTTGGCTCCTTCCTGTTAGGTAGTTCCTTATCCATGCTAGGACCTTTCCCCTACCCCGCCTGCCTCTCGAGTTTGAATAGCAGTCTCATGTGCGGTACTGTATCAAAGGCTTTTTGGCAGTCCAGAAATATGCAGTCTGCCCAACCATCTCTGTCCTGTCTTATCCTCGTTATTTTATCATAGAATTCCAGAAGGTTTGTTAGGCACGATTTCCCTGTCCAGAACCCATGTTGATGCTTGTTCACAAACCTAATGTTCTCCAGGTGTGCAACCAGTCGTAGCCTAATTATTCTTTCCAGTATTTTACAGGGGATGCTTGTCAGTGATACAGGTCTATAGTTAAGTGCCTCCTCCCTATCGCCTTTCTTGAAGATCGGCACGACATTTGCCTTCTTCCAGCAACTGGGCAATTCTCCCGACATAAGTGACTCATTAAAGATCATTGCCAGAGGCACGCTGAGGGCCTGCGCTGCTTCTTTAGTATCCACGGTGATACTTTGTCTGGTCCTACTGCTTTAGATGCATCTAGAGTTGTCAACTGTTTCATTACCTCCTCTACTGTCACCTCTATATCTGATAGTCTTTCATCTAGGGTAACCCCTTCCAACAATGGGAGCTGCTCGGGCTCGGTAGTGAACACTCCATGGAAACTGGCATTCAGTGCCTCACAGATTTCCTTGTCACTTTCAGTATATGTCCCCTCTGCCTTCCTTAGTCTTGTCACTTGGTCGTTCACCGACATTTTTCTTCTTATATGACTGTGTAGTAGCTTAGGTTGTTTTTTCGCTTTGATTGCAATATCGTTCTCATAGTCCCTTTCCGATGTCCGTCTGATGTTAATGTAATCGTTCCTAGCTCTGTTGCATCTGATCCTGTTGTCCTCTGTCCTTTGTCTTCTGTATTTCCTCCACTCCCGCCTGCTGGCCATTTTTGCTTCCTGACACTGTCTATTAAACCATGGGTTATTATATTCCTTCTTATTTTTTCCCTTTACTGTTGGTATAAATCTCTCTTCGGCCTCTTGGCATTTCTGTATGACTAGGTCCATCATATCTTGGACTGTTTTTCCTCTAATTTCTTCCTCCCACTGCACTTCTCCCAGATAGTCCCTTATCCTCCTATAGTCCCCTTTCCTGTAGTCAACTCTCCTTTCCCAGATCTCTTGTCCCATGGTCACAAGTTTGAATTCCATCATGTAGTCAAAGACTAGGACACAATGGTCACTGGCCCCTAGAGGTATTTCATGCTCCAAATTCTCGATATCTTCTACGTTCTGGGTGAAAATCAGGTCTAATAGGCTCGGTGCATCTCCTCCTCTTTCCCTTGTGTCTTCCTTCACATGCTGTGTTAGGAAATTCCTGTCTATAACATCTACTAATTTTGCTCCCCACGTTTCGTCCCCTCCATGGGGATTCCTTGATTCCCAATTTATCTCTCCATGATTTAGGTCCCCCATGATCAGCAGCTTCGCTCTCATTCTGTGGGCTAGTGTTGCTGCCTTCTGCAGTTCATCTATGCATGCCTTGTTGTTGTCATCATACTCCTGTCTGGGTCTTCTACTGTTTGGTGGGGGATTGTAGATTACCAAGATCACAATCTTCCTCCCATCTACTGTCAAAGTTCCATGTATGAAGCTTGTGCACTCATTGGTAACCCGATTTCCCAGGTCTTCAAACTTCCATTTCCGCTTTATTAGGAGTGCCACTCCCCCTCCCTGTCTCTGTGTCCTCTCTTTTCTTATCACCTGGTACCCTTCAGGAAAGATTGCATCTGAGATCATGTCATTAATTTTAGTTTCCACAATTGCAACTATGTCAGGATTTGCCTCACTCACTCTTTCTTTTATCTCTTCTGCTTTATTAGATACCCCATCAGCATTGGTGTACCAAACCTTGAGATTCTTCATGGAAACTCCTGTACCAGAGTTCTCCCTTCCTCTGGGGGTCTGGGGGGATCTGGGGGGTGTCTGGGGGGTGACTGGGGGCAGGGGGGACCTGGGGGATCTGGGGGGTGTCTGGGGGATGACTGGGGGCGGGGAGGATCCGGGGATGTCCGGGGGGATCCGGGGGGTGTCTGGGGGGGTCCGGGGGGTGTATGGGGGGTGAAAGAGGTCGGGAGGGGTGCTTGGGGGGTTAATGGGGGCTGGGCTTCTAGGAAGGTAGGTAGGAGGGTTTGGGGTAGGGCCTGGGTAGGTAGGTCTGGAGTAGGAAGGGCATACTGGGTCTGAAGATTAGGGAGGGTCTGATAGGCATAGAGGGGTTGGAGGATAGCGTAAGGTTGGGAGTCAGATAGAGGTTGAGAGGTCGGGAGGGGGAAGGATAAGAGGGTGGGGGGAACCTCCCACCCCCCTCGCAAGGGTGGGGGGTCACATGGAAGGAGAGGGGATGAGGAGGGGTGAGGGCTGGGTAGGTTTTGGGGGTTGAGGGGATGAGGGCTGGGTGGGTTTTGGGGTGGGGGTTGAGGGGATGAGGGTTGGACGGGTTTTGGGGGTTGAGGTGATGAGGGGGTCCTTGGAATGTGGGATGAAATTGTCTGCAGTGGGATCAGAGGGGTCAAGGGAGGTGTGTGTGGTGTGTGTGTGTGTGTGTGGTGTGTGTGGGGTGTGTGTGTGTGTGTGGTGTGTGTGTGTGTGGTGTGTGTGTGTTCGTGTTCGTGCTTGTGTGTATGTGTTCGTGCTTGTGTGTATGTGTGCAAATGTGTGTGTCTTGTATATACTAAGTTTAGCATTTATTAAAATAATAAATATATTAAACATGTTAATTACTTTTGGACGTACACTACGTTCTACATGTAGTGAGAACAGTCCTTCTCACTTGCTCCATAGTTCAAATACAAGGCCTAGCGAGCCTTGAACATCCCAAACGAATACTTGTAGTTGAATACTTGTAGTTGAATAAGTTGGAAGCACTAATCCTGGCTTCACGCAGCGTTGGCCTTACTCGCTAATATCACATATTTTCATTCAAGTCCTGAGTCGCCAGACCATTGTTCAGTCATTAATATTGTGCGGTGCACATTATTAATGTTGAATATCCCGAAGTGGCGCGTAATAACATTATAATGTGTAATACAGATCATGATAGAGCTATTAATATTTTTAAATTGCTAATTCTTACTAATGGTGATATTAAAAGTGAACGCAGCATAAACTGTTTTAATTAATTATGATTACCATGATAACACGAATGTCCTCGTGTTTATGTTATTGTTGTTGAGTAAATATACACTAGTTAGTCTCCCTTTAACCTTGGCTTCTAGGCGAGTTAACCTCCCGTCAATCTCTGCTTCCAGATGAATTAGCTTCCTTTCAACCTTTGTTTCTAGACGAGTTAGGTTCCCTTTGACGTTTGTTTCGAGATAAGACAGCTTTTCCTCAAATTATATTTCTAGGCGAATTAACCTCCCCAATACGATTGTTTCCAGATGAGTTAGCCTTCAGCCTTCGCCTCCAGACGAGTTAGCTTCCCGTCTACCTTCATTTACAGGTGAATTAGCATCCTCTCATCTTTTGTTTTCAATTAAGATAGCCCCATTGATGACCAGAATACACACTAGAAGGTGAAGGGACGACGACGTTTCGGTCCGTCCTGGACCATTCTCAAGTCGATTGTGTGGTCTGGTCAACATACTTTAGCCACGTTATTGTGACTCATCGCCTGCATAGCCCCATTATCACCCTTTGGTTCCAATATAGTTAGCCGACACTTAACATTTACTTCAAATTGAGTTCTATCCAACATCTCTCATGCATGAGGCTGAGAAATGCATCTGGGTCGAAGGGCCATTAATCATTTAAATACCATATCGGTGTTGAAGCGTTACAGGGCAATCATTTAGGAGGCACGGGTTCAATTCTCCAGTAAGGCTTTTGCTAATATATTACTTATTTACCAATTGCCAAAACAGACGGATGTTCCATCGTACTGTAAATGAAGTCACGTATTTGTTATTCCCTCCCCCCAACCCCTCTCAAGCCACGACGGTTTCGCTTGATGCAGATCGGCGTTCAATCCCCTACCATCCAAGTGGTTGGGAACAATTTCTCCCCACCCCCATTCCATCCCAAATCCTGATCCCCTTCCAAGAGCTATATATATATATATATATATATATACATATATATATATATATATATATATATATATATATATATATATATATATATATATATATATATATATTGTACCTAGTAGCCAGAACGCAATTCTCAGCCTACTATGCAAGACCCGATTTGCCTAACAAGCCAAGTTTTCCTGAATTTATATATTTTACAATTTTTTTTCTTATGAGATGATAAAGCTATCCATTTCATTATGTATAAGTTAATCTGTTTAAATTTAAGTTAAAACTAACGTAGATATATGACCGAACCTAACCAACTCTACCTACCTAACCTAACCTAACGTAACTTAAAATAATCTAACCTAACCTAACTTAACCAAACCTAAACTAACACAACTAAGTCAATAATTTATGTTCTCAATATAATATAATAATAATTCAAATAAACTAATTGGAAACAACTGTTTGAAAATAAATATTTCACTCGGCCTATTAGGCAAATCGGACCTTGCATAGTAAGCCGAGAAGTGCGTTCTCTTAATAGTCTCTCTCCATTATAGTCTTAATGGCTTGGCGCTTTCCCCCAGATAATTCCCTTCTCTTCCCTCAAGCCGACCTACGCTGATGCCTGACACTTTGGTAAT
This sequence comes from Procambarus virginalis, assembly GCA_020271785.1. Classification (NCBI taxonomy): domain Eukaryota; kingdom Metazoa; phylum Arthropoda; class Malacostraca; order Decapoda; family Cambaridae; genus Procambarus; species Procambarus virginalis. Next base: position 13,810,218 of record WNGS01066681.1, on the reverse strand, counting down.
TGTCTAAGTAATTTGGTTGACCAAAAGATACTGGATACTAAACTTGGTTCAAACTGAATTTTGTTGTGTTGTATATTTTCAATGATTACCCAAACTGCCGCCTTGAGGATCGAACCAGGACTCCTGGTTGGTAAATTAACGCACCGTGACAGGTTACTTAGATGTCATATTAGATGGAGATCAACTTTAAACTTAATTTTTAGTTATGTATTGTGAGGAAAAATATTTACTCTCGCAATCGCTAATAGTCGTTTGTTGAAACTGTTTGAGACTATTGCTCGATACGTGCAGAGTAAACACACTCTAAATCAATGTAAACACACTCTAAATCAATGTAAACACACTCTAAATCAATGTAACGTAAACATCTTACCTAACCTTGCCTAGGCCTATGCATGAACCACGAAATAAGTAATGAAATTAGGTAATATATGATGGAAACCCGTGTTTATTACACTGCATCTAATCTACCCTATCGACGTACAAGTCAAATGCTGACTTATTAACGACGGCGATAACCAGAAAACCTTTGTTTTGTTTTGTCTCAGGAAGTGCAGTCAACGCTCTTGATTTGCCTCAACGGACACAATTCAAATTGCTAAGCTAAGCTAAGCTAAACTAAGCTAAACTAACCAGAAACGCACGAACTCAGGGCACTCACCCAACCTATCCTACTGGGGCATAGAAAACATGGATTGTTGCGATTCACCACATTTCATTGTACTTTGTAATATGGGGACGAAAATGCACAATGAAACTGGGAGTTGACCCTGAGCAGCCGTGGAGTGCGGACGTGTCCCTCCGTGACTGCTGGGGTAGTTAGCTGTTTGGTTGCCAGGTGGCGGGGCGTCGCTGCCCCCTCCCCCCCCCCAGTGTTGTTGCCTGGCTGGCTGAGTGCGGACGTGGCAGGTGGTGACGTGGCGGACTTACCATGGGTGGTCCGCTTCCATCTATTAAGCGCGTGAACTCCGTGGGCCTGGAGTTCACTGGGCGTGCTGGATATCCGGAGGTGGCCGTGGTTCTGTGCGACTTGCTTCATGTCCCTGTGCTGGACGTCGACGGTATTGAGATTGTGACTGCCCATCGCGTTGTCAAGCTTGTGACGGAGGAGGTGTACCGTGACTTCCTCGGTCGGTACGAGGGACGATCGTTGTCGATGCCGGGTGATGCCGGCTCGGTTTCCATATCAGACCGGAGTGGTGCGCTGACCTATGTCAGTGTGCATGGGGCACCCCTGGAGTTTCCCGAGGATCTTCTTCGGCGTTACTTCCAGAGGTATGGGCCGGTCGTCAGTGTGAGGGTCAACACGATATCCTCTGGGAGGTTTGCCGGAAGACGGACGAACATTCGTACCTTGGGAATGCGCCTCAGGGCGGATATTCCATCTTCGGTCCGGCTTCTGGGGTGCTACATCCGGGTGTACTATGCCCGGCAGCCTCGGACCTGTTTCCGGTGTGGATTGATGGGGCATCAGGCTGCCGGGTGCGAGGCGGCTCCGGTTGCCCCTGTCAACCTCTTTAGGGAAGAAGATTTCCCTCCGCTTCCCCTGGACGAGGACTCCGGGGATGCGGAGACCGACCAGCTCGTTGTTGCGGCTCCCCCGGCGTCCCCTGACGTTCCCCCGGATGTCGGCGGCCCTCCTCAGGATGTTGCGATGCTATCGGTGGATCCTCCTGCTACTGTCCCTGCTGCTCTAGTGGGCCTTTCTGCTGCGCCCTCCTCATCGCCTGATCACCTGTCTTCAGCTGCTGCGCCTGGCCCTGATTCCTCGCCTCGGATCCCGGCTGTGCTGGGTGCGGCTGTGGAAGTGGGGTCCACGGTTGTGTGTGGTCCAGTTCTCCCTATGGTCGAGGCTGCTGCCGTTTTGCGGCGGACGTCAGTTCGTCCGGCTCGTAGTGCCCATGTTTCTGGGTCGGCTTCCGGCTCTGACGATCTCAGGCCGGTGCCCAAACGATCCAGGCCTTCGTCGTCTCCCTGGGCTGTTGTTGGGGACTTTAGTGACTGTGCGGACTCAGGTGTGGATGCAGTGGTCCCGGGTACGGTGCTAGCCTCGCGGTTAGTGGTGGCGGACGTCCATGCGCCTGCTGACATTGGTGTCAGTGTCTCGGGTGTGACTGCTGTTTCTTCTCCGCCGGGGGCTTCTCCGCGGTGGGGTGTGGTGGCCTCCGCTGCCGGAGTGGGTGGGGATGGTGGGCCCGGGCGTGGCCTGGTGGTGACCTTAAGGAAGGGCGTGTGCGGTTCGATTCCCCCGCGGGAGGCTGTGGCCCCTGTGGTGGTGCCTTCTCACACGCTCCCTCCTCGAAGATTGACTGTTGGGCCTACGACCTGGCCGCCGACGTCTGTGATGCCGTCGGGTCACTGGGCGCGGATTGCGGAGATACCTTTAGGCGATGAGGTGTGGGACCATGTACCGGTCACACGGTTCCGGTGCGATACGATTTGGGTGCCGTGTTGGCGGGTGTTTGTGGCCAATGTCCCGGATATGATGGTGTCCCCAGTGGACGATCAGGACCCTTGGCGGTGGTTGCTTTGGGAGGCGTACCATATACGCTTCCATCGGGACGTGTTTCCGAGCAAATATGTGACTATATGAGTGATTCGAGTCGTGTGTGCTGTGTGCCCTGCTGGCTGTTTTGTATGCCTTCTGGTGGTATGTGCCCATGCCTCACCTTTTGGTTTGTGGCGAAGCGGGTGTTTGGGTGTGAGTGTGCTTGGCCTTCATGTCTTAAATTGCATTGTTGTTAACGTGCCCTATGGGTTATTTATTATATGCTTATGTGTTGTATGAGCTTTTTGTTTTGGTTTGGGGATTTGGGTGTGGTGTATGTTACTGTTGCATTTTTGTATTACTTCCGTTTTGTTCATTCGTTTGTTCTATTTTCGGTCCTTCTGGCCGGTGTTTTGTTTTGTTTATTGTGTAACGATGTTTTTTCCTTTGATTATGTGTTAGCCATCTTGATTTTTGGTTTATACTGTACTGTTTGACTTGATCCTGTGTTTTTGTTGTTTGCATTTGTTTATCCTTTGTACTGTATTTTAAATGCCTTTTTCGAGTTTTGTAATTTGTTAAGTTGTACTGTCTGCCCTTCAGGCTGCTGGTTTTTCTCTTTTTTGTTTTTCTCTTTGTTTTGTCATATGTGTCTATTTGCTTTTTATTGTACTTAATTTGCATGTTTGCATGTAAAAATAAAAATAAAAAAAAATGAAACTTGAACCCAGATATTGTTTACTACCCGTTTGGTGATATCATGAGAGAAACTGGTCACCAAACCTGGTAATTTCACGGTAGCGACCATCAGCAAATTTGTTTATTTTAAGATAAACATAAAAAACATCGAGATGAAAGATATCATTTCTAAATAACATTTTCTCCGATTGGGTTTGTTGGTGTATTATCTTACATCTTTGAATAAGTGCATAAATTGGGGTACATTGGTAATGAAGAATTAGAAACTAGCATGTCCGGATGTCCCTACCCTTTACCAGGGTTGCAATTAACGTTCAATATATTTTAATAACGTCTTAATCACAAAAAAATAGTTTCTACTTGAATTTTGTTTAAGATTGGATATACTGATATTTAGTTTTTATGGAGATTATCTTATAAATACAATGAGATAACCTTCAAACTCTTCCAGACACACTTTAAATGAAAGTTTAAAACACTAAAAAGACAATCTTGCTCACTTCCGCTCTCTCCGTAACAAGTAGACAAAACGAGAGATTAGATTCTTTATCAGGATTTTTAGAAATTGGAGCAATTCTTAAAGACGAGTGATAATACAGCATTGATTCATTCCTATGCCTTAGGCACTTAGTATTCTCCAAAAGGAAATATAGACATGAGTAACAAATAATGTCAGTATTAACGCAAAACAGAGCTCATTCTCCCGTCAGTATAAAGACAAACAACATTAAACCACCTGTATTTGAGCCAATATTGAAATTGTCGACAAAACCTCTACTGCAAACACTCATCAACAGCAGAACTAACAACAACAACAACAACAAGGTCACCACAACAGTGCTGCCCTTGATGTTCTATTATTCTCTTCAATAGCTGTGCCAATTACACAGAGATGAAACATCCCGATACATGATGATTAACATAAGAATATTTTGTGTGCAAACAGCACCAATAACACTTATGTCACAAACAGTACCCGGCTGAAGCACCACATCAACTTCAGGAGCACTGAACTAATCATCATAATCATCATCATCATCAGAGCAGCAGCGGCAACATCCGGATCTGCGAGTTGGTACAAGAATGTACCCATTTGTGGGAGCTGGTCGCCCGAGCGGACAGCACGCTAGACTTGTGATCATGTGGTCCTGGGTTCGATCCCAGGCACCGGCGAGAAACAATGGGCAGAGTTTCTTTCACCCTATGCCCCTGTTACCTAGCAGTAAAATAGGTACCTGGGTGTTAGTCAGCTGTCACGGGCTATTTCCTGGGGGTGGAGGCCTGGTCGAGGACCGGGCCGCGGGGACACTAAAAAGCCCCGAAATCATCTCAAGATAACCTCAAGATAAGATCTACTGATCACTTATTTTGATGAAAAGGGAACAAGGGATAAAATGAAGTCACTTACCCCGCATCAGCCTCGGAGTGCATGGAAAATAGGTTTACAGTTTCCAGAAGAGGACGGGGAGTGACAGCCTTGTGGACAAGTGCCCAAGCCAGACCTCCGGAACATTATCTACAACAGTGCAGAGTTACATCCCAAATATGATTTCAACTGCGATTTCAACTATTATTTCTTGTTTTTGCTTCTGTATAGTGTGCGTGCATGTGTGTGTGTGTGTGTGTGTGTGTGTGTGTGTGTGTGTGTGTGTGTGTGTGTGTGTGTGTGTGTGTGTGTGTGTGTGTGTGTATTCACCCAGTTGTGCTTGCGGGGGTGGAGCTCTGCTCTGTCGGCCCGCCTCTCAACTGCCAGTCAATCAACAGTTACTAACTACTAACAATTTTTTTCCGCACACACACACACACACACACACACACACACACACACACACACACACACACACACACACACACACACACACACACACACACACACACACAGAGGAAGCAGCCCGTAACAGCTGTTTAACTCCCAGGGACCTATTTACTGCTAGATAACAAGTGCATCAGGGTGAAAGAAACTCTGCCAATGGATTCTCGCCAGCGCCGGGAATAGAACCCTAGTTCACAGGATTACGTGCCCAGCGTGCTATCCACTCAGCCACCGGCCCCTGTGTGTGTGTGTGAGTGTAATCACCTATTTGTACTCACCTATTGTGCCTGCAGCATCGAGCGTTGGTTCTTGGATCCCGCCTTTCTAGCCTTCGGTTGTTAAAACAATGAGTTCTGTGCTACCTCTCTATCATACCTAGTTTATAGCTACGAACAGTGTTTGCTTCCACAATGTGTTTCTTTAGTTTGTTCCATTTCCCCACTATTCTCACGCTAAAAGAAAATTTCTTAACATCTCTATGACTCTATGTCTCGGGCAAGTTTGTGTATGTGCGTGGTGTGTTAACTCACCAAGTTGTGCTTGCGGGGGTTGAGCTTTGGCTCTTTTGATCCCACCTCTCAACTGTCAATCAACTGGTGTGCAGATTCCTGAGCCTACTGAGCTTTATGGATGCGTGTGAGGCGTATGTCTTTCTGTGTGTCTATTTGTGATTGTGTATGTGTGTGTGTATGAATAAAACAAGTGTTATAAAGTCTTACTGTATCACTACATTCGCCTGTTAGTACCGTCTACTCCTATCTATTCATTATAAAATGATGAGAAGAACATATACAAAAAATATTAGCAACATTTATAGTAATAAAGTAATGAAATACTTTAAAATTGCAGGAAGGAAACACGGAATTGTGTGTCGTTGTGGACAACTTACACATGACCAGGACTCTCCAAGTCCCGTCCTCGTAACAAGTTGGTCAGCATTGTTAGATTTTAATCATCACAGCCATTGTCTATAAGTTCTCATTGTCTCCTCTGATAGTTACGGGGAATTTCTC
>WNGS01066681.1:13782432-13803205 GCA_020271785.1 Procambarus virginalis | reverse complement strand
GCTTAAAGAGGGGGAGGGTAGGGGGTCCTTTTTCTTCGAATTCATTGTGTGTGTACACCATGAAAACACCATGAGAATACTCTGTACACCAAGAGGACACTCTGTACACCATGAGAACACTCTGTACACGATGAGGACACTGTACACCAACAGGACACTCTGTACACCATGAGAAAAATCTGTACACGATGAAGACACTCTGTACGCGATGATGACACTCTGTACACGATGAGGTCACTCTGTACACCACGAGGACACTATGTACACCACGAGGACACTATGTACACCACGAGGACACTCTGTACACCACGAAGACACTCTGTACACCACGAGGACACTCTGTACACCACGAAGACACTATGTACACCACGAGGACACTCTTTACACCACGAGGACACTATGTACACCACGAGGACACTCTGTACACCACGAAGACACTCTGTACACCACGAGGACAATCTGTACACCATGAAGACACTCTGTACACCATGAAGACACTCTGTACACCACGAGGACACTCTGTACACCACGAGGACACTCTGTACACCACGAGGACACTCTGTACACAACGAGAACACTATGTACACCACGAGGACACTCTGCACACCATGAAGACACTCTGTACACCACGAAGACACTCTGTACACCATGAAGACACTCTGTACACCACGAGGACACGCTGTACACCACGAGGACACTCTTTACACCACGAGGACACTATGTACACCACGAGGACACTCTGTACACCACGAGGACACTCTGTACACCACGAGGACACTCTGTACACCACGAGGACACTCTGTACACCATGAGGCAACTCTGTAAACCATGAGGCCACACTGTACACCATGAGGACACTCTATACACCATTCGAACACTCTTGTACACAATAAGGCCACTCTGTATACCATGAGGCCACTCTGTATACCATGAGGCCACTCTGTACACCATGAGGACACTCTGTACACCATGAGGACACTCTGTACACCATGAGGACACTCTGTACACCATGAGGAGACTCTGTACACCATGAGGACACTCTGTACACCATGAGGACACTCTGTACACCATGAGGACACTCTTGACACCATGAGGACACTCTGGACACCATGAGGACACTCTGTACACCACGAGGACACTCTGTACACCATGATGACACTCTTGTACACCATTAGGACACTCTTGTACACCATGAGGACACTCTTGTACACCATGAGAAACCGCTTGTTCAACATAAAGACACTCTTGTACACCATAAAGACACTCTTATACACCATAAGGACACTCTTGTACATCATAAGGACACTCTTTACACCATGAAGTCACTCTGTACACCATGAGGACACTTTGTACACCATGAGGACACTCTGTACACCATGAGGACACTTTGTACACCATAAGGACACTCTTGTACACCATGAGGACACTCTGTACACCATGAGGTCACTCTGTACACCATGAGGAAACACTTTACACAATGAGGACACTCTGTACACCATGAGGACACTCTTGTACACCATGAGGACACTCTTGTACACCATGAGGACACTCTGTACACCATGAGGATACTCTGTACACCATGAGGACTCTCTTGTACACCATGAGGACACTCTTGTACACCATGAGGACACTCTTGTACACCATGAGGTCACTCTGTACAACATGAGGTCACTCTGTACAACATGAGGTCACTCTTGAACACCATGAGGACACTCTGTACACCATGAGGACACTCTTGTACACCATGAGGACACTCTTGTACACCATGAGGACACTCTTGTACACCATGAGGTTACTCTGTACACCATGAGGTCACTCTGTACACCATGAGGACACTCTGTACACAATGGGGATTCTCTGTACACCACGAGGACACTCTGTACACCATAATAATACACTGTACACCATGAGGACACTCTTGTAAACCATGAGGACACTCTGTTCACCATGAGGCCTGTCTGTACACTATGAGGTGACTCTGTACACCATGAGGACACTCTTGTACACCATTAGAACACTCTGTACACCATGAGAACACTCTGTACACCATGAGGACACTCTGTACACCATGAGGTCACTCTGTACACCAAGAGGTCACTCTGTACACCACAAGGACACTCTTGTACACTATGAGGACATTCTTGTACACCATGAGGACACCCTGTACACCATGAGGACACCGTGTACACCATGAGGACGCCCTGTACACCATGAGGACACTCTTGTACACCATTAGAACACTCTGTACACCATGAGAACACTCTGTACACCATGAGGTCACTCTGTACACCAAGAGGTCACTCTGTACACCACAAGGACACTCTTGTACACTATGAGGACACTCTTGTACACCATGAGGACACCCTGTACACCATGAGGACGCCCTGTACACCATGAGGACACCCTGTACACCATGAGAACACTCTGTACACAATGAGGTCACTCTGTACACCATGAGGTCACTCTGTTCACCATGAGGACACACTTTACACAATGAGGACACTCTGTACACCATGAGGTCACTCTTGTACACCATGAGGACACTCTGTACACCATGAGGACACTCTGTTCACCATGCGGACACTCTTGTACACCATGAGGACACTCTTGTACACCATGAGGACACTCTTGTACACCATGAGTACACTCTTGTACACCATGAGGACACTCTTGTACACCATGAGGACACTCTGTACAGCATGAGGACACTCTTGTACACCATGAGGACACTCTTGTACACCATGAGGACACTCTTGTACACCATGAGGACACTCTTGTACACCATGAGGACACTCTTGTACACCATGAGGACACTCTTGTACACCATGAGGACACTCTTGTACACCATGAGGACACTCTATATACCATGAGGACACTCTATATACCATGAGGACACTGTTCACCATGAGGACACTGTTCACCATGAGGACACTCTGTTCACCACGAGGACACGCTGTACACCATGAGAATACACTGTACACCATGAGGACACTCTTGTACACCATGAGGACACTCTGTACACCATGAGAACACTCTGTACACCATGAGGACACTCTGTACATCATGAGGTCACTCTGTACACCAAGAGGTCACTCTGTACACCATGAGGACACTCTTGTACACCATGAGGACACTCTTGTACACCATGAGGACACCCTGTACACCATGAGGACGCCCTGTACACCATGAGGACACCCTGTACACCATGAGGACGCCCTGTACACCCTGAGGACGCCCTGTACACCCTGAGGACACCCTGTACACCATGAGAACACACTGTACACAATGAGGTCACTCTGTACACCATGAGGTGTACAGAATAAACAAGTTAATCAGCTCATCGTAAAGGTGTAAGACCTGCCTGGCAGCACAACTCACCTGGTGAAGCGCAAAGACCCGTGTGTGGTGTGAGTTCTTGATAATGGGTCTTTATAGAACAGCGGCTAATCCCTCATGGATGCCCGCTACACCCCGCACTTACTCACACTTCATAAATTTCCGGAAGAGGATGTGTGGGGGGAAGGGGGTGTGCGTGGGGGGGGGATCGCTGCAGTAAGTTATTTGATTTTAATTTATTTTTATTAAATTTTTGACTTTATTAATTTACTTTAATTGATTGAAATTACTTGATTTTATTTTTATTACTACAAAGTGGACTGAATTTAAAAATTTACTTTAAAAGATGAAATGGGGAGAGAGGGGGGAATGTGGAATCCGTTTTTGAAGGTTGGAAAAAATATATCACTCTGCTACCTGGATTTCTGCTTAAAGATGGGTAGGGTTGGGGGTCCTTTTTCTTCGAACTCGTTGTGTGTGTACACCATGAAAACACCATGAAAAGTATCCTCCCTGTACACCAAGAGGATACTCTGTACACCATGAGGACACTCTGTATACGATGAGGACACTATGTACACCATGAGGACACTATGTACACCATGAGGAAACTCTTGTACACCATGAGGACACTCTTGTACACCATGAGAAAAATCTTGTTCAACATAAGGACACTCTTGTTCACCATAAGGACACTCTTGTACACCATTAGGACACTCTTGTACACCATAAGAACAATCTTTAAACCATGACGACACTCTGTACACCATAAGGACACTATAAACAATGAGGACACTCTTGTACGCCATGAGGAGACTCTTGTTCACGACAAGGACACTCTTGTTCACGACAAGGAAACTCTTGTGCACCATAAGGACACTCTGAACACCATGAAGACACTCTGTACACCATGAGGTCACTCTGTACACCATGAAGACACACTTTACACAATGAGGACACACTTTACACAATGAGGACACTTTGTACACCATGAGGACACTCTTGTACACGATGATGTCACTTTGTACACCATGAGGACACACTTTACACAATGAGGACACTCTGTTCACCATGAGGACACTCTTGTACACCATGAGGACACACTTTACACAATGAGGACACTCTGTTCACCACGAAGACACTCTTGTACACCATGAAGACACTCTTGTACACCATAAAGACACTCTTGTACACCATGAGGACACTCTTGTACACCATGAGAACAATATATACCATGAGGAAACACTGTACACCATGGGGACTCTCTGTACACCATGAGGACACTCTGTACACCACAAGAACACACTGTACACCACGAAGACACTCTTGTACACTATGAGGACACTCTTGTACACCATGAGGTCACTCTGTACACCATGAGGTCACTCTGTACACCATGAGGACACTCTTGTACACCATGAGTGACACTCTGTACACCATGAGGTCACTGTACACCATGAGGTCACTCTGTTCACCATGAGGACACTCTGTACACCATGATGTCTCTCTGTACACCATGAGGACACTCTGTACAACATAAGGACACTCTGTACAACATGAGTACACTCTGTACAGCACGAGGACACTCTGTACATCATGAGGTCACTCTTGTACACAATGAGGACACTCTTGTACACCATAAGGTCACTCTGTACACCAAGAAGACGCTCTTATACACCATGAGTGACACTCTGTACACCATGAGGTCACTCTGTACACCATGAGGTCACTCTGTACATATTGACGACACTCTGTACACCATGAGGCCACTCTGTACACCATGGGGCCACTCTGTACACCATGGGCCACTCTGTACACCATGAGTTCACTCTGTACACCATGAGGACACTCTATACACCATGAGAACACTCTTGTACACAATGAGGACACTCTGTACACCATGAGGCCACTCTGGACATCATGACGTCACTCTGTACACAATGAGGACACTCTTGTACACCATGGGGACACTCTTGTACACCATGAGGACACTCTTGTACACCATGAGGACACACTGTACGCTATGAGGTCACTCTATACATCATGACGTCACTCTGTACACCATGAGGACACTCTGTACACCATGTGGCCACTCTGTACACCATGAGGCCACTCTGTACACCACGAGGCCACTCTGTAAACCATGAGGTCACTCTGTAGACCATGAGGTCACTCTGTACACCTTAACGTCACTCTGTACAAAATGAAGACATTCTGTAAACCATGAGGACACTCTGTATATCATGAAGACACTCTGTACACCAAGAAGACACTTTGTACACCATGAGGTCACACTGTACACCATGAGGTCACTCTGTACACCATGAGGACACTCTGTACACCAAGAAGACACTTTGTACACAATGAGGACCCTCTGTACACCATGAGTTCACTCTATACATCATGACGTCACCCTGTACACCACGAGGACACTCTGGTCACCATGACGTCACTCTGTACACCATGACGTCACTCTGTACACAATGAAGACACTCTGTACACCAAGAAGACACTTTGTACACCATGAGGACAGTCTGTACACCAAGAAGACACTTTGTGCACCATGAGGACAGTCTGTACACCAAGAAGACACTTTGTACACCATGAGGCCACTGTGTACACCATGATACCACTCTGTACACCATGAAAACTCTTTGAACACCATGGGGACACTCTTGTACACCATGAGGTCACTTTGTAGACCATAAAGTCAGTCTGTACACCATGAGGTCAATCTTGTACACCATGAGGACACTCTGTACACCATGAGGATACTCTGTACTCCATGAGGACACTCTGTACTCCATGAAGACGCTCTGTATGCCATGAGGACACTCTGTACACCATGAGGTTGCTCTGTACACCATGAGGACACTCTGTACACAATATGGACACTCTTGTACACCATAAGGACACTCTGTACACCATGAGGTCACTCTGTTCACCATGAGGACACACTTTACACAATGAGGACACTCTGTACACCATGAGGTCACTCTTGTACACCATGAGGACACTCTGTACACCATGAGGACACTCTGTTCACCATGCGGACACTCTGTACACCATGAGGACACTCTGTACACCATGAGGACACTCTGTACACCATGAGGACACTCTGGACACCATGAGGACACTCTGTACACCATGAGGACACTCTGTACATCATGAGGACACTCTGTACACCATGAGGACACTCTGTACACCATGAGGACACTCTGTACACCATGAGGACAATCTGTACACCATGAAGACACTCTGTACACCATGTACACCATGAGGACACTCTGTACACCATAAGGACACTCTTGTACACCATAAGGACACTCTATACACCATGAGGTCACTCTGTTCACCATGAGGACACACTTTACACAATGAGGACACTCTGTACTCCATGAGCACACTCTGTACACCATGAAGCTACTCTGTACACCATGAGGACACTCTGTACATGATGAGGTCACTCTGTACACAATGAAGACACTCTGTACACCATGAGGAAACTCTGTACATCATGAAGACACTCTGTACACCTAGAAGACACTTTGTACACCATGAGGTCACTGTGTACACCACGAGACCACTCTGTACACCACGAGACCACTCTGTACACCATGAAAACACTTTGTACACCATGGGGACACTCTTTATACCATGAGGACACACTGTACTCCATGAAGACACTCTTGTACACAATGAGGTCACTCTGTACACCATGAAGTCACTCTGTACAACATGAGGTCAATCTTGTACATCATGAGGACACTCTGTACACCATGAGGATACTCTGTACAGCATGAGGACACTCTGTACACCATGGGAACACTCTTGTACACCATGAGGACACTCTTGTACACCATGAGGACACTCTTGTACACCATGAGGACACTCTTTGTACACCATGAGGACACTCTTGTACACCATGAGGACACTCTTGTACACCATGAGGACACTCTTGTACACCATGAGGACACTCTTGTACACCATGAGGACACTCTTGTACACCACGATGACACTCTTGTACACCACGATGACACTCTTGTACACCATGAGGACACTCTTGTACACCATGAGGACACTCTTGTACACCATGGGGACACTCTGTACACCATGAGGACACTCTTGTACACCACGAGGACACTCTGTACACCATGAGGACACTCTTGTACACCATGAGGACACTCTTGTACACCATGAGGACACTCTTGCACACCATGAGGACACTCTTGCACACCATGAGGACACTCTTGCACACCATGAGGACACTCTTGCACACCATGAGGACACTCTTGCACACCATGAGGACACTCTTGCACACCATGAGGACACTCTGTACACCATGAGGACACTCTTGTATACAATGAGTGACACTGTACACCATGAGGTCACTCTGTACACCACTAGGTCACTCTTGTATACATGAGTGACACACTGTACACCATGAGGTCACTCTGTACACCACGAGGACACTCCTGTATACCAGGAGCGACACTCTGTACACCATGAGGTCACTCTGTACACCTTGAGGTAACTCTGTACACCATGAGGACACTCTGTACACCATGAGGTCACTCTGTACACCATGAGGACACTGTACACCATGATGACACTCTGTACATTATGAGGCCATTCTGTACAACATGAGGACACTCTGGTCACCATGACGTCACTCTGTATACCATGGCGTCACTCTGTAAACAATGAAGACACTCTTTTACACCATGAGACACTCTGTACACCAAGAAGTCACTTTGTACACCATGAGGTCAATCTTGTACACCATGAGGACATTCTGAACACCATGAGGATACTCTATACTCCATGAGGACACTCTGTACTCCATGAGGACGCTCTGTACACCATGAGGACACTCTGTACACCATGAGGTCATTCAGTACACCATGAGGACACTCTGTACACCATGGGGACACACTTTACACAATGAGGACACTCTATACACCATGAGGACACTCTGTACACCATGAGGACACTCTGTTCACCATGCGAACACTCTATACACCATGAGGACACTCTGTACACCATGAGGACACTCTGTACACCATGAGGACACTGTGTACACCAGGAGGACACTCTGTACACCATGAGGACACTCTGTACACCATGAGGACACTCTGTACACAATGAGGACACTCTGAACACATGAGGACACTCTGTACACCATGAGGACACTCTGTACACCATGAGGACACTCTGTACACCATGAGGACACTCTGTACACCATGAGGACACTCTGTACACCATGAGGACACTCTTGTACACCATAAGGACACTCTGTACACCATAAGGACACTCTGTACACCATGAGGTCACTCTGTTCACCATGAGGACACATTAAACATGAGGACACTCTGTAAACCATGAGGGACACTCTGTACACCATTAGGACACTCTGTACATCATAAGGACACTCTGTACATCATAAGGACACTCTTGTACACCATAGGACACTCTGTACACCATGAGGACACTGTACTCCATGAGGACACTCTGTACTCCATGAGGACGCTCTGTACACCATAAGGACACTCTGTACCCCATGAGGTCACTGTGTTCACCATGAGGACGCACAGTTCACCATGCGGACACTCTGTACACCATGAGGACACTCAGTACACCATGAGGACACTCTGTACACCATGAGGACACACTGTACACCATGAGGACACTCTGTACACCATAAGGACACTCTGTACACCATGAGGTCAGTCTTGTACACCATGAGGACACTCTGTACACATGAGGACACAATGTTCACCATAAGGACACACATTACACAATGAGAACACTCTGTACACCATGAGGACACTCTGTACACATGAGGACACTCTGTACACCATAAGGACACTCTTGTATACCATGAGGACACTCTGTACACCATGAGGTCACTCTGTACACCAGGAGGTCACTCTTGTATACCATGAGTGAAACACTGTACACCATGAGGTCACTCTGTACACCACGAGGACACTCCTGTATACCAGAAGCGACACTCTGTACAACATGAGGTCACTCTGTACACCATGAGGTAACTCTGTACACAATGAGGATACTCTGTACAACATGAGGACACTGTACACCATGAGACACTCTGTACACCATGAGGACACTCTGTACTCCATGAGGCCACTCTGTACTCCATGAGGACGCTTTGTACACCATGAGGACACTCTGTACACCATGAGGTCACTCAGTACACATGAGGACACTCTGTACACCATGAGGACCCACTTTAGACAATGAGGACACTTATACACCATGAGGTCACTCTTGTACATCATGAGGACACTCTGTATACCATGAGGAGACACTGTACACCATGAGGACACTCTGTACACAATGAGGACACTCTGTACACTATGAGGACACTCTGTACACCATGAGGACACTCTGTACACCATGAGGACACTCTGTACATCATAAGGACACTCTGTACATCATAAGGACACTCTTGTACACCATAAGGACACTCTGTACACCATGAGGTCACTCTGTTCACCATGAGGACACACATTAAACAATGAGGACACTCTGTACACCATGAGGCCACTCTGTACATAATGAGGACACTCTGTACAAGATGAGGTCACTTTGTACACAATGAAGACACTCTGTACACCATGAAGCCACTCTGTACACCATGAGGACACTCTCTACATCATGAAGACACACTGTACACCAAGAAGACACTTTGTACACCATGAGGTCACTGTGTACACCACGAGACCACTCTGTACACCATGAGACCACTCTGTACACCATGAAAACACTTTGTACACCATGGGGACACTCTTTATACCATGAGGACACACTGTACTCCATGAAGACACTCTGTACTCCATGAGGACGCTCTGTACACCATGAGGACACTGTACACCATGGGGACACTCTTTATACCATGAGGACACTCTGTACTCCATGAGGACACTCTGTACTCCATGAGGACGCTCTGTACACCGTGAGGACACTCTGTACACCATGAGGTCACTATGTGCACCATGAGGACACTCTGTACACCATGAGACACTCTGTACACCATAAGGACACTCTTGTACACCATAAGGACACTCTGTACACCATGAGGTCACTCTGTTCACCATGAGGACACACTGTTCACCATGCGGACACTCTGTACACCATGAGGACACTCTGTACACCATGAGGACACTCTGTACACCATGAGGACACACTGTACACCATGAGGACACTCTGTACACCATGAGGACACTCTGTATACCATGAGGGTCACTCTTGTACACCATGAGGACACTCTGTACACCATGAGGACACACTGTTCACCATGCGGACACTATGTACACCATGAGGACACTCTGTACACCACGAGGACACTCTGTACACCATGAGGACACACTGTACACCATGAGGACACTCTGTACACCATGAGGACACTCTGTACACCATGAGGACACTCTGTACACCATGAGGACACTCTGTACACCATGAGGACACTCTGTATACCATGAGGACACGCTGTACACCATGAGGACACTCTGTACACCATGAGGACACTCTGTACATCATGAGGACACTCTGTACACCATGAGGACACTCTGTACACCATGAGGACAATCTGTACACCATCAGGACACTCTGTACACCATGAGGACACTCTGTACACCTTGAGGACACTCTGTACACCATGAGGACACTCTGTACACCATGAGGACACTCTGTACACCATGAGGACACTCTGTACACCATAAGGACACTCTGTACACCATAAGGACACTCTGTACACCATAAGGACACTCTGTACACCATAAGGACACTCTTGTACACCATAAGGACACTCTGTACACCATGAGGTCACTCTGTCACCATAAGGACCCACATTACACAATGAGGACACTCTCTACACCATGAGGACACTCTGTACACCATGAGGACACTCTGTACACCATGAGGACACTCTGTACACCATGAGGACACTCTGTACACCATAAGGACACTCTGTACACCATAAGGACACTCTGTACACCATAAGGACACTCTGTACACCATAAGGACACTCTTGTACACCATAAGGACACTCTGTACACCATGAGGTCACTCTGTTCACCATAAGGACACACATTACACAATGAGGACACTCTGTACACCATGAGGACACTCTGTACACCATGAGGACACTCTGTACACCATAAGGACACTCTTGTACACCATAAGGACACTCTGTACACCATGAGGCCACTCTGTACAACATGAGGACACTCTGTACAAGATGAGTTCACTTTGTACACAATGAAGACACACTGTACACCATGAAGACACTCTGTACATCATGAAGACACTCTGTACACCAGAAGACACTTTGTACACCATGAGGTCACTGTGTACACCATGAGACCACTCTGTACACCTTGAAAACACTTTGTACACTATGGGGACACTCTTTATACCATGAGGACACACTGTACTCCATGAAGACACTCTTGTACACCATGAGGTCACTCTGTACACCATGAAGTCACTCTGTACACATGAGGTCAATCTTGTACACCATGAGGACACTCTGTACACCATGAGGACACTCTGTACACCATGAGGAGACTCTGTACACCATGAGGACACTCTGTACACCATGAGGACACTCTGTACACCATGAGGACACTCTGTACACCATGGGAACACTCTTGTACACCATGAGGACACTCTGTCCACCTTGAGGACACTCTTGTACACGATGAGGTCACTCTGTACAACATGAGGTCAATCTTGTACACCATGAGGACACTCTGTACACCATGAGGACACTCTGAACACCATGAGGACACTCTGTACACCATGAGGACACTCTGTACACCATGAGGACACTCTTGAACACCATGAGGACACTCTTGTACACCATGAGGACACTCTGTTCACCATGATTTCACTCTGTTCAACATTAGGTCACTCTGTTCACCACGAGGACACTCTGTACACCATGTGGTTACTCTATACACCATGAGGTCACTCTGTACACCATGAGGACACTCTGTACATCTTGATGACACTCTGTACACCAAGAAGACACTTTGTACACCATGAGGTCACTGTGTACACCATGAGACCACTCTGTACACCTTGAAAACACTTTGTACACTATGGGGACACTCTTTATACCATGAGACACACTGTACTCCATGAAGACACTCTTGTACACCATGAGGTCACTCTGTACACCATGAAGTCACTCTGTACAACATGAGGTCAATCTTGTACACCATGAGGACACACTGTACACCATGAGGACACACTGTACACCATGAGGACACACTGTACACCATGAGGACACTCTGTACACCATGAGGACACTCTGTACACCATGAGGACACTCTGTACACCATGAGGACACTCTGTACACCATGGGAACACTCTTGTACACCATGAGGACACTCTGTCCACCTTGAGGACACTCTTGTACACGATGAAGTCACTCTGTACAACATGAGGTCAATCTTGCACACCATGAGGACACTCTGTACACCATGAGGACACTCTGTACACCATGAGGACACTCTGTACACCATGAGGACACTCTTGAACACCATGAGGACACTCTTGTACACCATGAGGACACTCTGTTCACCATGATTTCACTCTGTTCAACATTAGGTCACTATGTTCACCACGAGGACACTCTGTACACCATGTGGTTACTCTATACACCATGAGGTCACTCTGTACACCATGAGGTCACTATGTACACCATGGGACTCTCTGTACACCATGAGGTCACTCTGTACACCATGAGGACACACTGTACACCATGAGGACACTCTTGTACACCATGAGGACACTCTTGTACACCACGATGACACTCTTGTACACCATGAGGACACTCTTGTACACCATGGGGACACTCTGTACACTATGAGGACACACTGTACACCATGAGGACACACTGTACACCATGAGGACACTCTGTACACCATGAGGACACTCTGTACACCATGAGGACACTCTGTACACCACGAGGACACACTGTACACCATATGGACACTCTGTACACCATATTGACACTCTGTACACCACGAGGACACTCTGTACACCATGAGGACACTCTGTACACCATGAGGACACTCTGTACACCATAAGGACACTCTGTACACCATGAGGACACTCTGTACACCATGAGGACACTCTGTACACCACGAGGACACTCTGTACACCACGAGGACACTCTGTAATCCATGAGGACACTCTGTACACCATGAGGACACTCTGTACACCATGAGGTCACTCTTTACTTTATCAGTAACATAGTACATCCTAAGATCACTCTTTACGTCATGATCTGAGAAACTGGTCACTCTGCTGACTACCAGGTCACCCAGTACATCCTCACATCACCCAGTACATCCTCGGATCACCCAGTACATCCTCACATCACCCAGTACATCCTCACATCACCCAGTACATCCTCACATCACCCAGTACATCCTCACATCACCCAGTACATCCTCACATCACCCAGTACATCCTCACATCACCCAGTACATCTTAAGGTCACCATAAAAAGCGCTCGGTTACATACATTGTAAGTATATCCTAAGACCACCCTTAACGTCATCACGTTACTCTGTACATCACGAGTACATTCTGTTCATCCTAAGATCACTCTGTACATCATGAAGTCACTATTTAATTCACTGTACGGGGGACAGGAAGCCAATGTGTATACATACGCGTCTGGCTTCCCTAAAGTCGAATTACAGACCCCGCCCAGGATGCAACCCCACAACAAGCTGACTAACTCCTAAGTACCTACTCACTGCTAGGTGAGCAGGTACATTAGGTGAAAGGAAATGTGTCGAACCATTTCTGTCCCGGCTGGGATTCGAACCCGAAATTCTCTATTATGCGTCGAGAACAAACCCGACTGTACTACTGAACCCTTCGTGTCGCCCTGTACATCCTCAAGTCATCACCCAATACATACATATGTCACCCTGTATATCCTCTATAGATTCAATGTGAATATCAAATCATCAAAGTTATTGAAAAAAAGTCTTACCTTTACAACAGTAACTGGAACTTAATGCCTTCCTGCGCTTCCATATTGAGTTAGTTGGTAAGAGCCGCATAAGAACTGCAGAAGGCCTATTGGCCCATACAAGGCAACTCCCATTTATACCCACTAATGGTTTATGGGCCCATAGAAGAAACATGGTTGTCTTCCACTCTTGAGGTGGATGTTCAAAGGCTCCCAGGGCCGATTGATTGATTGATTGA
Source organism: Procambarus virginalis (assembly GCA_020271785.1). Classification (NCBI taxonomy): domain Eukaryota; kingdom Metazoa; phylum Arthropoda; class Malacostraca; order Decapoda; family Cambaridae; genus Procambarus; species Procambarus virginalis. The sequence continues at coordinate 13,788,610 of WNGS01066681.1, read as the reverse complement.
TGAAGATTAAGCCACCCAAAAGGTGGCACGGGCATGAATAGCCCGTAAGTGGTGACCCTTTTGAGCCATAACCAGTATCGGTAGATGATACTGTAGATCTGTGGACTCCCAGGGCCGAGGTGAATGGAATTTTATTATTGACGCTTATTGTCGCTGACAATATAGGTGAGGTGCTGGGTCACCTAACTCCTCCATACTCTAGTGGCAGCCCTGGTAAGGCTTAAAATTCCAGTTTGGCAGCAGTTAGATGTTTGTGGAATACTTAAATATTATGGTTGTTAGTACCTTGGTTCATAGAGCTAAAGTCTCCCGGTATTGTGGTAGATGGTTCGTGGCTCCAAAGACCCAAGTGAATTTATTATATATATATATATATATATATATATATATATATATATATATATATATATATATATATATATATATATATAAGTTTACTTACTGTTGATAGTATATGTATGAGATTGTATCTTTCCACCGCCGCCCATATTATATATATATATATATATATATATATATATATATATATATATATATATATATATATATATATATATATATATACTTCTTCCTTCACCTTAAAATAACGAACATGAGTTGGGAGAACTCCTCTTTCAACTAAGCCCTGATGCTAGAAAAACAGTCAGAGGAATTGAAGCCCTAAATCAAAAGATAGTAAATACAGAATATGCGGTCATATTCAATGAGTCATATTTATATATATATATATATATATATATATATATATATATAATATATATTATAATATATATATATATATTATATATATATATATTGTACCTAGTAGCCAGAACGTCGTACTCAGCCTACTATGCAAGGACCGAATTGCCTATTAAGCCAAGTTTTTCAGAATTATATATTTTTCAATATTTTTTTCTTGTCAAATTTTAAAGCTATCCATTTCATTATGTACGAGTTCAATTTTTTTTAAATTTGAGTTAAAAATAACGTAGATATATAACCGAACCTAACCAACCTCACCCTAATCTAACCTAAACTAACATAACTAAATAAATAATTTATGTTCTTGATAGAATAAAATAATATTTAAAATAAACCAATAGGAAACAATTTATTGGAAATAAAGAAAATCACTCGGCCTATTAGGCAAATCGGGTCTTGCATAGTAGGCCGAGAAGTGCGTTCTGGCTACTAGGTACGACATATATATATACATATATATATATACAATTTTTGAAAACCACAAAAAACGTGGAAATAAGTTAATTCACTTGCACCATCGGAGCATCGAATTTACGACTCGAAGTGGAAGCGCAAGGAGCTCTACCGATTTGACTGCTTCTAATAAGAGAGGTCTCAAACACACACAACTGGTACCCAACGGAGACTTTCAACCTCTCCAGGGATGTCACTAGAATCTGGAGGTATTACGTGATCATGTCCTTGTAAATTGTCATATAAATTGTACAATATTTCACCGTGGTTATCGAAGTCACTATAAACATCGTCCGACGGATGCACACTAAACCTTATTCGACTACGTTCACCACGCCTAAATTAATTAACCACAACTTCACTCACAATGCCTTCTCAGAGTATACTTTTCCTACCCTTCATTTGTGATCGAGTTAAGCAGAACCAACCGTTATCAAATTTATCTTATCGGAAACTGATAGGTATAACCAAACTGGTAGTAGGTTTACATATTTCATATGCGCTCTGCTCGCCTGTTGTCACAAGATACACAAGAGAGGTCTTTGTGCTACAAGAATGTGCTCGTATGACAGACATTCTCCGATCACAGCCATGGCGATCCTGACTGCTAGTACAAGGTGACAGATTATGCTACGTAAGGTACATAATTAAATGACGTGTAGAATTGTATGATGAATATAAATATATATATATATATTATAGATATATATAATATGTCGTACCTAGTAGCCAGAACGCACTTCTCAGCCTATTATGCAAGGTCCGATTTGCCTAATAAGCCAAGTTTTCATGAATTAATTGTTTTCGACTACCTAACCTACCTAACCTAACCTAACCTAACTTTTTCGGCTACTTAACCTAACCTCACCTATAAAGATAGGTTAGGTTAGGTTAGGTAGGGTTGGTTAGGATTGGTCATATATCTACGTTAATTTTAACTCCAATAAAAAAAAATGACCTCATACATAATGAAATGGGTAGCTTTATCATTTCATAAGAAAAAATTTAGAGAAAATATATTAGTTCATGAAAACTTGGCTTATTACGCAAATCGGGCCTTGCATAGTAGACTGAAAAGTGCGTTCTGGCTACTAGGTACGACATATATATATATATTATATATATATATATATATATATATATATATATATATATTATATATATATATATATATATATTTAAATATATATATATTATATACATATATATATATATATATATATATATATATATATATATATATATATATATATATATATATATATGTCGTACCTAGTAGCCAGAACTCACTTTTTGGCCTACTATGCAAGGCCCGATTTGCCTAATAAGCCATGTTTTCCTGAATTAATATATTTTCTCTAATTTTTTCTTATGAAATGATAAAGCTACCCATTTCATTATGTATGAGGTCAATTTTTTTTCGTTGGAGTTACAATTAACGTAGATATATGACCGAACCTAACCAACCCTACCTAACCTAACCTAACCTATCTTTATAGGTTAGATTAGGTTATGTAGCCGAAAAAGTTAGGTTAGGTTAGGTAGGTTAGGTAGTCGAAAAACAATTAATTCATGAAAACTTGGCCTATTAGGCAAATCGGGCCTTGCATAGTAGGCTGACAATTGCATTCTGGCTACTAGGTACGACATATATATATATATATATATATATATATATATATATATATATATATATATATATATATTTAAATATATATATATATATATATATATATATATATATATATATATTAAATATATATATATATATATATATATATATTTAAATATATATATACATATATATATATATTTAAATATATATATATATATATATTTAAATATATATATATTATATATATATATATATATATATATTAAATATATATATATATATATATTATATTTTATATATATATATATATATATATATATATATATATATATTTAAATATATGTATATATATATCTATATATATATATATATATATATATATATATAGATTGGGAAAGATTGCCAGACACGAGGCAGTCAATGACATCATCAAGAGAAGTTTGGCTACAGCTGGGTGTCCAGCACAAAGGAACCCCAGCTGTGCAGACCTGACAACAGCCAAAAACGCCCAGATGGAGTCACCCTGCAGCCATGGAGGGAAGGTAAACAGGTCGTATGGGATTACACCTGTGCATCTACATTGGCTGATACCTATTTACGTTACAGCTCAGCGGAGGGAGGTGGGGCAGCCACCTTCAGGGAGACCCAGAAAATCCACAAGTACAGAAACCTAGAACGTTGTTACAGGTTCGTGCCGATAGGCTCAGAGACTCTGGGCGCCTGGGGTAAATGTGCACTCAAGTTTTTAAAGGAGGGTGGTGAGGAACTCATTGGGAAAACTAGAGACCCACGAGCAGCCAGTTTCCTATTCCAGCGCCTCAGTGTCGCAGTGCAGAGGGGAAATGCGTGCTGTATCCTGGGTACGCACCCAACCTCCGAGGAGCTGGACGAGGTCTTCGAACGCTGATTGTTAATTGTTATATATTTGTGTGTGTGTGTGTGTTCTCTGTAAACTGTAGCATTGCAATAAAATAAAACAAAAAATACAAAAAAATAATAGGGGTGGTAGGAGAAGAAAAGAATAAAGTATTCAGTGAGAATCCACAAGATCTTCTCTGAATGCTCTTTGTTTTCTTCTTCGAGGATGTGGGTCCCTGCAATTGCACCAGAGGTGGTACCCTTTGTATATATATATATTTATATATATATATATATATATATATATATATATATATATATATATATATATATATATATATTTAATATATATATATATATATATATATATATATATATATATATATATATAATATATATATATATATATATATATATATTATATATTATATATATACTATCTTCTGATTTAGGGCTTCTATCCTTCTAACTATTTTCCTAGCATCAGGGCTTAGCTGAAAGAGGAGTTCTCCAAAACTCGTTTTCGTTATTACAAGGTGAAGAAAAAAGTGAATTACTATAGAATGTATTACACTTATTTATACAATTTACACAACGTTTCGAACATCCATGGTTCATTCACAAGTGAAAAGAAATTACTTGAGAATGAACCATGGAGGTTCGAAACGTTGTGCAAATTGTATAAATAAGTGTAATACATTCTATAGTAATTCTCTTTTTTTCTTCACCTTGAAATAACGAAAATGAGTTTTGGAGAACTCCTCTTCAGCTAAGCCCTGATGCTAAGAAAATAGTTAGAGGGATAGAAGCCCTAAATCAGAAGATAGTAAATACAGAATATGCGGTCATATTCAATGAGACAGGTTTAAAAGAAAGCCTGATGGCAGTATACACAATATTATATATATATATATATATATATATATATATATATATATATATATATATATATATATATATATATATATATATGCGGAAAAACCACAAAGAATTGGAGAAGAGAGATGAACGTTTCGGCTTGTTAAGGCCGTTGTCAACATCAGACTGGCCCTATGGGCCAGTCTGATGTTGACAACGGCCTTAACAAGCCGAAACGTTCATCTCTCTTCTCCAATTCTTTGTGGTTTTTCCGCATACAAATGATCAGTGTTTAGTGATCGTCAATTGCATATATATATATTATATATATATATATATATATATATATATATATATATATATATATATATATATATATATATATATATATATATATATATTGAACTGGGTGAGAATAGCTTGAGCTACCTTATCCTTTTGTGTGTATTTGTATCTCAATAAACTTCTTCAATTTAAATTTCAGCTCAGTTTCTCCCACCTATATCTTTCCCTCTACCTCCCCTTCACCCTCTCCACTGCGCCCTCTCCTCCCTCTCCATATGTCCTCTTTTTCCGTCTCCTTCCTTCCTCCTCCTCTTTAATATTATAGTCGATAACGCTTACATTTTCTTCTTTAAGGTTATGGGACATTTTAGATAATACACATCAGTTAAGACTAATATTTTGGGGCCCTGTGTTGACTAAACAGAAAATTACGTGACATTAAAACACGAGAAAATATGGATAAATTTGAAAATATGGATGAAATGTTTCCAGGCAGATTCAGCGACCAAATGCTACATCGGCACTGCTTGGCACAGTCTGCTTACAAGCTTTTTGACCCAGAGTTCGATTCCCGGGCAGGGCGAATATGTTTTCCCCTCGCATCTGATACCTGCATGATCATCCAACAGTAAATAGGGATCAAGGCGTTAATGAATTGTTGTTGATCGCATCCGTTGGACAAGTCAGTCGTTGGCCTAGACGGGGGAACCTCGAATCACCTTTACCTTGAGGTTACCTTGAGATGGTTTCGGGGCTTAGCCTCCCCGCGGCCCGGTCCTCGACCAGGCCTCCAGTACAAGATAACCCTAACACTATCTTGTACCCAACGGGAGGGAAACAAATACAAATGGTTGCCCTTCCGCTGGACAAACACGCGTTGAATACGACTACCAAAGCCATGCTTGGAACTAGGACATGGTGAATATAGAAGAGAGCTTGAGGAAAACGTTCAGGGGCTATCGGAATACTGCAACGCCACGCAAGATATTACAAATGGCGGAGTGTGCCATGAATACCGAATCCTGATTCTCTCTTGTTATTTTCTCTGGAACTTCATGCTGTTGTCGTTTTGTCTGCTGTTGATGCCGTTTTTGTCATCTCGTGCTGATGCTTTTTTCTTTCTGCTTGAAGTGATGCTGCTGATGCTACGCCTTTCTGAGTATAATGAGGCGTATCTTTGTGATTTTTATCTTCACTGCTGTAACTATCTTTACTACAAATAATCGTCATAGCTTTAATTATCATCAGCACTATCTTCAACAATGTAACCATCTACAGTACACACACCCTACACCATTGTAACATTGTTTATTGAACAATCAACCACAGAAGGTATTCGGTGCTTTAAAATGCTAAGCTAACCTA
>WNGS01066681.1:13773187-13778478 GCA_020271785.1 Procambarus virginalis | reverse complement strand
CCTGTTTATTCCTCGAACCTACAACAAGGCGAAGCAAAGGTATTCCCCATTAAGAATTCGGCACATGTTGCAAGGATTCCCAGCATTTCCGTTCAGAATCGAGTCAGATTCCAGTACAACCCGTTGTGCGAGAGAGAATTTGTGGCCAAGTAAGTTGCACACAACAGTTCCTTGTTACTTTGGTACAATATGCTGTACGTACGTGTGTGTGTGTGTGTGTGTGTGTGTGTTTGTGTGTGTGTGTGTGTGTGTGTGTGTGTGTGTGTGTGTGTGTGTGTGTGTGTTCGTGTTCGTGCTTGTGTGCAAATATGTGTGTCTTGTATATACTAAGTTTAGCATTTATTAAAATAATAAATATATTAAACATGTTAATTACTTTTGGACGTACACTACGTTCTACATGTAGTGAGAACAGTCCTTCTCACTTGCTCCATAAGTTCAAATACAAGGCCTAGCGAGCCTTGAACATCCCAAACGAATACTTGTAGTTGAATAGTTGGAAGCGCTAATCCTGGCTTCACGCAGCGTTGGCCTTACTCGCTAATATCACATATTTTCATTCAAGTCCTGAGTCGCCAGACCATTGTTCATCATTAATATTGTGCGGTGCACATTATTAAATGTTGAATGTCCCGAAGTGGCGCGTAATAACATTATAATGTGTAATACAGATCATGATAGAGCTATTAATATTTTTAAATTGCTAATTCTTACTAATGGTGATATTAAAAGTGAACGTAGCATAAACTGTTTTAATTAATTATGATTACCATGATAACACGAATGTCCTCGTGTTTATGTTATTGTTGTTGAGTAAATATACACTAGTTAGTCTCCCTTTAACCTTGGCTTCCAGGCGAGTTAACCTCCCGTCAATCTCTGCTTCCAGATGAATTAGCTTCCTTTCAACCTTTGTTTCTAGACGAGTAGGTTCCTTTTGACGTTTGTTTCGAGATAAGACAGCCTTTCCTTAAATTATATTTCCAGGCGAATTACCCTCCCCACTACGATTGTTTCCAGATGAGTTAGCCTTCATCCTTCGCCTCCAGACGAGTTAGCTTCCCATCTACCTTCATTTACAGGTGAATTAGCATCCCCTCATCTTTTGTTGTCAATTAAGATAGCCCCATTATCACCCTTTGGTTCCAATATAGTTAGCCGACACTTAACATTTACTTCAAATTGAGTTCTATCCAACATCTCTCATGCATGAGGCTGAGAAATGCATCTGGGTCGAAGGGCCATTAATCATTTAAATACCATATCGGTGTTGAAGCGTTACAGGGCAATCATTTAGGAGGCACGGGTTCAATTCTCCAGTAAGGCTTTTGCTAATATATTACTTATTTACCAGTTGCTAAGACAGACGGATGTTCCATCGTACTGTAAATGAAGTCACGTATTTGTTATTCTCCCCCCCCCCCAACCCCCTCAAGCCACGACGGTTTCGCTTGATGCAGATCGGCGTTCAATCCCCTACCATCCAAGTGGTTGGGAACAATTTCTCCCCACCCCCATTCCATCCCAAATCCTGATCCCCTTCCAAGAGCTATATATATATATATATATATATATATATATATATATATATATATATATATATATATATATATATATATATTGTACCTAGTAGCCAGAACGCAATTCTCAGCCTACTATGCAAGACCCGATTTGCCTAACAAGCCAAGTTTTCCTGAATTTATATTTTTACAAATTTTTTTCTTATGAGATGATAAAGCTATCCATTTCATTATGTATAAGTTAATCTGTTTAAATTTAAGTTAAAACTAACGTAGATATATGACCGAACCTAACCAACTCTACCTACCTAACCTAACCTAACGTAACTTAAAATAATCTAACCTAACCTAACTTAACCAAACCTAAACTAACACAACTAAGTCAATAATTTATGTTCTCAATATATATAATAATAACAATTCAAATAAACTAATTGGAAACAACTGATTGAAAATAAATATTTCACTCGGCCTATTAGGCAAATCGGACCTTGCATAGTAAGCCGAGAAGTGCGTTCTGGCTACTAGGTACGACATATATATATATATATATATATATATATATATATATATATATATATATATATATATGTAATATATATATGTAATATATATATATATATATATATATATATATATATATATATATATATATATATATATATAGTCTTAATGGCTTGGCGCTTTCCCCCAGATAATTCCCTTCTCTTCCCTCAAGCCGACCTACGCTGATGCCTGACACTTTGGTAATTGTCTAAGTAATTTGGTTGACCAAAATATACTGGATAGTAAACTTGGTTCAAACTGAATTTTGTTGTGTTGTATATTTTCAATGATTACCCAAACTGCCGCCTTGAGGATGGAACCAGGACTCCTGGTTGGTAAATTAACGCACCGTGACAGGTTACTTAGATGTCATATTAGATGGAGATCAACTTTAAACTTAATTTTTAGTTATGTATTGTGAGGAAAAATATTTACTCTCGCAATCGCTAATAGTCGTTTGCTGAAACTGTTTGAGACTATTGCTCGATACGTGCAGGGTAAATACACTCTAAATCAATGTAAACACACTCTAAATCAATGTAAACACACTCTAAATCAATGTAAACACACTCTAAATCAATGTAACGTAAACATCTTACCTCACCTTGCCTAGGCCTATGCATGAACCACGAAATAAGTAATGAAATTAGGTAATATATGAAGGAAACCCGTGTTTATTACACTGCATCTGATCTATCCTATCGACGTACAAGTCAAATGCTGACTTATTAACGACGGCGATAACCAGAAAAGCTTTGTTTTGTTTTGTCTCAGAGAGGTGCAGTCAGCGCTCTTGATTTGCCTCAACGGACACAATTCAAGTTGCTAATCTAAGCTAAGCTAAGCTAAGCTAAGCTAAGCTAAACTAACCAGAAACGCACGAACCCATGGCACCCACCCAACCAATCCTACTGGGGCATAGAAAAGATGGATTGTTGCGATTCACTACATTTCTTTGTACTTTGTAATGTGGGGATGAAACTTGAACCCAGATATTGTTTACTATCCGTTTGGTGATATCATGAGTGAAACTGGTCACCAAACCTGGTAATTTCACGGTAGCGACCATCAGCAAATTTGTTTATTTTAAGATAAACATAAAAAAACATCGAGATGAAAGATGATATAATTTCTAAATAACATTTTCTCCGACTGGGTTTGTTGGTGTATTATCTTACATCTTTGAATAAGTGCGTAAATTTGGGTATATTAATAATGAAGAATTAGAAGCTAGCATGCCCGGATGTCCCTACCCTTTACCAGGGTTGCAATTAACGTTCAATATATTTTAATAACGCCTTAATCACAAAAAAAATAGTTTCTACTTGAATTTTGTTTAAGACTGGATATGCTGATATTTAGTTTTTATGGAGATTATCTTATAAATACAATGAGATAACCTTCAAACTCTTCCAGACACACTTTAAATGAAAGTTTAAAACACTAAAAAGACAATCTTGCTCACTTCCGCTCTCTCCGTAACAAGTAGACAAAACGAGAGATTAGATTCTTTATCAGGATTTTTAGAAATTGGAGCAATTCTTAAAGACGAGTGATAATACAGCATTGATTCATTCCTATGCCTTAGGCACTTAGTATTCTCCAAAAGGAAATATAGACATGAGTAACAAATAATGTCAGTATTAACGCAAAACAGAGCTCATTCTCCCGTCAGTATAAAGACAAACAACATTAAACCACCTGTATTTGAGCCAATATTGAAATTGTCGACAAAACCTCTACTGCAAACACTCATCAACAGCAGAACTAACAACAACAACAACAACAAGGTCACCACAACAGTGCTGCCCTTGATGTTCTATTATTCTCTTCAATAGCTGTGCCAATTACACAGAGATGAAACATCCCGATACATGATGATTAACATAAGAATGTTTTGTGTGCAAACAGCACCAATAACGCTTATGTCACAAACAGTACCCAGCTGAAGCACCTCATCAACTTCAGGAGCACTAAACTAATCATCATAATCATCATCATCATCAGAGCAGCAGCGGCAACATCCGGATCTGCGAGTTGGTACAAGAATGTACCCATTTGTGGGAGCCGGTCGCCCGAGCGGACAGCACGCTAGACTTGTGATCATGTGGTCCTGGGTTCGATCCCAGGCACCGGCGAGAAACAATGGGCAGAGTTTCTTTCACCCTATGCCCCTGTTACCTAGCAGTAAAATAGATACCTGGGTGTTAGTCAGCTGTCACGGGCTGCTTCCTGGGGGTGGAGGCCTGGTCGAGGACCGGGCCGCGGGGACACAAAAAAGCCCCGAAATCATCTCAAAATAACCTCAAGATAAGATCTACTGATCACTTATTTTGATGAAAAGGGAACAAGGGATAAAAAGAAGTCACTTACCCCGCATCAGCCTCGGAGTGCATGGAAAATAGGTTTACAGTTTCCAGAAGAGGACGGGGAGTGACAGCCTTGTGGACAAGTGCCCAAGCCAGACCTCCGGAACATTATCTACAACAGTGCAGAGTTACAACCCAAATATGATTTCAACTGCGATTTCAACTATTATTTCTTGTTTTTGCGTCTGGATAGTGTGCGCGTGCATGTGTGTGTATGTGTGTGTGTGTGTGTGTGTGTGTGTGTGTGTGTGTGTGTGTGTGTGTGTGTATTCACCTAGTTGTGCTTGCGGGGGTGGAGCTCTGCTCTGTCGGCCCGCCTCTCAACTGCCAATCAATCAACAGTTACTAACTACTAACAATTTTTTTCCGCACACACACACAGACACCCAGGAAGCAGCCCGTACCAGCTGTCTAACTCCTAGGGACCTATTTACTGCTAGATAACAAGTGCATCAGGGTGAAAGAAACTCTGCCAATGGGTTCTCGCCGGCGCCGGAAATAGAACCCTAGTTAACAGGATTTCGTGCTGTCCAGCATGCTATCCACTCAGCCACCGGCCCCTGTGTGTGTGTGAGTGTAATCACCTATTTGTACTCACCTATTGTGCCTGCAGCATCGAGCGTTGGTTCTTGGATCCCGCCTTTCTAGCCTTCGGTTGTTTAAAACAATGAGTCCTGTGTCACCTCTCTATCATACCTAGTTTTATAGCTACGAACAGTGTTTGCTTCCACAATGTGTTTCTTTAGTTTGTTCCATTTCCCCACTATTCTCACGCTAAAAGAAAATTTCTTAACATCTCTATGACTCTATGTCTCGGGCAAGTTTGTGTATGTGCGTGGGTGTGTTAACTCACCAA
>WNGS01066681.1:13748187-13768187 GCA_020271785.1 Procambarus virginalis | reverse complement strand
CCTAGTTGTCATTGAAATGATCTCGGTATTTTAGTGCATTAAGCTCTAAGGTGTTATTTTAATGGCTTTCAGAGACATTTACATAAACTCATGAAATTCTTTTGCAATAGAACTTAAACACTCAGGTTATTTTTTTTCGAAAAATAAAATAGCTTTTGCGATGAATTTCGGCGATGATCTAACAATGGAGCCTGAAAGTAAACATGCAGTGGACTTACAAGATCAACTTTTGGCAATTCTGTGTCAAGATATTCCTGAGCCCAGTTACTGGTACACCCTTTATGAGCAGGTCATCAACCTTCACAATACTCACAGTGGGAGCCAAAGATCAGCTCTGTCTTTCCTCACAGTTGATACTTCCTTTGGGAAATTTAGTAAAAAATATTTGCATTTTAGTACTCACTGTTTGGATAATGCAACACAGGACGTTATTTTATTTAATTTTGTCTTTTTCCTACAAAAAAGTGCATGTCGCTTTAATACAGATAACTGGAAGATATGCAAGTTTCTCATTGCAAGCTTTACCTTATCTGTAACATAAGTTTGGTCTTTATTTATTTACTAGCTGTACCCGGCCACGCGTTGCTGTGGCTCAGCAACGCGTGTGCGTTGCTGAGCCACAGCAACTTTCCCCGTCTCCCAGTCCTCCCCACTATTCCCCCCCCCTCCCCTGTCCCCTCGTCCTTCCAACCATTCCTCACTCCCTCGTCCCTTTTTCCACTCCTTCATCCTCCACTCCAGCATCCCCTCGTCTTCCTAATCAATCCTTACTTCACCATCCCCTCGTCCTCCCCACTACCTCCCACTCCCCCGTCCTTCCCACCATTCCCTACTCCCTCGTCTGGTGATCAAATGATCTGATGTTCCCATCAGAAAATTGGGAACATCAAATGATCTGGGGCTAGATTCACGAAGACGTTTTGCAAACACTTATGAACCTGTACATCTTTTCTCGATCTTTGGCAGCTTTGTTTACAATTATAAACAGTTAAGGAGCTCTGAAGCACCAGGAGGCTGTTTATAACAATAACAACAGTTGATTGGCAAGTTTTCATGCTTGTAAACTGTTTAATAAATGCAACCAAAACCATCAAAGATTGAGGAACGATATACACGTTCGTAAGTACTTGCGTAACTGCTTCGTGAATCTGGCCCCAGATGTTTCCATCACTGAAATATAAGAAAAACAGTTCAAAAAACGAAATGAAAATAATGAAAAATAAAAAAATAAACTATACTCACCAAATGAACAGTATGGTAAACAACAGTTCAATTCCAAGGCAATGTCACATAAAATGCTTAAATCAAATTAAAATAAATCGAAATTCATGAAAATTCAATTTATCAAAGAAATTGGAAATATGCGGGTATTCGAATGGAACGTTGTGTCAAAATTTCCAAGCAATCGGTGAAGAACTTATGGAGATTACGCGTGTGTTGCTCTTACGTCCAACAGATGGCGCTGTTTTTCAAAAAAGCATGTTTTTTCCAGTCACAGGTGAGGCATGTATATAGTAAATATATAAAAGACGCGCCTATTCGAATGCAACGTTGTGTCAATATTTCAAAGCAATCGGTAAAGAGGTTTCGAAGATTTCCCTTACATGAAAAACACACGAAAGACACAGTTTTCAGAAAAACATGTTTTTCACCGCACATACGTGACATCTATAAAAAATACGTAAGTACATAAAAACCTGCTCGGATGCAAATGAAACGTTGTGTGAAAATTTCAAAGCAATCGGTGAAGAACTTTAGGAGATTAGCGGTTATGCACAAACGGACATTTTCATTTCTATTTATATAGAATATGAATAAAACAAAAGTCATGTATGTTAAATGCCACTCTGCAATTTGTAGCAAAACTAAAGAATATAAAACCTAACCTCTCCAAGTCGGGAATATGTTGTAATGTCTCTATTATTAATATTGGTGTCTTGTTAGAAGTTTTATATCACTATTATAATTATAGTATTAGTGTACAATTAATATCATTCAAGTATCTGCAATTACTGCATTGAGTTAGTAGTATTATTGAGTTTATATAGCCAGAACGCACTTCTCAGCCTACTATGCAAGGCCCGATTTGCCTAATAGGCCGAGTGATTTTCTTTATTTTCAAAATATTGTTTCCAATTGGTTTATTTGAAATATTATTATTATATTATATTGGGAACATAAATTATTTACTTAGTTATGTTAGTTTGGTTTAGGTTAAGATAGGTTAGGTTAGGTAGGGTTGGTTAGGTTGGGACATATATCTAAATTAGTTTCAACTCAAAATAAAAAAAACTGAACTCATACATATTGGAATAGATAGCTTTATCATTTCATAAGAAAAAATTTCAAAAAATATACAAATTCAGGAAAATTTGGCTTACTAGCCAAATTTTTTAATAGCCAAAATTCTTACTACCAAAATAATATAATAATAATATTTAAAATAAACCAGTGGAACAATATTTTGAAAATAAAGAAATCACTCGGCCTGTTAGGCAAATCGGGCCCTGCATAGTAGGCCGAGAAGGCTTACTAGCCAAATCGGGCCTTGCATAGTAGGCCGAGTACTGCGTTCTGCTACTAGGTACAACATACATACATACATACACACACACACAAACACACATATATCAATATATATATATATAATATATATATATATATATATATATATATATTATATGATATATATATATATATATATCTATATATATATATATATATATTATATATCTATATGTGTGGTGTGGTGGTGTGTGTGTGTGTGGTGTGTGTGTGTGTGGTAGGAAAAGTGAACTCTAATACGTATTCAGAGTTAAATGGCAATTTGTCTTTGAATGCTCTTTGTTCCCTTCTTCCCCTATTGGTCCCGACAATAGCACCAGAGGTGGTACCCCTTTCATATATAAAATATATATATATATATATATATATATATATATATATATATATATATATATATATATTATATATATATAATATATATATTTATATATATATATATGTAATATATATATATATATATATATATATATATATATCTCTATATATATATATATATATATTACTATCTATATATATATATATATATATATATATATATATCTTACCTCTTATATATATATTATATCTATATATAGATATATATATATATATATATATATATATATGATATATATATATATATATATATAAATAGAGTACCACCTCTGGCTGGAAGAAGGGGACCCATAGCCTCGGAGGAAACCACGCATAACGCATTAGAGGGATTGTTTAGATCACCTCCAATACAGTTTCTGTGTGCTTTTCTCCTACCATCCCCTTCCTTTTTTGAGCTTTATTATGTATTTGATGGTTACAAGATATACATGGGTTGTTACAAAAATAATACAAAAGGTGCTTAAAGGTTTTGGATCTCTTAAAAAACACGACAATGGGAAACATTGATGAATGTCACAAACGGGTTCGATCATTGTTGCAAGTCAAACACTTCGAATTCCTCTGAAGTTGGACTAGTGCCCAAGACGCAGCAAGCATTACCCCTCTGGATCCCAACTGAGGCGCTGGAACAAGAAACTTTTTGCTCTCTGGTCATTTGTAGCGCTGATCAATTTGTCCCCCAATCCTTCAGGAACTTCAATGCACATTTTCCCCACGAACGAGGGTCTCCGAGCCGATCGAAACAAAGCTGTAGCAGTGTGCCAGGCCTCTGTATATGATGGTTTTCTACGATTCCCTGAAGAAGCAGCACCACCGCTTTCGAGTGTGCTGTAGTGGAGTTAGGTACTGGCCAGTGTGGCAGCGCACGTGTAGTCCCACACCACTTGCTTACCATCCTTCCAAGGTAGAAAGGTGACCCCATCTGGGCGCTCTGAGGGTCATTAGGGTCTGGATAAGTGTGGTTCTCTTTGTGCCGGGCAGCGGGCTGTGGCGACCCTCTGATGATGTCGTTGACTTCTTCATGTCTTGCAATCTCCCTGTGATTTTCGACAATACCAGACCATGACGACCATATTGGTCTGCCATCGCTGTTCCGCAGATGCACCTATGTTTATATATAATATATATATATATATATATATATATTATATTATAAATATATATAATATATATATATATATATATATAAACATTTGTCGTACCTAATAGCCAGTGATTTCGTTATTTGAAAACATTTTATATTATTATATTTATATTAAAAATATGAATTGCTGACATAGTTATGTTAGTTTAGATTAGGTTATGATAGGTTAAGTTAGGAGTGTTAGGTAAGTTTGGTTAGGTATGGTCGTATTTCTGTTAGTTTTTAACAGAAATGTAAAAATAACATATATACTATAATTAAAAGCTTTATCAGTTTATAAGAATTTTTGTTAGTAAATATATAACTTTAGGAAAACTCAGCTTATTAGGCAACAGGGCCTTGCATATTAGTCCAAGTAGTGTATTCTGGTTATTATGTACAACATTGTATATATTTAGTTATTGCATTATTTGTTATATAATATCTCAGATATATTATCTCATTTTGCTTTGTTTTATCGTTAAACTTTTTGTATTCTAAATAGCCTTTTCTGTCCAAATAGGCTTATGCCCTCTCCTCTACCCTACTCTTCAGACACTAATCGTTCTCTTTTCTTCTCCCTCACTCCCCCATTTTCCCCTCTCCTCTTCTCTTACTCTTCCCCTTTCCCTTCTTTCATTCTTCGCTTCTTTCCGAGCTCCTTACCTTCAATCCTCTCCCCATTTATGCCAATTCTCTCCCATTCTTCCCCATTCCATTTACCACATTCCTCTTTCTCATCACGTTATTCCCCCAGCATCACCTGAACGCATACGACATCTGAAGCTCTTTATATGCCTCGATACTTATACCTCACAAACTTGAGGTCTAATAGAGGCGAACTGAGGTTCTTAACATCTTGAGGAAGATAAATTAGGTGTCTGTGATCCCTTTAACTGGCACTTACCTCATCAGCCGGGCCATTAGGGGAGTACTCACCTAGTTGTACTCACCTAGTTGTGCTTGCGGGGGTTGAGCTCTGGCTCTTTGGTCCCGCCTCTCAACCGTCAATCAACAGGTGTACAGTTTCCTGAGCCTATTGGGCTCTATCATATCTACACTTGAAACTTGTGTGTGTGTGTGTGTGTGTGTGTGGTGTGTGTGTGTGTGTGTGTGTGTGTGTGTGTGTGTGTGTGTGTGTGTGTCATTAAAATCTTCTCTCTGCAATGAGCTTACAGCTCACACAGAATGGGTCTCATATCTGTGTCTCTACATATGTCTGCTTTTCTAAATGAAAAAAAAAAATATTACTCGAAAAATTATGTATATCATGACGGGAAGAGCCACCGAGTGGTACATTAATCCGGATTTGAAAACAAAAAAAAACAAAATACTCGCTGTGAATTATTGTTTTCTTTTTCACCACAACAGTAGTAAAGATGAGAGAGGTTTTGCATTTCTCTAATGTGCTCCCATGTTTCTACTTGTGCTTTATTTCATATTTTATCAGTTCTTTTATATTCGCTCTCTTTATTCATTTAATCATCTCACTCTTCTTCTTCTATTGTGCTTGTTTTCATATTACTTTTTACACAATATTATATATATATATATATATATATATATATATATATATATATATATATATATATATATGTACAGAGAGAGAGAGAGAGAGAGAGAGAGAGAGAGAGAGAGAGAGAGAGAGAGAGAGAGAAAAAAAATTGTAGTATAATTGTATTTGTAATACAGTGTAATAATTTTCAAATTTTATTCTATTGCATATACAAATTCAATTAATAAAATAAAACCAAATCTAGCGAAAACACGTAAAATACCAGTCATTTTCCCTGAATAATAATTCAATAATCCCTTAACTTCGAACAAAAGACAATCCGGCATTCAAACGAAGTCCGTTTAACGAGGCCAAATTAGTTTGCAAGTGATCATTTCCTGAAGGTGATCGTAAACTCCAAGATAATGTAATTTACATTACCAAGACTTGTTCAGTTCTCCACTGGCGTCTCATGATACACTTGTAAAGAGGTGAACCTTAGGACTGAAAACAGACAATAAACTTCCTTGAAGATACACAACACCCCCGGCGACGTTGACCAGAAACAGGTGATGCATCTATTTCCCATAGTTAGAGGAACCTATACTGAGGCTTACCGTGGTCCCTCCTTGATCAACTATTGACCATCTTCAGGACGCAACCTCACATCAGTTGTCCGTTTAGTGCCAGATTAACAGTGGCATCAGGTGAAAGGAAACATACCAAACCGTTTCTGTCCTTCCCAGGTCACTTGCAAACTACGTGAAGCACTATAAGGCATAAATGTGACCTCACTATTTATAACTCAAAGGACTGACCAAATATCAATACTAATGAATATATTCCAAAAGAAAACTCAATGTACAATTTTTTTAAACATCAAAATAATCATGAAAACAATAGATTCCCTTAAATAGTTACAAGTAATCGAGATTCCAACCGTGGGTTATTCCACAATATGCGCAACCACAATAATATTATTCTTTTCGACAAAATTTTATAAGAAGAAAAATATTCCAGCATAAGCAAAATTTCAAACAGTTGAGGGGGTAACAAAAACATTATTATTTCTGGTTTCAAAATGGTTATCCGTTTGAAAGAGATATTTTCAGAATCCTGTAAGCTCGGGGATTATGTAGGCAAGATAAAATTATGTAATTCCTCTCTGTGTTTATCCAGCAACACAAATGCTTCAGGCTAATTCAGAGTAAAACACAGAGATGCTGTCTGTGTTTTGCGTCAAGCTCTAATCGTATATTGTCTTCTACAACTCCGGTAATTTTTTTTTACATTATTATTCAAAGTTGGTTAAAAACTTCGATAATGGTTACATGGATGGTACAAAAGTTGATTGTCAAAAATGAACTCCAAGAATGCAGTGTGCATTTTCCCTCTGGATTGTCACACTAAAACGCTCTAAGAGGTCGCTGGCAGCTCTTGGGTATTTTATCGTCTCGATCAGTCAAAAACCCATGTTGCTGTAAAATATATATATTTAAAATAAATATGAAAGAAAACCCATAGTGAAATAGGAAAACAGTTTCGACCCGCCAAGTGCCTCGTTAGGAACTAAGTGTAGCGCCAAAGCAGGATAACAAAATCAATAGTCATCACATGTTAAACATCAAATATTATTACAAAAATTTTATGTACACTTGTTCTAAATTATTAAAACTGAAGGCGAACAAACAATTTCGAATCCCACATATGAAAGTGGGATTTTGTACAGAGGATGGACTGTAAATGTAAAAATTTGTAAATAAGAAAGTATTCCATTCCTTCATGGAGTATCAGCCTCTTTTCCATGAAGGAAAAGAGGCTGATATTTGGTTAGGTTGTGACTAACACTCATGGTGAGTGTCGAGCTAACTACAAAATATGTTTACATTCAATAGCTAACCAAAACAATATGCCTCATCTTCGAATTTAATTAAAATAATAGGATTGAATACTTCAGAATTTATATCAAAGGGTCTAGTAACATTAAGTACTAATCTAATTAGGTCACATGTGTAAAATGTCAGGGGGAGACAATTTTAAAGAAATCGAACCATATAAATTAGAGACCAACACTTCTTATCACGGGACGGAAGTTGGCTCCTTGCCAAAAGCTATGAATTAACTTGTTAGAAACGATGGTTTTACCAAAGAATGGATAAATTGTAAACAACCCAGAGCTTATATAACAGTTTCCGTGGTGAAGTGGTAAGACACTCGCCTGGAGTTCCGCGAGCGCTGTGTCATGGGTTCGTATCCTGGCCGGGGAGGATTTACTGGGTGCAAATCCTTAACTGTAGCCTCTGTTTAACGCAACAGTAAAATGTGTACTTGGTTGTAACAACGATTCTTCGCAGCGGGGATCGTATTCCAGGGACCTGCCCGAAACGCTACGTGTACTAGTGGCTGTACAAGAATGTAACAAATCTTGTATATATCTCAAAAAAAATAAAAAAAAATATATATAGAGTATTATAATCATATTTAATACGGCTTGATTCAGTTTAATTTCTTTGTAAATAATGTGCTAAAAGATAGAATCGTTGCATTAGACCAAACAATAGAGAGATAAAAGTTACGAAGATAATCCTTCGTAGCTTCTATCCTTCGAAGATTATCCAAAGTTTGAACATGCGATTTGCTAAAGTAATTGCAAAGCTCCAGGTACCTCATATCGGCAGGACTGAAGAGTCTAATGATTGGACATTCAATAACGCAGTGTGAGAGATCATGTCCCAGTTCCTGCTCACAAAGTCTGCACGTGGAGTGTTCAAGATTGGGAGATCCGTCACCTGTAGTATCCTGCCACAGATAACGGTAACCCAACCTGATCCTGGCAACCACTGTGTCGCACAGTCTGGTGACTGTTTTGTGCTGCCCATAGATATAGGTTTTCAGATTTAAATAAGTCATAGCTTTTATATGGGTGTTTTCAGGCTTTTTGTGGTCAGTAAATTCTGTTCTATCAGACCTGAGTGCTTGAAACAATATAGACCTAACAACAGAGATGGGGATAACTTGGTCTAATTCCACTTCATTTTTGTTGTGCTAATTTGGCGGCTGTCTTTGTTATTATGATGGATTATATTTATGCGAGATGGAATCCATGCAAATATATTCTAATCCGTTTGTTCTGTGCAGCGATTAGGTGATTTATAATTGTTATTATGAGGTTCCTGCTGTCAATCTTGCAGGAGAAGTTTTCACGCGCTTGACGTTGACTCGCAGAAAACTATTCCTCGTGTGTTTTTTCGGTATCAATGACGATTGCTTGAAGGACTGGTAGTACCCGGTAGTACAATTGTGTTCGTTTTCGACGCACAGTCGAGAATTCCGAGTTCGAATCCAGGGCGAGACAGAAATGGTTGGGGCACATTTCCTTTCACATAATGCGCCAGCTTAGCTAGCAGCAAGTAGGTACTCAGGAGTTAGTCAGTATCTTCTGGGATTGCATCCTGGGTTGGGGTTAGTAATTTGACCTTGGGGGTGGGAGGGTGGAGGGACCTCGATGAAAGCCGAACCTGCAAGAATACACTCTGGCTCCCTATCCCCCGCCCTATCACTTGGGGAGGACGGTAGACCGGTGGTCTCGCTTCATGCAAGTAGGCGTTCAATCCCCGATCGTCCAAGCGGTTGGTCACCATTCCTTTCCCTCCGTTCCAGCCCAAATCTTTATCCTGACCCCTTCCCAGTGCTATATAGTTGTAATAGCTTGGCGTTTGCTCCTAATAATTCCCTCCCTCCCTCCCTGTCCCCCGACACAATGAGTTATTTAATTTATTTAACTCTGAAACAGTTTCGTGTAGGTTTGGGGTTTTATCCGCGTTTATGCTAGGTGGATACCATTCCTTCATAACATCCTCATATCCCAGCTCTTTGTGCTCATAATAAAGCTTTTACTATGTCTTCCTGTCCTACCTATTATCCTCTGCGTACCTGCTGCATGGGTGACAGCTTCTCCTTCACATCAACCTACCCTGACTTTGCGCCCTGGAGAGGCCACTCCAGACGGACAACCAGAGCGCAACTCCACAGTCTCCTGAGACTGATGGATGCCTCCTACTAGATCCGCACCACTTTTTGTCCATTCCTCATATCCCAGCTGACATCCTGCCTCATATCTCTCATAGTGCTATAAAGTCATATTTATTTTATGACATAATTACCTTCAATTACCGCTTTTTTGTATTGTTATTATATCTTGCTTCTCGCGTCTTCTGTTGTCTTTGGTCAAGTTAAGCATTCGCCAGTTTTCATGCTTTTCTTACCCTTTCAAGGTCTGTTACATATGCCTCAATGAGTATTTTATTGGGTACTTGCACTCCTCGTTATAGTTACCATGGGAACCTATTCTGTTATTCGGAGTGCGCGTGTGCACAAGCCTCTGCGTCAGTGGCAATGTGTGTGCTCTGTGTTTTATAAATTTAATCATAACCATACACATCAGTGCATGATGATGTATACTGATAAGTAAAATCAAGGTCTACGCAAGTGTATTGATACATTTGCTAACGCGTTAACCTCCGTTTTAATATCTCCCAGGTGCCAATTTATCTGTGCCTTTAATCTGTGCCCATAAACTAACCCATTACAATTTTCCTATGAAACAAGGCATAAATATTGCCGACACAGTTATCGGCGTGCCGGAGCGCCTCCCGATAAACACGCTATGCTGAATATTGGTCTGGCGAGTGCCAAGGGGCGTACATCACACGATATTGGTGCTACGTTTTCCCTGAAGACTACCTGAGCCAGGCACCCGGGCCCAACACAACACCTCCATGGCCCGTCTGCCTGTTTAGCTTCCTGTCTCTCACTCGCGCTCCTAACGGGCTGTTTACCGTCATTGCTTCTCCTTCCACTCTCCCCCCCTTCCTTGTTCTGCCTGTCTAGCGTCGGGACATCGTAACTGGTTGGTCGGTTTTATGTTTCTTGTTCGGTATGTTGATTTCGTTTGTCTGCTCCTTTTTAAGTCTTTTTCTGGTCGTTATTGTCTTCTGCTATTCCTTTAATTGCCAAAAAATGTTCTCTCTAGGCCAGGGGCCAGATTCACGAAGGTACTTACGAATGTTTTCTTCTTAGCTACGAATGTTTTCCCTCTTAGCGCCTTCGTGGCGGCTACGTTGGTATTCAGGTAGCTACACTAAGAAGAAAACCTTTGTAAGTTTGGTCCGTCATTTAAGTGTACTGTTGACCATTCATAGCTTTAGGTAAACTAGATATAACTCAATTTTTCTCTACTACATAACACTGGGATCAATTTTAAGATTTTGGAACGTAAACAAAAGATTATTGCTGGTGAATCTCGTGAAGATCAGTCCTTCATGTTATTTATATATGCATTCTCTGCTTGAAACTTGAAGTAAATATGTCTTTTATGATATTAGAATTAGTTTTAT
The DNA here is from genome assembly GCA_020271785.1 of Procambarus virginalis. Taxonomy (NCBI): domain Eukaryota; kingdom Metazoa; phylum Arthropoda; class Malacostraca; order Decapoda; family Cambaridae; genus Procambarus; species Procambarus virginalis. Next base: position 13,757,233 of record WNGS01066681.1, on the reverse strand, counting down.
AATAGCAAGATATTATACCAGTCGTTATTAGTAAATAACACCTGGTGAACCTGAAATATGAGAGGTGATGAGCCCTGCCTGATGGGATCATTACTATCACCAAATACCCCTGTTCACCTAGTAGTAAGGGTGTACCTTAGCTATACATACCCATTTCTAATATATTTAGTTTGGTTTTATTTGAAATTTAATCTGGGTGAGACATAAAACATAATGTATGTTTTTTGCATAAATGTAAAACATATTGTATGTCTATCGGCACACAGGTGAACCAGACCCAGAACCCAAATCTCTTCCTAAGTGAACCTACGTGAATGCACCTAAGCATCTTCTTATGGCATACTTAGGAACCTTCGTAGCAAACCTACTTACGAATAAATACAGGAGCTTCGTGAATCTAGGTCCAGGTTGTTTTATGGAAGTGTTTGCTTGTCAACGTGCCTCTCAGTCCACTCAGCTAATTTTCCCTCTGTCTGTCCACCCAACTAATTGTTTCGTTGTCTGTTCACCCAGCTAACTTTCTGCTTGTCTACCAACCCAGTTCACTGTCTGCTTGTCTCTCCCCACAGCTATTTAACTCGGTCCACAGAGTTAATTATCTGCATTTCTGTCCAATTAGCCAATTGTCTGCCTGTCTGTTCACATAGCTATTTGTCTTGTATGAGGGGGAGAGATGTAGCTTCTTGATCAACTATTTATTACTGAAATCAAGAAACCTCCCTCCCCCAAAAAAGCAACTATCAAGGTGAACCCTAATACAATTGATTGTAGCACTCTAGTCTCATTTCTGCATACACACACACACACACACACATTATATATATATATATATATATATATATATATATATATATATATATATATATATATATATATATATATATATATATATATATATATATATATATATATATATATATATATATATGCTCAAATCAAAAGTAGCACTCAATGACTTCATCTAATCAGGTCATCGTACCCTCAGCAGTTGAGCTGAGATTCTTCCCCTCAAGCATTTCAGAAGGTGTTGTATCTCACCTTACTTCTGCAACACTCCCAGCAGTCCTTGGGAATCCCATCTGTCTCTCCCAAGCTTGCAACATTACAGGTAATTCTATAGAACTCCATCGGTCACTCTTATGTCTTCAATATCAACAGTTTATACTATGGAACCCCAGCTGTCATTTCATGTCTTCACCGTACTGGTAATACAGTGGAACTCCAGCTGTTACTTTGATATCTTCACCGTCACTGGTAATACAGTGGAACTCCAACTGTTACTTTGATATCTTCACCGTCACTGGTAATACAGTGGGAACTCCAACTGTTACTTTGATATCTTCACCGTCACTGGTAATACAGTGGAACTCCAACTGTTACTCATTTATATCTTCACCGTCACTGGTAATACAGTGGGATCCCCAGCTGTACTTTGATATCTTCACCGTCACTGGTAATACAGTGGTAACCCCAGCTGTTACTTTGATATCTTCACCGTCACTGGTTCCAGTGGAACCCAGCTGTTACTTTGATATCTTCACCGTCACTGGTATACAGTGGATCCCCAGCTGTTACTTTGATATCTTCACCGTCACTGGTAATACAGTGGGAACCCCAGCTGACACTTTGATGTCCTCAGCATGTGTGGTATGACTATTACATTCCAGGAGACTGGGTCAGCCCGACACAGTTGCCTGGTGAGGTTCCAGCGGGAAGCTCCTGTTCTGTGCTGAAACTGTACCTTAAGTGCTATTGATCACCGCGGCCCCTCACGCTTCGTTGAGCCGCCATAGGTGTGTGTGTGTGTGTGTGTGTGTGTGTGTGTGTGTTGTGTGGTGTGGTGTGTGGTGTGGTGTGGTGTGTGTGGTGTGGTGTAGTGTGGTGTAGTGTGGTGTGTGTGGTGGTGTGTGTGTGTGTGTGTGTGTGTGTGTGTGTGTGTGGTGTGTGTGTGTGTGTGTGTGGTGTGTGTGTGTGGTGTGTGTGTGTGTGTGTGTGTGTGTGTGTGTGTGTGTGTGTGGTGTGTGTGTGAATTCACATCGCTGCACAAGTTTATTCTTATTCCTTTCTAAATCGAGTAATCTGCAACCGCACATGCAGCTCGGCTCTTCCCAGTGAACTCTGCCGCCCTCACTGCCCTTCACCCTTCACAGTGATTCCACTGTGTTCCACAGTCGGCAAAATTTTTACACCACTTTAACCATTTCTCTGAACTGAGTCTCACCGTCTCTTAGTGTATATTTAACTCCTATATCTCCCCCTCTTGTCACCTTCCAGGAATGATTTTCTATATTGCTCCGTGCTATTTTAAACTAAGAATTTCTCCTCCGGCTCACCAAGATACATCTTTGTGTCTTCAGCTCGCTCACCAAGAACAGATATAGGCATTATATTTTCCTCTCTATATATTGGTTCATTTGTTTCTGTTTTTTCATATGGAGTTCGTTAATTGTTTTTGAGGTTTCGCGTATTTCCTTTATCGGGTTTCTGTATTTACCTTTAATTTTGTCAGTTGTTTTGTCTTTCATCGGTGTGTTTATCTTTTGAGAATTTCTGGGCCTCGTTTGTTTATGTCTGTTTATGGTCTCTGAATATATTTTTTTATTGTAGTTTTCTCCTGTATTTTACTCTTCAACTTTACTTGTGCTAACCCTCTCTCTCTCTCTCTCTCTCTCCCTCTGCTGTTTATTGCTGAATTCTACTCCATTACTTGTGCTCACTCTAGCAGACTTTTTCCATTTAGGTAACAAATTTTCCACTGTTCTTCTGTCTATTTCACTTATTTCAACTTCGTACTCGTGTATCCTCTGTTTTTTTTAATATTTAATCGTTAAACCCAACTTTGTATTATTTAATCGTTAAACAACGTCTTGAGAATGAATTTGTCATAGTGCAAGTTGTAAGTGCTCTGGCCGACACAAGTCAAAAGTTGCTGATGCCTACCGTAGCTGTTCTTGCTCACTCAACTCTAGTTGGAAGCAAGTTGGTGAGGAACTCGAGAGGAGTGAGGCTGGTTCTTGTCGATAAGACGGTCACTATAACGGTCATGTGGAAGAGGTCATCCACAGGAAGGTGAGAAACACTGTGTTACTATTGATGATGAAGTCAACACCTCAGAACTTTTTTTTTTTTGCAGGGATATAAACTAAGTGTTGCTTGTTTCTGTTTTACTTATGTGGAGTATGAGTATTTATGACTCATATGGTCGCTTCAGTAAGATTTTGTCCCACGTGTTTAACAACTTCTTCTGCTCTGTTGATGTGGGAAATTTTACCCACCATATCTAATAATCATCTAAGAAATGTATCATATCTATATCATATCTATATCATATCTATATCATATCAAAATCGTATCAAAATCATATCAGAATCACAATAGATTCATTATATATAGCTTGATCCTAGATGATAATGTCACTTGGATCATGTACGCTACAGGGCCTTATAGATGCCTACGTGACTTTGTGCATGATCTCTCAAGGATCCAGAAGCTTCTAGAAGGATTTGTTAATTAAAAATCTATTGGAACAATGATGTAACATCCAGTAGAGATAAAATCGAATTCTTAATAAGAATCAGTAGTATTATCAAGTACTACTTATAATCTTTAAATCCTATATCTAATTTTATTATAATCACATCTTATCTCAATCATAAGTCTAGACTGTAAAAATAATCAATCAATATTCATTGTAAGTTACCCCTCTCAAGGGAGATGGGGGGGGGGTGCATCTCGGGAACAAGAAGCGCCCACGACACCCGGGGCTCTGTGTGTGTGTTTACAACTGAGTGAACACGTGACGGTTCCTTAGCGAACATTATTCAGCTCAAGGACACCTTATCTAATATCATTATCACCAGTGCACACTCTCTAGAACTGGGGGAGTACCTGGACAATATATCTACAAAGGAATATCCCTAGAACATTTATATCTATAAGTGTAGAGTGGAGCACACAGTGACTTGGTTCCACCTTCACCATCAACTATCATTCTTCTGCAACGCTTTTAAAATCCACAGCTACGCTACCAGATCATCAAACAGCAACGCTGTAATATAAAATATCATGCCTAAACTCGCTACAAGAGAGTTGTTCAGTCTGGCACACTTGTCAGACAGGCACCCGGCTTCAGATAAGTTTATTGAATGTTATTACAGTAGCGTATTAATTGGCCAATTGTATGCTTGTAAAACTTTAATATCCTATAAGTCTGATTGTCGGTAATAAAGCGAGGCAAAGCCTCATCTTTCTGTAAGTTTATTATTATTGTGGTACAGCAGAGTCTTATCCAGCACTAAACCTCATGAGTGTCCACTGTCAGAAAAGTTGTTACAATAAATAAACAAAAACTCATGAGTGTCCAGAGTGTTGGAAGAGATTCAGCAAGCTGACTGTTCTTAATCATATACATTGAATATAAATACATTGTATATATACTTGAATATATAAATTAAGTTAACAATTGCTTGCTTAGTTATTTTTTAAGTAATCATATAAGTTCATTTAATTGAATATAATTTTAGTACTTAGTAACAATACTTGGACTACATTCAAGTCATTTATCATACTTTTACAATTTACAATTTAAGTTGTTTATAGTATAAGTGTATTGGCTGTTAATTGCTATGGTGCTAGGCTAGACTGTGTATGTTTAAATCTCTGATTTAAACAGAGCCAGTGTTCAGTCAAATAACTGAATTTATTAAATCTTATCCTTGTATAAAATACAAGCTGATGTGAGATACCTGTTGGCAGGTGGATGTGGATCTTCAATCAACCTATCAACTAATTCACTCACCCCACCTGCCCCTTACAGCCCACAATCTGTCATTAGGAAAAGAGGAGCTAGGATTTACAACCCTAGCTAGAGATTTTAGTTGAATTAATTTGCAGACAGTAAATTTTTAATTTAGTTCAGTACAAATCCCTGGTAGTCTCCTCTTATATCAATCCCAGCAGGTTTTTCCCACAGTTGAATCTAAGTTAAAATCTTAATGGGTTTGTAACTCTGCACTGTGTTTGATAATGTTCCAGTGGTCTGTCGGGCATTTCTCCACAGTGCTGACATAACTGGTCTCATCAATTAGACTCTACTGTAAGAACATATTTTCGACGACGAGCATTATGTTGAACAGATTTATGTCAGCCATACTCGACACACACTCACGTGACTCCTAGCAATTCTAAACAGAAAATACAGCTGATTCTATAATTAGAGAGCATGAAGATAGGTAATGCTCATCATAGGTAACTTGCTTATAAAGAACTCTCTCACACAAAACAATATTCCTTGAAACAGACGGATGATACTAAGCAATTACATTCACTCCTGATTACTGTCAGCCCTAGTAAAGTAATTTTAAATATTTATATCAACGAATTCCGGATTACCCACAAGCAAAGCTTTGAATTCATGCTGAAATGTGAAAAATAAAAATGTGATTGCCTTTAAATTCCAATATGTCAAATCTGTTACAGAAACTGCATTGAAAGAAAAGATTTTAATAGCCTAGTCTAAGGATGATTCAGTCCCTTACAGATCTGTTTAATACCATCCCTTACATGGAAATTATATGAAGAATTGCACACACTCTTAACGAGTGTAAAATTAATGTTGCGTTTTAGAATTTGTGTACAATGAATAACGTATTGATGAAAAATTCCTCTGTTGTTTTTGTGGATGAGTAAATGAGATACATTGTAAGTTATGTATTACGGTTTACATTAGTCAGTCACTACGTCTATGGACAAACAGTTAAACCAGTGTAAATGTTATATTAGATCAGATCACAGTTCAAATGGTATAGTTTGCTCACTTAGGAGATTTCAACTATTCTGTTGACTGGATTATTGCAATCCAGGATTGCAATAATCCAGTCAACAATTATTGAATTACAATTATTGCTTTGAACTAGAGCAAGTCTTCATTAGCAGAAAGACAACTGACTCACGCGTAATTATATATAGAGATAATACGTTGAATTTGAGTCCGGGATTGTACAAAAATTACAAATTTTTAGTTAGTATTTTGCCGCGAAAACATGGAGATGAAGGAAGGGAAATATCAGGGGAAAGCATCAAGCCATTAGGACTATATAGCACTTGGAAGGGATTAGGATAAAGGATTTGGGATGGGACGGGGGGAAAGAAATGGTGCCCAGCCACTTGGACGGTCGGGGATTGAACGCCGACCTGCATGAAGCGAGACCGTCACTCTACCGTCCAGCCCAAGTCAGGTTTAAGGGTCACAGTGCCTCATATCTGGCCCCCACTACACTGAACCTTCCCTGTTTGCTGTTTCACTACTCTCTTTACACGGTTCGTTTTCATATTTTCTCAACTTTCGAAGATAAATTTCGTGTTATTCGTTGCACTGGTCACAGTTTACTTACGATTTACATGCAGTTCTTGTTTACATTTTTGTCCCTAATTTAAATTACTAGTTGTTGTTTTATAGGTAATTGGCACCAGTTTCTTAAATTGATCTCCTTCCTTGCTACTTTCTCTGGCATTTGTTACTTATTCCTGAGGATTTCTCTCTGAAGGAACCAAAGCGTCTATACTACTTCCTATTTCACTGTGGTGCTTAACGCATTCGTCAAATTTCTGAAGGCAAGTGTTCTGTATCTCTCATTAAATATCTCTCATTATCTCATTCAAGCAGCCTAAGAACTGAGCGAGAGGAAGCGTGATATTTCTGAATATTGTTCTTTAATTACTGATACTTTTGCTTTAAAAATTGTCACATTAGCTTACATTCCTTAGCCTAATATGAGAGTAACATATATCTTACGTGTTAGAAAAAATTATACAAGTTATATTAAAATATAAATTTACTATCTTACTAGTCAAGGTACATTAAATAACAGTTATCAACTTTCGCTTCAAAGTTAAATTAGATTACAGTTAGTAGTCTACACTACTAGTTATATTAGATAACTGTCAGCGGTCTACTCTTCTAGATACATTTGGTTATAGGAACTTCCTTACTTTTCAAGTTACATTAAAATACAGCAACTTCTTTACACTTCTAGTTATATAAAGTTAAAGTCATTATCTTTTTCTTCACGTTACAGTAGTATACAGTCACCGGCATCGTTCACTACTGGTTCAGTTTCTGTTACTTTTCTGTGACTGAACACCTGGCTGTTCGTGTCTGACTGGGTGTTCGAGCATAACTGGGTGTTCGTGCAAGACTGGGGATCGATTGTTTCAGTCGTCTCGTCACACATCTTGTTCATTTCCTGCCTTGTGAACAGAACACAGAGCTTGTGCATGTTCAGCAGCGCCTCTAATTGTCTCTGCATTTCTTGTGTAAAATTTTCAGTGGCAGCTGTTAGAACGTTGTCGCGAGAGTCTTGAAGTTTTTCGTGGTCAATATTTAGAGTTTCCATTGAAAGCAAAGTATGTGACACTCGACACCTCTCATTTTTTATTTCATTCAGATACTTCAATTTCTTTTCATTTTTCAGTTTTTGTCTTTTAAACGGCCACGTAATTATATTGGCGTCGTCCTTGAAGTTGTCATTTAATTCCTTAGTTCCTTGACAAACTTTTCGTTTAATTCCTTAAGTTCCATTATGAACTTTTCGTGTAATCCCTTTGAACGTTCTTTATATATGTCATTCTGTTCTTCGACGTAGACTTTCCAGTTATTTTCCTGTTTCTTTAAGAGACTCTCACACATACTCAGCCACTTGTTGGGCTCGAATATAAAAAATGAGCTCCAATCAGACTTAAGCGAACGTTTCCAGAGGTCCAATACTTGTCCTGCAATGTTGCACATTTTCTGGACATGTTCATCCATGTATTGCTCAAGATCCTGTCTTAATTCTATATTTTCCGTGTTTTTTAGCATCTGCTTTTCAACTTTCTCTAAGTCTTCCTTTGCCAATTTTAGGCATTTCTCTGCTTCTGTGATTCTTTCTTCAATTTTCTTTTCATCCGGTTTTATATTTTCGTCATTCTTATATCTATTCCTCCTCTCAGGTTCACCTATTTCTTTTCTATTTTTCTTTCTATTTTTCTGAAAGGATTCAATTTTCTCCTCGATAATTCGATTGTTCTTTATTCAATGATGTTAGATTTCCATGTTTAGAGATCTCATTTTTTCTAGCCACTTTTCAGAGATTTGCTAATATATTAGATGATATATCCTCTGGTTTACTTGGTTGAAGCGCACAACTTGGCCACCTATAAGAGGTAGTTCTGAATCTCTCTCTGAAAGATCAATACTTTTCGCAGCATTTTTACATATTAAGGAAAAAACTGATTTTTTATCTGTAAACTTGTAATGTATTTCCGCAAAATATAATCACCAGGCAAGCAAGGAACAGCAAACATAAGACGCACGCAACAAACTGCTTTGAGAACTGGTTTCAGAGGGAGACTGGGTCATGTGTTGCCCTTCCCGTAGAGTCGAGTGACGTGGCCTTCACTCTCAGGCTACCAGAGTAGGTGTTGAGGGTCAGTGTAGCTCCAGGAAGCATGAGGACACTGTCTTCCTCTGAGCTGTCGTCGTCGATTCTCTCAAAACTACATGCCTTCGATGATTACCCGTGATACGCTACCACACCCCACAGATGATTTGTGCAACAGAAGATCAGAACCTTTTGTCACATACAGGTTTTGGAGAGCTTGGAGAGTTGATGAGACCAGGTCCACCGAGACGCCTGGCTGTAGAGGGCTGGAGACGTCGAAGACCTTGATGACGGAGTTGATGACGATAAGTTGACTGATGTTGGCGGTGGTGGCCAGCGTGGTGATGGTGCTGTCTTCCATGTATATACGACTCACCTGGCTAGGTAATCTGTCCAAGTTCGAGTGTCTGGCGGAGAACTCGAGGTGAGGTCCACAAGGTTCACCCTCGCCCTTCACCACCTCAACTCGGCCACGTTTTGAACATAACGCTCACACACACAGTTTCACTCAGCTGCAGCTTCGCGGCGTTATACACGAACACCTTCTGCACTGATGAGTCCAGTTCTTCAACCATAAAAACCATCTACGGAAGGAACAATATATTAATCAATGACTTTAAAAGTTT